>QEPC01005691.1:1463727-1558428 GCA_003113815.1 Sphenodon punctatus | reverse complement strand
CCCTTGCAAATTGCCTATTCCATCCCTCCCCCAGGTTCCCTTGTTTTCCACTCCCCACCCCGAAGAGCAGTATGATTCCTCCCCCCAAATCCCAGCATTTGAAGACATGCATGAATAGAATGCCACAAACAAATCTCCAACCCCAAGGATGCCTCAATGTTCAAAAATCATGAGCGGGCCCTAAAAATCATGAAACTTAAATAAAAAGAACCCAAATCTTTCTAGACTTGGTACTCTCCCATTTGTGAGAATGGGAGGAGCCACTCGAAGAAGAACAGAAGGTTGCTGCCTTGTAAGCAAGGTTCTTGAGATGGCTCTCAACATTCTCACAAATGCCCCCCCTTTGGAAGGAACTGTTGGGTATCTATGAGTGGGAAGGAGGTGCTTTATATACTGGGGGGATGGGGAGGGCTCGAGACTGTCACGGGGTGATTTTTCAAACTAGTGAGCGTGATATATGCGGGTAGAGAAGGGCACGCAAGCGCAAACCCATTTGTGAGAATGTTCGGAGCCATCTCGCTGAACCTTCTTTACAAGGCAGCAACCTTCTGCTGTGAGGCACAGCTGCCCCGCGGGGTTTAAAAAAAAAAAAAAAAAAGCTTTGGAGCAGCCTGCAAGGAGTCAGGGAGGAAGCGTGCAGCGGAAGAATGGTTTCAGCTTCGCACAGTAAGTGTAGGGGGGGCTTCGCAGGCTGTGGGGAGAATGACAGCCGGCGGGGGGGGGGGGCAGCCCAGCTGCAACTTTGAGGTTTTTGGGTTTTTTTAAAAAAAAATGGAACAGGCGGCCACGCAGCGCCACAGTGGGCTTAACTGCCATAGGGATGGACCCCCAGCCATGGTGGGCCCCGGGACAAATGTCCTGCCTGTCCCTGTGGTAGCTACGCCCTTGGTCCTTTCAATAATGAACGTCAGCTACTTTAACTAAAAGTTCATGTACTGATTCCAGAACTCATAAATGTAACATGAGCTAATAAGCTTTGCAGATTATGAATATTGCTCAAGATGACTTATTAGTTGGATCTTCCACCTAGTCAAGGAAATATTATTTCAGGATATCTGATTTTTCTCTCTGAGAAAATCATTTTAAATTTGAGATCTTTAAATTGATGCTCTCTTACCTACTCCAATGAGAAGCACCCTAATTCCCTGGTGACGCTATGTTCGGTAGAAGGATATGCAAATGTAAATAGCTCTGGTAATCAGTGGTGGAAGAGAGTCCAGAGGAAGATTAATAAGTTGAGTTTTTCGATCGAATTTTTCCCCTCTATTTCTCTTAAGCAGGGCTTAAAACTTCTGATTGATAGGATTAGGGATGTGAGTCTGCAACAAAGAAGAGGGATGATAATGGATGGGAAGGCTGCCTCATGGTATAAATATTGGGCAGCGGGGATTGATAGGCCTGTCTATTTGGATGGACTACTGGTGCCGAAGCTGAGGCGTGCTTTTACCTCATTAAGATGCCAAACTATGCTCACTGAAGTGCTGTGTGGGAGGTATGAGGGACGTAAATATGCAGAGCATTTGTGTATTTGTGGAACAGGATCCATAGAGGACCTTCCCCATTATTTATTGTTTTGCCCTTTATATGAGGAAGCAAGAGTAAAGATGTGGGCCACGGTTGGAACTCTGTAGGGGAGAACAGTTGTGCAAAAATGAATTATTCTTTTGAGAGATAGTGTCCCGGAAATTTCAAAGGCAGTAGCTATCTTTGCTTGTAAAGCAAGGAAGCAGCGTGCAGTTCGGGTGCTACAGGGATAGCCTGTGATATCCCATGATATGGTCTGTGATACCCCATTTGCCCTTGAGAGTCCCCCTTATTAGATTAAGATAGTTTCCCCCCCCCGATAGGGTTATTTCCTGATCTAGGACCTACGCTCAATTTGAGGATTTGAGGTCGGGGGGCGGGTGTGTGTGAAATAAAATTTAATTTGGCTGAGTAACAAAAGGAACTTGTTTTATGTATATTATAATATTTTAACTTTTTACATTTATTTTTGTCTTATGATATTTGTATGGATTGTATGTTTGACAGGGCCAGAAGGCCAGTGCACTAAAATTGTAAAAGAAATACTCCCATGAGAAGATCTGTATTTCATCCACGATCTCAAGAACAAGAGAAATTTCAGCACAGTCTATAGCTGAAGATTCTAAAGAGGAAAAAGAGCCTAAAATGCCAGAAGAGCTGCCTCAAGAGCAAACACTGTAACTATGGAAGAACATTTTAAATAAATAAATAAATATCTAGAAACTGCTAAGAGTTATTTGATAAATCTTATTTTTAGTTCTATTATACGTAATCTATAAAGACTTCAGCACTTCAGAATACCAAGCTTGAAACAAGAAAACAATTCCAGTTGAATCTAATTGAGTTTAATGTGTATTTTATGGGGGCAATTTATGAACCATAGTTTGGCCAGTGGACACCTTCCTGCCACAGCCCCGAAATGAAATGAAGAAAAGAAATAAACCATAAGCAGTTTCCTTGATAAAACTGCTTGGGATCACACCAATCACACTTTGTAAAATTTTGGGTGGAGGAGATACACATCTTTCTGCTCCCTTGATCAGGGATGTAACTATAATGGGTGCAGCTGCACCAGGGCCCACAAGCCCGGGGGGGTCCATCCACATGTAGAACACATATGCCCACTGGAGCAGAGTGCCCCAGCAGGGGCCCATTCCATCTTCTGCATCAGGACTCATTCCTACCAAGTTATGCCCTACCCTTGATCATGGGACTGTTGCAAGGTAGAATGGGAAAATATGGCCACTGTAACATATTGACTAGAATGTTTCTCTATAGCCTGTTCCACCAGTCAGGGGTTACAGAGACTATCTAGAGTTTGCTGACCATTTTTTAAACTAGAGTTACATATGCTCACAAAACTTCATGCTCATACAAACATTCTCATTTTAATAATGAATTATTCTTTAAAATTTATAGGAATAACTGTCCAGCCTTAAAGAGGAGAAACGTGTATGGGGTGGAGCTGACTGGCCTTCTAAAAGCAGCAGCATGCCATGGGCAAGGTATTTGTCCTGTCCAGCAGCCAGCCGAGCCCTGTACACACACACACACACACACACGCACACAACAGTGTAAAGGAACACAATGGAAAGGAGCACAATGGAAGAGAACTTGCTGAAAGAAACTCTCATCACAAGAAAAACTCTGGCTGTTCTGGTGCGACATCCACAAGAAGTTCAAGCACATCATGAACCTTCCCCCCTGCAAGGGTACTCTAACTCTGATTTGTGACATAAAACCTTTCCCACCTGAAATACTCCAGAAGGGCTTTCATGATTTGAAACTAGAACTGTTGTCAGAACATTTTTGTTACTATTTCAACAACCTGCCAAGTACTCAATGTAAGCTGGTAAAAAGTAAAAGCCCATGGAATATGAACAAGAAATAAAAACTGGAAAGCATAAGAACCATACTGAAAAACATGTGCCCTCATACCAGGCCCTTTTAATCTAGCCAACCATCAAAACAGAGCATCCCAAATCTAAGGATCATTCTTTTACATTTATAGCCATATGAAAGCTACATTTCAGGGGTGGGTAAATTGATTCCTATATATGTAAAGT
The DNA here is from genome assembly GCA_003113815.1 of Sphenodon punctatus. Lineage (NCBI taxonomy): Eukaryota > Metazoa > Chordata > Lepidosauria > Sphenodontia > Sphenodontidae > Sphenodon > Sphenodon punctatus. The sequence goes on along the minus strand of QEPC01005691.1, from coordinate 1,554,838 downwards.
TTGCAAGGTTCTTTAAGGTTATTTTCACACAAGACGTTTCCCCACACCCTTCACCCATGTGGGCGACTGGGTGGGTAAGGGGGGTGGCATCTGTTTCACCGCTGGTGGGTGGGGGTGTGTGCATGCTCTTGCGCTCCCACTCATCCCCACCAATCCCCCAGACATAGAGGCAATGGAGAAAATGGAGGTGCCTCTGTGCATGGAGATGGGTGGACGGACAGCACCTATGCATAAACACCTAGATATCTGAACACATGAACACCCAGAACACCTGTGTAAATCCCGTGGCACGTGGGTGGGGATGGGGGTGGATGTGTGCGTGCTCCTGCGCACACCCATCTACACCCATCCCCTACGCAGAGTAACTGGTGAAAACAGCAGTTGTTCCGTGCGTGTTGATGAGTGGAGGTGGGTGTAGATGGGTGTGTTCCTGTCTATGCCCTCCCCCCACCCACCACACACAGACTGCGGTGCACACCGACCCCCACCCCCTGCACCACAGCCCATGTAAAAAGGGCCTATGTTCAAAACAGGTAATTTGTGGAATTTAATTCAGTAGTTGAGAAGTTAGTCAACACATTTAAATTGTTGTGTAGATAATTACATGTTTTAACATGTGGTAGCTGTTGTTACGTTCATTTACACACAATCCTTTAAACATGTTAGACAGGCTGTCTTGGCTTGCATGTATTAAAAACAAACTCTTTGCAATGTGGTAATCCATCATGTAGGGTTTGTTCATACAACCATGTTTTCAGAAGTGGCACCCCCTAACTTGTTTAAATCTCACTTGCTTTAACAAGTGTTAAAGCAAGGATAAAGGGATGGTATCTACCTCTGCAAAGAAGCCGTGTTAAACTGGGGAAGGAGGATACTATCTCAGAAGTCATACTCATCTGTACAGATCAGGGGAAACGTCCTTTATTTTTCTCCCTGCAGTCTTTTCTTAAATCTGCAACCCAACCCTCAGTACTTCCTTGTTTGTCTGTCCTCTTACAACCTGTCTGCAGAATATGACTCTTTATTCCTGTATCTCCTCATGTACGTTCTCACCTCCTGACCTGCACTATACAATAGCTGTCCATGATTAGGCAGGAGCTATTTAACCCCTGAACTTCAAGTTTTATTGTATCTCAAATAATTAATAAAACTGAAAGTTGAGGTAGCATTTCCCTAGAGCTACTGTAGAGTAATGAATAAAAGATTCTGGTAGTCAAACATTTCTCCCAAACTATGTGAGACACACAGCTTCTTTCTGAAGACTATTCTGGTTTTAAGAAAAAAATACCAACTAAATCATTAAGTTTAAGATAAAGGTGATTCTGTACAGGAACTGGCAATTTTTAGACGAGACAGTACCATGCAAGTCCACCCAGTGGACACATGTGGTGCCACCCATTTAAAAGTGGCGGTGGGTGGGTGCAAGTTCCTGTGACCCATGCACCTTCACCCATCTCCCCACACGGAGCAACTGGGAAAAACCTGGGTTGCTCCAGGCAGGGACATGGGTGGCCAGCGGGTGGATGGGAGCGCACACCAAGTGCACACCCATCTGCTGCTGTCTAAATCCTCCCCACCCACTGGTGGTATCTAGTGCTTGACGCATCCACTATGGAGTGTGTCCATCTTGAGTTTGATTTGGCATGGGAAAGACTGGGGATTCTGCTGAGCACTTTGCTGCACTGCAGCCTCCCTGACCATTCTGTCTCAGCTGATCTCCAATGTGGTGTTGAGATCCCCCAGACATATTGTTTTGGGTGATTTCAACATTCATGCCAAGGTCAGTCTTTTAGGAGCGGAGCAGTAGTTCATGACCTCCATGGGCGTACCCCAGGTAGTAGTGGACCCAACACATGAAAAGGAATACACACTGGATTTGATGTTTTGCACTGGCCTGGAAACGAGGGATTCAATTATTGGGGGTGTTGATATAACACCCTTGTCATGGCTGGATCATTACCTCCTGAAGGCTCAGCTATCCAGCCTTCCTATGCCCCTGTCGGTCCACAGTTGTGGAACTCCCTCACCCGGGAGGTTAGTTTATGTCTGGACTTGAACGCCTTTAGGAGGCAGTGTAAAACAATTCTGTTCACAAGGGCATTTGGCAGTGGAGGTTAGGTTGGGGGTGGGGGGGGGGAGTTAGGAGGTAGGGGGGTTGAAGTGGAGAGAGGTTGGGAGGAACGGCTTGGGGTTATGGGGTGTTTATATAATTCTGCATATATTCTGTATTTTAATATTGTAAGCTGCCTGAGCTGCCTTTGTTGGGAAACTTGTGGTAAGAAGTTTAAATAAACAAATAAATAACCTATCTTTTGTTTCATCTCTACCCTTTATTTTATTATATTAATACAACTTCTAGGCATTGTGATACTGACAAAGACGTTTATGAAGCTCCATTGTAGAAACACCTGACTTTATGTTTGGGAAAGGTAACTAAGGGGAGCGAGGGAGGGGCGAGGCTCTTTCAGAGGATCCACAAGACTTCTGCGTGCCATTTGGGAAAGGGACTGAGGGAAGTGCAGGAGCCCTGTGGAACCTCTTGAGGAGACTCATTCCTCCTTTGCTCCCCTTTGTTCCTTTCCCAAACAGAGAGAGGAGTGTGGGCGCAGATCTTCTGGAGAAGGTCCTTCCTGCACCCCCTCACCCTCACCTCTTGCAGCCACCTGTCAGCTGAGAGCGTGATCACTGTCTCCTCTTGCAGCCACCTCATGACTGAGAGAGCATGATTGCGCTCTTCTCTCGCAGCCACCTTTCTGTTGGGAGTGCGCAGTCGCACTCTCCTCTAAGCTGGGAGACCATGCTAGTGCTGCTTCTGATGGAAAGGGAGTCATTCCCTGGCCATGACCCCCTGCCCTTTCCATCTGAGCCACGGAGAGGGAAAGTGCTGAGTGGTGCCACTGGTGACAGTTGCCACCAGCATATGAAATGCATGCAGGGGGCTGGCCATTTATTAGCTCTTCTTGCTAAAACATGTGATTGGGGGCTGCATGGGGGCTACACAGACTGAACACAGACTCCAGCAGGCTTTCTTCTCATTTATAAACACCCCTTGTTTCCTTTGGAGCATTTAGTGAACTGAATAAAGTACTATACCCTCCAATAGTACCTTTTTGCCTGGTATATTAATGGGTTTTGTTATCTTGCACAATCTCCCAGCATTGTAATGTTTGTACCAGATTCAGCAGACAATGGGGGTTACTAACACCTGGTGAGGGACTCCCCCTGGTGAGAGCAGGGGGAGGACCGGGAGGGTTGGGGGGGAGGGGGTGGCTCGGTCTCCCCGTGAGAGGGGGAGACCGAGGGAGAATGGGGAGGGTATGGTTGGGGGGGGAGGGTTATGGGGGGGAGGGGGGGAGGGAGGGCCGGGGGGCAAGCAGCCGGGTCTGAAGGGCCGGGATTGGGTGGACGGAGGGGAGGGCATGGCCATTGGGGTCGTGATGGGGCGCGGACGGTATGGTCCATGGGGTGGGAAGGCACGGGCCCCTAGGGGTCCACGGTGCCTGAGGGAGGTGGAGGTCATCACCCCCCCACTAAGGGGGAGGGAGGTGCCGGGTCCAGGGTCCGCGCGTGGGGGGCTGGTGCTGATGAATGCGAGGTCCGTGGTCAACAAGGCCCCGATTATCCACGATTTGATCGTGGATGGGGCCGTGGACCTCGCATGCATCACGGAGACCTGGCTGGATGATCTGGCCGGTCCAACTTTGGCGGATCTGGTTCCAGCTGGGTATGCCGTGCAGCATCAGCCCCGCATGAGCGGCCGGGGAGGAGGCGTAGCTATTGTTTTTAGGGAAGACTGGCCTGTTAGGAGGTATCCAGTGCCGGAGATTGTGGGTGTAGAGGCTCTGCACGTGGTGATCGATTTGGCTGGGGGCAAGCTAGGGGTGCTGCTGGTGTACCGGGCCCCTTCATGCCCGGCGGCATCCCTTACCGCTCTAGCGGAGCTGGCCTCGGAGGTGGTGTTGGGCTCCCCCAGGACTTTGGTTCTGGGGGACTTCAACGTCCACGCCGATGCCGGCCTTGTTGGGGCGGAGCGGGAGTTCATGGCCGCCATGGCAACTATGAACTTGTCCCAGGAAGTGATCTGCCCGACCCACGTGGGGGGACATATCCTCGACCTGATCTTCGGCTCTGGCCTTGAGGCGGGGGGTCCGGTTGTGGGGGAGGTGACAGCGGTGCCCTTGTCGTGGACGGACCATTACCTCCTTCAGGCCGGTCTTTTAGCGCGCCCCCTCCAGAAGGGGAAGGGACCAGTTAGGATGGTCCGCCCTCGGAGGCTGATGGAACCCCAGCGGTTCCAGGAGGTCCTGAGGGAGCTTACCCTGGATGTGGACGGTCACTCTGTGGATGAGCTGGTCCGGCATTGGAACATCTTGCTGGAGGAGGCCATTGACAGGGTGGCTCCGAGGCGCCTTCTGCCTCGGTCTCGTCACCGCAGGACCCCTTGGTTTACTGAGGGGCTGCGGTGTATGAAGCGTGTGGGCAGGAGGCTAGAGCGACGCTGGCGTCGGACTCGGTCTGTCTCCGATCGTCTTCTCCATAGGGCCCATTTGCGGTCCTATGTGGAGGCTGTGAGGACGGCGAGGAAGGAATTCCTCGCCGTCCTCATAGCGTCTGCGAAGTCGCGTCCAGCGGAGCTGTTTCGGGTGGTGCGGGGGCTGGTTAGTCCGGCCTCCCTCCGCCTGGATGGGGACTTGTCCCGGGCCCGCTGTGAGGAGTTTGTCATCTACTTCGCAGACAAGATCGCTCGGATTCAGGCCGATTTCGACGCTGGGTTGATAGCAGTAGGGGAAGAGCGCGGGGGGGCGGAGGGTCCGTCTGGTCCATCTTTATGGGGTGAGTTTCAGGAAGTGACGCCAGCCGATGTGGTGGATGTCCTGGGGTCTGTGAGGGCCACGTGTTGTCAACTAGATCCATGCCCGTCCTGGTTAATAAAAGCTTCCGGGGAGACGTTGGGGACGGTGCTGGCGAGGGTGGTGAATGCGTCCCTTCGGCAGGGGAGGTTGTCGCCTTGCTTAAAAGAGGCTGTGGTGCGCCCCCTGCTGAAAAAACCATCGTTGGACGTAGACGCGCTCGCCAGCTACCGACCTGTCTCTAACCTTCCCTTTTTAGGGAAGGTTATTGAGCGGGCAGTGGCGCTCCAGCTCCAGGGTCATCTAGATAATATCGGGCTCCTTGACCCTTTTCAATCTGGGTTCCGCCCCGGCTATGGCACCGAGACGGCGTTGGTGGCCTTGGTGGACGACCTCCGCCGGGAGATGGATGCGGGATGTTCGACATTTCTCATCCTGCTCGATCTCTCGGCCGCTTTTGACACCGTGGACCATGGGCTGCTGTTGAGACGACTGCGTGACCGGGGGGGTCTGGACGGGACTGTTCTTGAATGGTTCCGTTCATTCCTCTCGGGGAGGAGCCAGCGGGTGGTGTTGGGGGAGGAAACATCGAGCCCCCGCGCCTTACCGTGTGGCGTTCCGCAGGGATCGATCTTGTCTCCATTATTATTTAACATCTATATGCAGCCCTTGGGGGAGGTCGTGAGAGGGTTCGGGGTGCGATGTCACCAGTATGCTGATGATACTCAGCTGTACCTCTCGTTTTCTACCGACCCAGACCCTGCTGTCTCGGTGCTATCCCAATGTTTGGAGGCCGTGGCGGATTGGATGCGGCGGAGCAGACTGAAGCTCAACCCAGATAAGACGGAGGTGATGGTGGTGGGGAGGGCGAAGGGGGTGGTGGCCCCCCTGATTGGGGGGGTTTGCCCCCCTGTAGCTCAGCAGGTCCGGAGTCTGGGGGTCATATTGGACGCAGACCTGCGGCTGGAGCGGCAGGTGGAGGCAGTCGCTAAGGCTGCCTTCCGCCAGCTTTATCTGGTACGTAGGCTGCGTCCGTATGTCTCTGGCCCGGACCTGGCCTCCCTCATCCATGCCTTCGTCACCTCGCGGCTCGACTACTGTAACGCGCTCTACGTGGGGCTTCCCTTGTTCTTGGCCCGGAGGCTGCAGCTGGTGCAGAATGCGGCGGCCCGTCTTCTTACGGGGACGGGTCGCCGGGAGCACATTACACCGGTGCTCCGAGCGCTGCACTGGCTGCCGATAGTGTGCCGGGCCAAGTTCAAGGTCCTAGTAATGATCTATAAAGCCCTATACGGCCTTGGCCCCTCTTACCTTAGGGACCGCCTCGCCCTTCGCGCCCCGGAACGACTCCTGCGGTCTGCCGGGGGTGCCCTCCTGGAGGTCCCCCGTGTCAAGCGGGGGGCCACGATGGAGCGGGCATTCTCGGTGGTAGGGCCGCGGCTGTGGAACTCCCTTCCGGAGGAAGCTCGCCTGGCCCCAAGCCTTTTGATATTTCGGCGGAACTGTAAGACCTGGCTGTTTGCCCAGGCCTTTGGGAGGGAGGGGAGGGGGGGTGATTTTTAATCCCCCACCTATATATTTATTTATACCACCTTGTCTTATTAATATGTTTTATATTTGTATTTTAAAAGCGTTTTAAATTGTTTTATTGTTGTTAACCGCCCCGAGCTGCTGTGCAGGATGGGGCGGTATAGAAATCTATTAAATAAATAAAATAAATAAATTAATCCATCTGGAGAAAGAGCTATCTGACAAAGGGAAATGGAACTGAAATTGAGATTAAAGGACCTGACTCATTCATTGCTTGGGGGCATAGGGATGGAGTATCGTTTCTTATGCTAACGAGCTTGGGATAAGGAGGGCTATCAAAGAACAAAGGTTGTTTATAAATGAGACAAATAGCCCACTGGAGTCCATATTTGGTCACTGTAGCCCCCACACTCATGTTTGAGCATTAGGGATGGGCGAACAGAATGGATTCGGAAATTCGGTTCGGTTTGGTTTGAAATTCGAGTTCGGTTCGGAAGTTCGGGTCGGTCGACCGAACAGACCAAGTTCGGTTGAATTCCGAACTTCCGAACCAAGTTCGGCCATTCAAAACAGGTTTTTTGGTGCGTGTTGCCACTAGGGATGGGCGAACAGAACGGAGTTCGGAAATTCAGTTCTGTTCAGTTTGAAATTCTAGTTCAGTTCAGAAATTCAGTTCGGTCGACCGAACAGACCGAGTTCGGTCTGAACTCCGAACTTCCGAAACGCGTTCACCCATCCCTATTGAGCATGTAGAGCTAATAAACGGGCAGCCCCATGCCTGTATTTCATGTGCTGGTGGTAGTTGCCACAGGTGGTATCACTCAGCACTTCCCCAACCTTGGCTTTGATGGAAAGGGTTGTGGGGGTCACAGCCAGAGAAGACTTCTTCTCTGGCTATGATCCTCAACCTCCCACCCCTTTCCATCATGCTCTCCTCTTGCAGTAGTGCTCATGTGGCTAAGAGAAGGTCCTTCCTGGACCCCCACTCTCTCCTCTCTCTCCTTGCAGCCATTTCACAGTTGATCGCTCTCTCACAGCCACCCAAGTACGCGATCAGTGATCAGCTGTGAAGCAGCTGCAAGAGGAGAAAATGTGCTCGGGTTTTTTTGCTTGCACAATCTCCCAGCATTTATTGCACCCTATTCTTGTATGGAAGCCAAGTAAACTCCCCAGCAGTTGTACTGGTAAGGCACAAGGAATGCTGATTAGAAACAATATAGACAACAGGAATACTAATTGGAAGTAATGGGGCTTTGAGAATGCCAGTAGCTCTTCATGAGCAGTAAACCAATACAATGGCAGATGTTTAACTGAAACAAAGAGAGTGAGGGAGGATCTGAAATGCTAAAGAAGGGGTGAAAACAAACACGACATTAGCCTGCATTAGTCTGGGAGTCATCTGCTCATCTGGTAGGTCACTGCCAGATGTTTACCTGCTACGGCCTCGGGGAAGACAGGTGGGCAGCTGCTACAGGATGCATGGGCTGACAGGAAGGACAGATAGGAGGACACTGGAAGCACTGGAGTGATGAGAGACTGGGTGAAATAATGGGTAGGAGGCCACCAGGAGTCACTGGATTTGGTGGGGAAGGGAAGAATGATGGGTAGAAGGTCTCTAGAAGTGGCTGTAATGACAGGGAACTGTGTGGAATGACAAGAACAAGGATACCAGAAGCAGGTGGAATGATGGGTATGAGGACACTGGGAGTGGCTGAAATGATGGGGAGTTGGGTGGAATTAGGGGTACAAAGTGTGGCTTTGTGGCTTGTGGATTACTTGATCCTGAGGGAACCACTATTTTGGGGCTTCTATCCTGATCTCTGGCTCTTTTTAAATGGGCGGCGGGGCAGGGCTGTGTGCGCTCAGTGGAGCGCACATGCACTTCCAGTGAATGGGTGAAGGCTTAGACAGCACAGGATGGGTGTGCACTCAGTGTGCACACCCGTCCACCTGCCACCACCCATGCCCCTGCATGGTACAACTTGGGATTTTCTAGGTTGCTCCATGTGGGGATGCATGGGTCGTGGAAGCGTGTGCCCACCCACCCCCACTTTTACACAGGTGCTACCACACATGTCCACTGGGTAGACCTGCGTGGTAGTATCTCTTGTAAAAACACTCTTTGTCTCTTTTGGGAACTTGGTTGTATGAGGGAATGGGTTTGTCTGTCTAAATACCCTGACAGCCAAGTAAACCCCTTAACAGGTGAAACTAACAAGGCTACTGCTCCCAGTTTCAAACCAAACCCTTTGGTGAAAGTGACAAAGCTCGGGGCAGCAAGGAAAACTCCTCAAAAGGAGGGGCCTTCAAAGCAAGCTCCCTCTTCACCATTTCTCTCTTCCCCCCCAATGAAACTGTCAAAGCTGAAGCTAAAAGGGAAACTCACTGGAAGAAGGAATGGAGCCAGGACAGAGACTATGTGGTTATGTGTATTGTAAAATTGTACATGAGTTGCATATAATTCCTTCAGGCATGTAATTGAGAAAGCTCGGGGCTGCAAGGGAAACACTGGTGTCACGGAAGAACATAGGGTCACACACGTGTAACACGGGACTACATGTAGACTACAAGTCTGGTAAATATGTAATGCCAAAGGTTTCCCATGTATGTAAGGTTACAATTGAGAGCTGTAGAACTCAAATTAGGCTCTGACACGTCACCAGGCTACAGGAAATACAGAGATACCAAAATGTGTATTGAAAACTCTTGCCAGACAGCCCTGTTGACATTTAGATGAGCCTTTGTGTTTGCCTGGGTTGGTACGTAACTGACCACACGATTCCCCAAAGGGGAAAACTATTTAAAGTGGCCAGTGAGTCACCTTGAGGCTCTTCTCTCCTAAATCCATCTTGAGAGCTGATCTACATGTGAAAAGCCTGCCTGCTAGCAGTTAGACTGCAGAAACATGAACTGAGAGGAGGATTTTGCTCTCTAAAGCGAGAACCCAGCCACTTAAGTTTAAGGGCTGAGAGAAACCAGAACTTCTGGACCTTGGTATGGTAAGATGCATAATTTAGGAACTCAATCAGAATAGGTCAGGAATGCGTTTTATTTACCTTTGATTTCTAATAACCACTCTGTATCAACTATCTTGCATATGTAATCAATAAACTTACTTCTTATCTTTATGAAGAAGTGTCTGTGTCTAATATTGGAACACAAGTGAGCAACAAGAGCCCTCAAGCTCTTGCGAACCCAGAGAGTAAAGAGTCTGTAAATGGGAAGGATCAGGCCCTTGGGTGACAAAGGAGTTTCATTGTGGCACACTTGAATTAGCCAGAGAGCGAAACTGATTCAAAAGAACTGTGCGCAAGGGAAACTGAGTCACTCAAACCCAGTAAAGTGGGGTGTGTGGACCCCCAAACCCGGACCCTTGAATGACAAAGGAGTTTCATTGTGGCACATTTGAATTAGCCAGAGAAAGAAACTGATTCAAGAGAACTGTGTGAAAGGGAAACTGAGTCACTCAAATCCGGTAAAGTGGGGGGTGTGGGCCCTCCAACCCGTGACAATGGCGCCCCAACGAGTAAAGGTAACGCTCAGCTTGTGGACCAATGTGTAGAAAGTAGAGGAGCATACCCAGGTGACTGGACGCCTCTGAGGGGAGTAACTCCCAAACCTGCAGAGTCTGAAAGCCCCAGGAGTCAGGAACTCAGCTCTGAGAGTGGAATAAGCAGATCCTTGAGCAGAGTGTGTTGAGTTTGTTATTTTAATTTTAATTTCGAGTCAAAGACAGATATCAAAATAGGGCTGCCAAAGCGTTTCTCCAAGCTGTTGAAGCCAGAATTGGAAGAAGAGGCACAAGCCAGACACCTCCAAACAGAGGGGAAAACCAAGCATGAAATGAAGCAGCTGATCCGGGAGTTTAAAATGAGCATGAATGGAATGGATGGGAGCAGAGCGGGGGCAGCAAATCCCCCTCCACCCCACCAGCAACCAGCAGATGCACAGGCGCTGCCAAACGTACCCCAAAACCCCCTTCCAACTGACCAGCAGCCAGGGGGACAAGGCTCAAACCCTGAACTCGAGATGACCAGACTGAGGATGGAACATGAGCTCAGACTGGAAAATATAAAACAGGAAGAACGAGAGAGGGAGAGACAAGAAAAACAGAGAGAAAGGCAAGCACAAGCGCAGGAGAGAGAGGAAGAGCGGAAACATCAACTAGTTCTCCTGAAAATACAGACAGATGCAGGGATGCAACCCACACTACCCTCTGGAAGCACCCCAGAAAGAGACAGGAGGCAACTAATCAGAGACTGTTCAGCACTTCTGCCAATATACAAAGAAAGCAAATGCATAGATAATTTTTTCAGAACTGGCCAGCACATCTTTCAACGAGAAAAGATTCGAAGAGGACTCGTGGATCAGTTTGGTGATACCCAAGATCCCCGAGAAAGCAAGAGATGTGTACAGCGTAAAGCTTCAGGAAGACGAAGCATTGACTTTTGAGGAATTCAAAAAAGCAGTTCTCGAGGAGTACAAAATCACTCCAGAAACTTTTCGCCTGAAACTACGCAACTTTAAGAACGGAGATGGTATGTCTTATTCAGATATGGGAAACATTTTACATCAGTTCGGGGGGAAGTGGTTGGATGCACAAGGAAAGGCTACGAAGGAGCAAGTAATGGACCTTGTAATCCTTGAGCAATTCCTAAATAATTGTACCCCTAATCTCCAATCATACTTGCTTAATCAAGGGTTCACGAATGTGAAACAGGCTGGGAGGAGGGCAGATGAGTATATTTCAAATGCTATCTCAGCTTATGGGGAAAAGAAACCACATAATGGGGAAAAATCCAAGCAAGGGTTTTACCATAAGCAGAATGGGTACAATCCACAATCTGAACAAGTAAACTTAACCCACAACAAACCAATTGACAATGGGGGTGGGGGGAGACAGGGATCACCCAAACTCCAAAGAACACACACCTCCCAATCCCCTACGAATGTGATCCAAGACAATGTTATAATTGTAAACAAACAGGGCATGTGGTAAGAGAATGCCCCCAGAAAAGAGAGTTTCATAGCCCTAAAAGAGAGGCTGATGAGATTATTGGGACTGTCGTCTGTAGTTCAACCAGTCCCCAGAAGGGTTAATGATTGCTATACCATTCCTAACCCACCCACAGCAGATCAGTTACTACGAAAACCTGCTAAGATTAACGGAGTAAACTGTGTGGGGAGAATGGACAATGGTGCACAAATGATGATGATAGGGGAAGACTTGATCCCAAAACATAAAATAAACACTCATAGAAAGGTTGTAGTATCACTGGCAATGGGCATCCGGGATATTTTGCCCACAGCCACTGTAGAGTTAGAATGGCAAGGTACAAAAGGACCAATCCAAGTCGCGGTCCTCCCAAGAAAAGCACAAAATGAAATGTTGGTGGGGAATGATATAAACAAATGGATGCTGGGATGGAGGTTGGGGAAAGCCCACTCCCAGGAACACGGGATGCCAGAGAACAACCCGAGAAGGGAGAGTGAGGGGCAACAAGACTCAGAGAACCCTGAACAAGTTGCACCTCTACCCCTAAAACATGGGGAGACACAGAACAACCCTAGTGGAGGGGAAGGGTTACAGGAAGGCTTTACAGGTCCTATACCCCAATCTGCGAACTCCACTCAGGGGCAGGAAAACCCCAAACAGGAGTCCCCAAACTAGCCAGAAGGCAGGGGAGGACAAGACTTGGGGAGTGAACTGCAAGTCTCTGTCCCACATGAGGAACTCCAGGGAGTGAAGCAAATGGGTCAAACCGAATCTGAAGCCCAGGACTTGGCACCCCACCTTACACAGGAGGGACCCAATCCTGCAGAATCAAACCGAGTAACTACCGCAGGGGGAGAGTTAGAGGCTGCAAATGCCCCTACTCAAACCAGGGGGTTGCAGAATGACCTGGAGGTTTGTTTTCCTACCTTAAGAGAAGGTGGGAAGCGACTACCTGAACCCAAGTGGAGACAGGCAAGCCGGGAGGTGGAGGATTCTACCTTAGGAGGAGGCGGGAATGTACAGGAAACTTTTCCCAGGATGGAGGGGGGAAACGAGGGATATCTCTTCCCCAGGGATAGAAATGCACCACTCTGTGATCCCAAAGGGCCAGGCGCATCAGTCTAAGAGTGAACTGTGCACCTTTGCCTTACCTAAGAAGGAGCAGGGAAACACTGCTGAAATAGAGACTGGAGGTGAGGAAACGGTTAACAGAGTCCAGATTCAAACCGGTGCAAATCCTCCGGAGTTTGGTATGGGAAGGTCTGAAGGGATAATTGCAGGTTCTCACACCCATGTCACAAAGTCAGACTCCCCCAAAGGAGAAAGACATGGTTATACCGACCCAGGGGATCCGGGAGGTACAAACAGAAGTTGAGGGCAGGGCACAAGAAAGACTGCTCACAATAGCCCCTCCACAGAAACAGTTTCTGGCTGGGCTATTGAGTTGAATGCAAAGACATCAACACACAGCATCACAGCCAAAGGGGAAATACGAATGTCACATGATAACACTGGGAATTACAACCTTACTCCTGGTGAAAAGTGTTTGGAAATGCAGAATTACACAGACAACAGAGGCGGGGTGCTCAGTAGCGTAAAAATTACTCCATACTTCTTCTTTTGTCTCCTAATAATACTTCTCATGGGAACAGACATACAACCAGTAAGAAACAGGCTGCCAGAAAATCTGGAAACATGGCCAAAGTTTGTGAATGGGGAACAAAGGTTGTTAACATGGCGTTCCCACCCATTTGTCACAGTCTTATGCAAACACTTACTGATATACCTTGAAGTGTATAATCTTCAGGATCACTCCTCTACAACATGGTGGAAAACACGTGAACATGATAGCCCCACAGGGCTGACAGAGGGTTTGGAAAACCAAAGGGCTAACTGTAATAGGATTCAACCACATGGAAAGGAGGTAGGGAAGTTGCATATCCCTACACACACCGGAAGGACATGCCAGTCTCAGCATGTTACGGGACTCTGCCGTGCCCACTTCACGATGCTATCTTACGGGGGGGGCTGTCACGGAAGAACATAGGGTCACACATGTGTAACATGGGACTACATGTAGACTACAAGTCTGGTAAATATGTAATGCCAAACGTTCCCCATGTATGTACGGTTACAATTGAGAGCTGTAGAACTCAAATTAGGGCTCTGACACGTCACCAGGCTACAGGAAATACAAAGAGATACCAAAATGTGTATAGAAAACTCTTGCCAGACAGCCCTGTTGACATTTAGATGAGCCTTTGTGTTCGCCTGGGTTGGTACGTGACCGACTCCATGATTCCCCAAAGGGGAAAACTATTTAAAGTGGCCAGTGAGTCACCTTGAGGCTCTTCTCTCCTAAAGCCATCTTGAGAGCTGATCGTGTGAAAAACCTGCCTGCTAGCAGTTAGACTGCAGAAACATGAACTGAGAGGAGGATTTTGCTCTCTAAAGTGAGAACCCAGCAGCTTACGTTTAAGGGCTGAGAGAAACCAGAACTTCTGGACCTTGGTATGGTAAGATGCGTAATTTAGGAACTCAACCAGTATAGGTCAGGAATGCGTTAATATTTACCTTTGATTTCTAATAACCACTCTGTATCAACTATCTTGCATATGTAATCAATAAACTTACTTCTTATTTTTATGAAGAAGTGTCTGTGTCTAACATTGGAACACAAGTGAGCAACAAGAGCCCTCAAGCTCTTGCGAACCCAGAGAGTAAAGAGTCTGTAAATGGGAAGGATCAGGCCCTTGGGTGACAAAGGAGTTTCATTGTGGTACACTTGAATTAGCCAGAGAGAGAAACTGATTCAAGAGAACTGTGCACAAGGGAAACTGAGTCACTCAAACCCTGTAAAGTGGGAGGTGTGGACCCTCAAACCCGGGCCCTTGGGTGACAAAGGAGTTTCATTGTGGTACACTTGAATTAGCCAGAGAGAGAAACTGATTCAAGAGAACTGTGCACAAGGGAAACTGAGTCACTCAAACCCGGTGTGTGGACCCTCCAACCCATGACAACTGGCAAGGAGGGATCTACACAACAATCTCCCCCTCCAGTCTTGCCTCCCTCTAGGAGGAGTGTTATAGATTACATGGTAACATTTTCATACCATTGGGATTTTTATGATACTTTTTGGATTTTTGCATGTCCAGAAAGTGATCATATGGCTATGAGTGTTGTACTTAGGTTACCGGGTTTTCCCGAATCAAACCATCTTCAAGATGAGGGGAGTGCTATTATAAGGAGAACATGTGTCAAATGGTCGACACATCAGCTAGTTGCTAGTCTGGACTTGTTATGGTCTCAGCAATTTCTTACGCTTAGAGAGGGCTTAATTGGGGGCAGGGAAGCAGACATAGATTGTCTACATAGAGATCTTGATACGATAGTATCTTCATTGGGAGTAGGAGTTTTATCGAGGGAAACCAAAGTTAAGCCAACCCAACCCAATATATGGTTTGATAAGGAATGTAAAGCTGCTAAACGAAAGCTTGTCCATGTTAAGAATTATTGGGTGCAAAGTACTGACAGAGATGCGTGGGTTTCATTTCTGGTAGAAAGAAGTAACTATAGGAAATTAATTCAAACCCGAAAATTACATCATGCATCTTTGACTTGGGCTAAGTTAGAAGTGGCAGTTGCCCTGAAAGACTCCGGTCAATTTTGACGGATAGTGAAAGGTAGGTTGAACTCGATAACATCCTATTCAGTTCCCCCAATAAGTGAAGAAACGTGGATAGTTTTTTTTGAGGACCTCTATAATTCGCAAGGGGTCAACGTTGGGTCAGTGGAATGAAGTTCCCTTATGGTTTTGGCCCAACTTTCCAGCAATTCTGATTTTGACCCTTATGTTAGTGACAGTGAGGTAGTAGAGGCTATAGTCTCTTTGAGGCGCAACAAAGCTCCGGGATCCGACTGTATGATTGCTGAGGCACTCCAGGTTTGCCCAGAATGGTGAGCCCCACTATTGGCCAATTATTTTTCCTTGGTTAACGAAACTAAGATGGTCCCAAGGGAATGGGATTTAGGTATTTTGATCCCTTTATTTAAAAAGGGTTACATAAGCGATCCAGCCTGTTACAGACCAATAAGCTTGCTACCAATTATAGGGAAAGTGTATGCCAAAAATTTATTGGGACACTTAGAGAGTTGGGCTTATGGCCAGGATCGGATTCCTGATGAACAAAATGGGTTTCATAGGAATAGGTCTGTAATGGACAACTGTTTTATTCTTTCCCATATCATAACCAAGTACACCAGGATAAGGCCTGGGAGCCTTTTTCTTGCTTTCATAGATTTGAGGAAGGCTTTTGACTCAATCCCAAGGGCTATATTATGGAAAAAATTACATCAGCTCGGAATCAATAGAGATCTTTTAGATCTTTTAGTCCAGATCCATACTGGAAATGCTACTAGAATTAGGATGGTGATAAGGGAGTCTTTGTCAAGGCCCGTGCTGGTCTCAAAAGGTGTCCGGCAGGGGTGTTTTAGCCCCCCTATTATTTAACTTCTTCTTGAGTGACCTTATCCCTTTGTTTAAAAGGACCGATAGCCATTTACCGAAAGTGAGGGAACGTGAGGTACCAGCATTAATGTACGCAGATGACATTGTGCTTCTGTCCCAAACAAGAGGAGGGTTGCAAAATCAGCTGCGAAATCTGATGGATTTTTGTACCCTGAACAAATTAGATATTAATTTTGACAAATCACAGGTCATGGTTCTGGGGTCTAGAAGGCCGAAATATAATTGGAAGAACATTTATGCAAATGGATTCCTATGGGTACTTGGGCATCACTTTTAGTAGTAATAGAATGTGGACCAGACATTGGAGACAAATAGTGTTAAAAGTCTCTGTGGTGGCCAGAGGGATATTAAGTTTGGTATCCAGAGTTTTATCGGTTAGAACATCTCATGTCTTGAAAATGTTTAGGGGCAAGGTCCAATCTATTCTATCCTATGGGACAGCAGTAATTCCAGCTATTAATTACTCAGAACTGGAGGTTGTGCAAAACAAGTTCTTACGGAGCTTGTTGAGGGTACCACAGGTTATGCCAGGTGCGGTGGTAAGAGCCGAAACAGGCACTCTCCTGGTGGTGTGTATTGGTAGGCGTTCTTCCCTCTGCTACTGGTTAAAGCTGTGTACCCAGAGTGGCTCTACTTTGGCAGGGCAATGTCTGGCTAAGGAACTGTCTAATGAGGGGGTGCGGCAGTACCCATGGCTCTCTGGGATATCTGCCTATTTAAGGGCTATGGGTTTGTCATTCTCCTGTTTTGGGGGGGAAGGATATAACCCAGTAAAGGAGTTTATTTCAAGAACAGCAGATAAAGCTGGCCAAGAGGATTTAGCGGGAGTTGCCTCTTGGAAGGTCGCCCCAGGGTATGCTTTACTGAAAGAAGTTCATAGATTTTAGGGTTATTTAGACGAGATCAGAAACCTGAGCTTATGCAGCTTTTACGCTACTGCACTTTCAGTTATTTCGTTCTGCTGTCACTTTGGGTCGCTTTAAGAGTTTCCTGCACTCCCGCCATACCTGTCCATGCAATGATATAGATATAGAAGATCTCTCGCATATTTTGTTCGATTGCATATTTTATACAGATATAAGGGAGATGTGGATTGCGCCACTTCTGAAGGTGAATGTTTATATGACCCCCGCTCAAAGGATCAAAAAACTATTATCCACTCAATCGGCAATAGATATGGGGTGGGTAGCCCTTTGCCCTGTTCGCTACGAAAATACAGGTGGAATTGGTGGACGGTTGACTAGTGCTATGGCGGTAGGAGGACTGAAGACCTGGTGCCTATCCAATACCAGGCCGTAACAAGGCGGTATAGGTGCAATGATGCCAAATTCAAATAAGTAGCTTGCAGTAGGATTTAGTTTGGAAACAAATGCAATTTTATTGATGTAGGATATTTTATGGTTGATTTCTTATTATTGTCATTGTAATAGTAATCTTTATTATCATTGTTATATGCATTTTATTATGTTTGCTATGACCATTGTTATTGTTTTTTTGACCATGGCGAAAGCCAGACTCTTAATAAAATATTCATTCATTCGCCTCCCCCTACTGATGAAATTGATGATATTGTCAGTTTCACCAGCAGGATTTATTTATTTTTACACACCTGGGAGCAAAGTTTGGGCTGAAAGGGAAACTCGCTGGCTGGCTGCTTGGCTGCCAATCAAACTCAGGTTGGTACTGTGGCAGCCAGGGAAATTTAATGTATTCCCCTTTCAAAAAACAGGCAAATTCTTAGATCAAAAAACCTTTGGTTTAAAGAGAGGAGTTAAGGCACTTACAAATTCAGCCAGCTCCAAAAAGCATAGAAATTGTAAGTTGTTCCTGCTTTAACTTGTGTGCCATGTGTGCAGGAAAGACATTGTACAGTCTCATTACAACTTAGGTTCCATGCACCTACACTTTGTCTTAGTCTTTCAACCCCAACCCTCTTCCTCTGCAGGCTGAGGGCAACACTGAAGCTGGGGAGAGCAAGGAGGCAAGGGACAGCTTGTTTCCCTCTGCTTTCCCTATGTGCTTTCATTTGGTTTGGGAAAAAGGGGAAGAATGTGGACAGCAGAAGCTACTGCTAGTTTGCATCCAGATTATAATGATCAGTATCACACTCAGTTAAATATTGGGATTAGAAACATTAGAGAGGCAGGGCTAACCTTGCTGTTTCCTGCTTTGGTGATGTCCCTAGTCTATAAGATTGAGGCTGTGCTTTGGTTGGGTAATATTTGAGCAATACTCTTCCACAAAGATTTGTTGAGGTAGTATAGACAGTACTTGTATTAACATGTTTAAGAGTCTTGGAGCATGACTCAGGTGCAGGTGTCCAAAATGCAGATCTAGGTTTGCTACACTATTGCAGTTTAAACACAGTATGTTCTGAAACAAACAACAACCCATTGTTAGTTAGAGGTGTATCAGACCAAGAGGCTTCAGAGAGCAAAGGATAAGTGGTATAGGAATGCCTGAAATAGGCTGTGTCCACAATTATTTCTCAAGAGCAACCACTCATTTACCTTTAGTCTTACTGGAAAAGTAGATCTTCTGAGGTGAGAGTTTGCTAAATTGTACAATATGTGGCAAGAAAGGACATTCTAAAATAAACAGCTGTACTGAGTTGCAGATGATTTTTATGAGTACAGAAGGTGCAACCACATGGGTTGCAGCGAGCCTGATCCCCACATGACCTAGGGCAGGCAATCACTGCTGCCACATTTTGGGGTCATCACGGGGACAAGGCAGATGGCTGGGCCCCCTGCAGGGAAGCCCGGCAGGCCAGCCACTGTCAGCTGACCCTCCATGCCACAGGGCAGGTCAAGGCACTGGCCACATGGCCCTTCTCCACCCTCTCCCTCAGCCAACCCACTATCCCGCCCCCAGATGTGATGTGATGGCGCGAGACTGAAGATAGTGCATGCCCGGCCGCCGCTCAAACCCTCATAGCAGATGTCGTCACCATGTGGCAGGGCAGATGGGGACCAGGCACACCAGTGACAGTACACTACCGCACACTGGGTAGCCTTACCCCACTTTGGGGAACATCTGGCAGCCACTGGGCACAAAATGCACTGCACTGCCCAGAGTAGGGTAAGGCTGCCAAAGACATGTTAGGTGTATCATGTGGCTTTAAGCAGAGTTAGTGCAGAATCAGGGGAATCTGACTGTAAGCAGCAATATTTCCATCAGTTCTCCTACACCCACAATACAGTATACCCCACTGCATGATGTGAGGGCAAAGTGTGACTCCTGTGCCCTTAATCAGTGATTAATAATCACCTATGCAGTGAGTAGAGATGCACTTGAGCTGCTGCTTGAGAAAGTTGCTATAAATAAACGAGAAATTATGGTCACAGTGGAGACACTCAGAGATCAAGCACATAGTATATTGGGGCAGGGAGGAGCTTGCTGTCCCTAGCTTCCATGTTGCCTCCAAACTGCAGAAGAAGAGGACTGGGACTGAAATAGCTAGGCAAAGTGTTGGTGCATGGAGCCTAAGTTGTAAGCGAGCACAATATGTGAGACTGTACATCTTTACTTCTTACATGGTGTGCAAGTTAAGGCAGGAGCCTTAACTTAAAATTCCCATGTTTTTTGGAGCATGGCTGAATTTGTAAGAGCCTTAACCCCTCTCTTTAAACTGAAGGTTTCTTGATCTAAGGATAATAATAATAGATGCATGCAAACGTATGCAAATTAGGGGTGTCATGAAGTGCACCTATTTCTCGCCATCAAATGTTAAAGCGTATGAAGTACAATATGTTCTTGGATTTGCAGGTGTAGGTGCCTTGCATTTTTAATGTTTTCTCCCCCGGGGGGTGTGTTGATATGGTTGTGGTGGAAATGTGTTGGCAAGTCTTACACCTGCTGTTCTGGCAGGGTTTGTTCCTGTTCCAAGTTCGGGTGTCCTAGGTAGCAAGGAGTCTGTACCTGTTAATCAATTTACGCCAAATTAATGATTTACAAAGCCTCACAAACTCTTAAAGGACCTACACCTGATTGTAAGGGCTAGTGTGTACAGCTTATGCACTGATTTTATTGAAGTTATTTAGTTAATAACTGTGGGTAGATATGATCTTATGTTCACTCCTTGTATTTCATTTTCTTGCATCAGCTTTGAATATGCCCTCACTGGCCATGTTTAAACCATGTCCCCTTATTTTTCAGCCATGTCCTTCTTTTCCTCTCCACCAGAACCTTGCACCCATTCCAGGATGCATCCTCTCATAATTGCCTTCCCCCATTAAACACATTCTCAGCAATTATATGATTTTTTGCATCTCATATCATTGGTACAGAAATGTTTGTCCATGAAATGCCAGCTGTACTAAGATCAAAGTCTGTACAGAAATTAATCTTATCTTATATGAAAAGAAATGATGCAAAATCATGTTTAAAAATAATAAATGGTAAAAACTCTTTAAAATTATGAAATTATCTTTGCTTCTAAAATGAGGTCAGCAGAAAATTGCCCACTAGTCATATCAGAAATAGTACTTTTACCTCTGAAGTTCAAATGACACTAATTTTTGTTAAGATACTTCCAGAACATTCAGATTATTTTTAAAATAGTTTTTAAAAGGTTAAAAAAATCCTTTAAAAAAAAAAATCTAAACGAGTACTTCCAATGATCTCAATAAGTGTTCCCCTTCTAAACAAGAGTATCACTGCCAAACCTCAACATTTCTTGTAGGCCACCATGTGAACTGGCCTCAGCCATACATGGTGAGATGTTTGTTCCTGCCAGTATATCCAAGGAAGAAGGGGGCCAGGGCATGATGGTAATGTACACGTGCTGGCTACCTCACAGCCACCCGACATGCATTATTACAATAATGTCTTTGGTCCTCTTCCCTTGGACACGGCCACAACACCAGCAGGGACTGAAATGTCCACTTTGTCCTAGTCACAGCCAGCATGACACAAGTTTGGTGGCTGTGGGTGCTAATTGGGCTACAAGTCCCATGAACTGTAACTTTTACTGTTTAATATGGTTCCACAGACAGGCTGTTGGACCAATTACCATAGGCCCTTTTTACAGACACTCTAACACCGATAAAACGGGTGTTACATTTTATTTTACATGGTACAGGGCAACACTGCAGCCCTGCACATGGGCCCTTTTCACAGAAGATGCTTCCACCCAGTTTCGCTGGGTGGAGGTGCACCCCACCACTTGCAGTTGGTGGGGTGCATTTCGCTGGGTGGAGGCATCTGTGTAAACACCACTTGTGGTGGGTGGGGTGCATTTCGCCGGGTAGAGATGGGTGGAGGCGTCTGTGTAAACACCACTTGTGGTGGGTGTAGGTGTGTGCATGCTCCCGCGCAACACCCATCTCCACCCACCACCCACCCATGGAGCAATCGGCAGTGGAGTCCATTGCGCCGTGCGTGGGTGGTGGGTGGAGATGGGTGTTGCGCGAGAGCATGCACACACCTACACCCACCATAAGTGGTGTTTACACAGAGGCCAGCGAAACTAGATGGAGGCATCTCGTGCAAAAAGGGCCCATGTTTCAAGGCTGCAGTGTTGCCCTGTACCATGTATAATAAAATGTAACACCCATTTTATCGGTGTTAGAGTGTCTGTGCGAAAAGAGCCATAGTCAGTGGAACACAGCCCATAGATTGGGAACCATAACTGAAGCTATCTTGACAAATTAATATTTTAAAACTGCTTTTTACACACAGGATAGTGGTTAGATTATGAGATAATCTTTAATCCCCCACTACTAAATCTAAACTAAATCTTTTATTGGGCACTGGCTTCCGCCATGGCCAATACATAAAATATAATAACAATAAATAAATACAACCCTATAGCCTTATATAGCCCACTACTGTGGTTATAAATTTATAGAAGGCTTGCTATTTCTTAACATGATTCCAAACTGCTGAAGAAGAAAAAGGAAGAATGAACAAATGAACTGCATGTACAAAAGATGGGTATGGAAGCTTGAAGTGGGCACTCAACTGTTAAAATAACGAACTCATGCATATCTTAGTTGAAAAACTCTTTTAGAATCCCACGCCTTCCTCTCCTCCCCCCCCCCCCAAAAACAAAAACAAAAAACTAAAGCAAGCAATTCTTTTGGTAAGATAAGATTTAAATACCTCCCTCTTCCCTGTGGTTGCTAAGCTGATCCCTGTAATTGACTGGGCAGTATGATGTTTAGATGGAATAAATGCCTAACGGGGTGGGGGAGGGAGGAAAAATAAACACTGCATATAAAAGTGCATTGTTAAAGCCAATGATCAGCTGACTGAAGAAGGTTGCAGGTCCATTGAAGAGAATCATGACTCCTATATTCAGTGTAAAGCCTAATTCTCAGAACCTTTAGAGTTTTAAAGTCATTTGGTTTATCTGCATTTTAATTTTATCATGTGATATAAAGTACAACAGTCAAAAAAAATTTCTGTGATCATCTGGCAGGATACCACACGCACATTAGCAGTTAGCCTGTGCATGTATCCCATTGAAGTGAATGGGACTTGCATACACACTCACTACTATAAGTATGCTTTATCTAGTGGATGACCACACTGTTAGTCTTCTAGTTTATCCTAAAACTATATCAGTAGATTTAAGATGAAATAGTTTGTTCCTGCACTTTACTTTTGTGAAGAGATTAAAAGCACAAGGACTTCACTAACTAAAATGAAGAAGCATAGAAACATGAATCTGCAGTAGCCAGTAGCCCCTTTCTCCCCATGACTCCAGGAGCTGTTGCAGCTGCTGGTAGTCCCAGGCAACAACAGAGGTGCATACTGGGTGGGATGTGCAGGAAGCTGCTGTTCGAGCTGCTGTTCTCCATGGCATTGGCTCTTCTGTAATGTGTCACGATGGGGGGGTTGTTGTGGTTTGAGCCAACTCAGTGTTGTATTTTGCACGTGTCCTTTAAGAGCTCCCAGCAGGACTGTGGGTGGGACTGTGGAGGTGGACGGGCTGCAGACCTGTCTGCTGGTGTATGGGGGCCGCTCCAGTTCATATTATTTATTATTATTATTATTAAACATTTATAAAGCGCCAGTAACAACCTGGCGCTGTACAGAACATATAATCAGCTGCGGTCCCTACCTGTGGCTTACAATCTAAAAGACAAGGAGGGGGAGACAAGGAGAGGGGACAGCGGGAGAGACATGGGAGAAGACAAACAAACATTCAGGCGGATGCGAAGTCTCAGGTGCGTGTACTTGGCTTGGTTACAAGGTGGTCGGTAGCAGCAGTCAGCAGAGGAGGGCCGACAGTAAGAGCAAGGGGAAAGACTAGAGGGCATTGGGAAAGGCAGCATGGAAAAGGTGGGTCTTGAGGAGGGATTTGAAGGAGCGGAGGGAGGAGGCAAGGCGGACGTCGGCAGGGAGGGAGTTCCAGGCATGCGGGGCAGCGAGGGAGAAGGGACGAAGGCGGTTGGGCGAGCAGGAGAAGCGAGGGAGAGCGAGGGAGGGGACAGCGGAAGAGCGGAGAGCGCGCGCAGGAGCGCGTAGGGCGATTAGGTCCGAGAGGTAAGGGGGAGCTTGGTCATGGAGCGATTTGAACATATGGGCCAGGGATACGTGGGTGCCTGTTGCCATGCACCTTTTTGGCTCACCACATGCAGGGCATTCCAGATTTTTTGGCAGTGCTCTGTGGGTGGCCATGAGTGGGTGCTGCGTGGCTCACGAAAGTGTGCATCCCCCCACACTACCTTCAAACAGACATTCAGATGAGTGGTTACTGAGGGGCCATACATGATAGCATTTTGTTTAAAAACACCCGGAATCACCAACAGGGCCCCAAGGAGGGTGCCCCGGAGAGGGAAGGGCCGCGGGGGAGGAAGTAGAACCACCAAGGGCTCCACATTTTATCTTTGCCCTGGGACCCACAGATTCTAAGGTTAGTCCTGGTTAAATGTGCATAACTTTGCCTTGGACATCAAACCTAAAAAGTTTTATGCAGTTGCTTAACTTTGAGCTTTTGATACGGAAGTCCTAGGTAGCTATGAATATGGTTTAGTACTTTAAAAGTTTTTGAACATTTACTATTTCTGATTTTTTGTATTTTTAAAGCATACTTCAACTCCTTTATAGGGATAACATTATTGGAACTAAAATCGTTTTTTTAAAAGAACTTTATAAAAATGATTATCATCACTGTGGGAAGGAGAACTGTGGCTGCACTCCTGCACGCTGCTTGCATAAGCAAACCAAAACCAGCTTGCTGAACAGGAGTTGTGTGTGCTGTAGCTAGATACTTGGACCCATAGCCTTAAAACACATGTACTCTACAGACATCTTTGTGTAGTCCCATTGTCTGTGATCCACAAACCACTTGTTCTGTAGGTTTCAATGGGACTACTCTGGAGGAAGTGGTATGTGGATGGTGGCTACTGAATTCAAAGACTACACAAAAGTGTAAGAGACCAAGTGTAAGTTTTAAGGACCATCATCTCCTCCTCGTCTGCAAAAACCCTTATAGAGCAAAGCATTCCTAATTCAGGATATTTCTGACTTGTATTTTGTTTTAAACTTTCCAAAATTTTGCTTTTTATTTTTTTAAAATATGTATGTTTTCTTCAGCACAGGAAACACTAATTGTGGGGCATCTTCTAAAAAATGCTGAGAGGACCTGCAACGCTTACCCACTGCTAATGCCCTCCCAGGGCAGAGGCTGCTGGCCTCAGTGCCAGGCAGCTGCTGTTTCAAAGGGAGATATAGAGCTGCTGTCTCTCATGGTGTAGTCCCCTATTTGCTCCTGGGGGGAACAGCCCCTAGGTGACACTTTCCTGATGGATGGTCACAGCTGCAACCAAAAAGAGCAGCCAGATTTTGAACTAACGAGTTCCCGATATCTTTCCAGATGGTACCACCCAAGCCCCTTATTTCAGGAATGGTATATCCCAACGGACAGAGGCGCTTCCCTTAGAACCAGACGTGCTCGCTCTCCCTTAGTCCCCCTCTCCCCCGCCCGCAGAGACGTTGAGCGGAACAGGCTCGCACTCGCTAATCTCTTTGTGTGGAAGCGCGCGTGCGCGCGAGTGAAAAAACACACACACACACACACACACACTGTAAGTGACTCGGGCGGGCGCGAGATAGAGACAGTGAGCTGGGCGGTCGGTTATTTGGGGTGGGGAAAAGGAGCTCGGGGTTCCGACCCGGGGGTGGATAACTATGGCGCTAGGTACGCGGCCGCCGGGCGGTCGGCCGATCTAAGGGGAAGGAAGGAGCCGGACAAGGACTCCCGCCCGCCTACGTACGGTTAGAAAGTTTGCGGGGAGGTGGTGCTGGGAAGCACAGGAGTTGGTTGCAACGTCGGCTCTATTGTGAGTCTAGCGCTCACCCTCCCCCAGTGCCTAATGCCCGGCGGGCGGTTCCTTGGACTTCCTAGCCCGGCAGCCGGGGAGGAGGCGGCGGCTCCGCCTCGGGAGACTCGCTCTCGTGGGAAGCTCCAAGCCAAGTGGAGGCCGGAACTTGCTTTTTGTTCCTGCCGGGTGGAGTGTGGAGATAAGGTGGGACACCCCCCCCCCGGGGGGGAATGCGGTTGGGTGCCCCTTGGGCAGCGAGGGGTTACTTTGGGGCCCGGACAAACGGAGCGTGGGACTCGCCGCTCGCTAGGGGCTGCTGGGTGGGAGGGGTTAGTTTGTGGCTGCAAGGAGCTAGTTTATTCCTTAGGACGGTCCTGTGGATCCGGGACGGGTTAACTTGGCCACCCCTTGGGGAGGATAGTCGTCGGCCTGTTTTCCGCGAGTGAAGTGGGGGAAAAGGCTGACCCGGTCCGGGGGATGTTAAGGCGCACATAATGGTGGTGAGACTAAAGACCAAGCCTCTTTCCACTGGAACTGGGAACACAATGGGCGTAGTTTCTTCTGGATGGGAAAGTCCATTTAAGATCCGTTTCAAATGCATGGTGCATACAGAAGAAATCAAAAGTTAGTTCAACTGCTTCTTGTTCTTTTTCAGATGGCTTTCTGGATACTGTGATCAGCTGTGGAGTTCTTATTCCACATATCCCAGATACATTCCTCAATCTCTTCCTTTCCGACGACTTTTTTCAATGCGAGCACAGAATAACCACCTGGCTGCAAACTCTCCTCTTTTTCTCTCTTCTCCCACAGGCTGTCTTGGGCTTGTACATAAGCAGTGTGAGGGTGGCAAAGACAGCTGCAATTGTGCATTTTCTTTCCTGTCTCCTAGAGGAGTCAAGGGTCAATCTTTTTGATAATGATGAAAACTGAAGGGAAAGGGGAGAGGACTTTGAGAAGTGCTTCTCCACACAGAAACACCTATAAATCCGATTTCCATGCTATTAAATGCTCCTTTGATGGGGTGAACAACCCTGACAATACTTCCAGCAAAACGGGTCCTCAGCAGAAGCTGAACAGTTCATCTAACACTGGGGGTAACGACCCACACAGCAGAGGCAGAGCAGCAAACTATGGCAACAGAGTACATAAGATCAAAAACATGTTCCTGCAAATGGGGGGCTCCTCCTCCACACTGGCCTGTGAGAACAACCCATCCATTGAAGCCAAGATCATCACCAGAGCAGCATCAACAGACCTTGCACCTCCTTCTCCCAGCAGCTTCAATGTCCAAAAAAATAACCTCCTCAATATCAGCACCAGCCCTTGCTCCAGTTTCCAGGATACTCTGTTTGCTTCCTCTGCCACTGAAAAAACTATCCACAGCAATGATGAGGGAGATCTGGATAAAGCTGCCCTGGCAGAAAAGTTTTCTGAGACTAGGAAACTTTTTGAGAGGAACATAAAGCAGCGAAGCTCAGTGGATAGAGAAACTCCCAGCAAATGCGAAATGAGTGAGGATAAGAGGAAACATGATTCTGTCTCTCCTGACTGCAGCAGTGTGGTTGATAATTTTGATTTCAATACATATGTAAGCCTCCAGGTTATGCAGGAAAGAGCTGAGAATCAAGACAGCAATGAGCACAAGTGGCAGCAGCAGCAGCAGCCACCCTCCAGTGGCTGCAGAACTTCCTCCCTGAATGCTGGACCCATTTCTAGGAGACTAGAAAGCTTTCTGGGTGACAGTGACAGTGAGGAGTCAAAGGAAACTTCCAAAAGCCAAGACACCTCAAATTGCGGCCAGGTGAAGCCCCATAGCTGGGCATCACAGGAGGTCTTTGAAGAATGCACAAAAGAGAGCTTGACCCTTTTAGACTCTGCTTACCCACGGGGTGGCAGCAGCAGTAGGAATGAGCTGAGTAGTGAACCTGAGGAAGCACATGAGAGAGAGCAAGCAGCTCCTGGGAGGGACTGGCAGGTTACTAACAGCAAATCCAGTGAGGTGGACAAAACTGCCATAAACCTTTCCCAGGTAGAGGTAGTTCAGACTGAGCTGATTGTGGTACAAAATGAAACTTCAGGGAACAATGAAGAGATACTGCGGAAAAGTAGTCTCTTTCAAGAGGAACAACCACTTGCACTTGAAATGAGGGAACGAGAAGGGAACAACTGCAAGATTAGGGAACTGGAAAAGCTGACAGTATGCAGTGAGGCCAGTCAGAAAGAAATAGAAAAAGATGTTATCTCTCTGAATGAAGATCAGTCTGCATGGTTGCAGGACCATCTGGAACAGGAAGGAGATAGTGAAGAGGAACAAGAGTTGGAAAATCAGAGAGTGGAGTTCAGTACATTTTCTGCGAGTGCTTTTGGAATAGAGAATGCAGGTTTTGATGATGATAGGGACACAGATGTAGAAAACCAGGGCCATGAAAATAACAAAACCTTGGAAGAAGAAGAGGAATACAGATATGACAGTGATTATGAGGAATTTCCTGGACTTTCCGAAGAGGAAGATCTTGATCTAGACAGAAGAGTAAAGTTCTCCACAGCTCCAATCAAGGTAAAGTGTACCTTAAATGATATTCTTAATACAGTTTATTTTGATGCTCTTCCCAGACAAAGCCTGCATTTGGGGTCATGGGATTGTATTTGTCTAAACATTGGGGTCACGTAGGCAAAATATTTGGGAACCACTTCCCTAAACTGTTAAGATGTCTTTTACAGATTTTGAAATAACTTAAGAAACAGGGTATATATTGCTGTGATATACTGATACAGAGAACTATTTCAAGAAAAGCTCATTTTCAGTGGAGGAATGTAAATGGGGTAATAGTGTTTTGGAGAAATAATTATGACTAGTGTAAAACTTTGACACTGTTATGGAAGAAGCTTTTTTTGTCTCTAAAGGAAGAGAACTGTCAAGTGAACATAATATGAAGCTGTGTTTTCTGTTGCTTTGATTTCTGCAGAACTGTTAGTATGATGGTATTAAAAGCAAATGCCCTGCCTCTTTAAAATTAAGGAACAGATTATCAGATTATATCTTAAGTGTATGGTTCTTCAGGAAAATGTTTTATTCATTTGCTGTCACCTAGCAAACTCAGTTTATTACAGCTCTGAATGGGAGGAGGGGAGCTATGTATTAGCTCACCATATTTTTTTAATAAATTACATTTTGGGGTGGGTGTGATGACTGCTCTTGCATTATAGTTCTGATTGATATGTTAGCCATGCTAAAGTCAGGGCTAAGTTTTGCTTCTGTTCAGTTGTGGGGGATTGACATTAGATTCCCTTGGTACTTGAATTTCTATAGTAGGGACTAGGTTTCCAACATAGCTATATTCTGCAAACCCAAACTTTAGCTTGTGGAACTTGTTGCCAGATGATGTGGTCAAAGCCAGTTGCACAGCTGGGTTTAAAAAGGGATTGGATAAGTCCTTGGAGGTTAGGTCCATTAACGACTATTAGCAAAGTAGGGGGGGTATGTATGTAACTGGGAGCTGAGAGTGAACAGCAGAGAAGGGATCACTCCATTATGACCTGTTGGATACTTCTTTGAAGCGATCAAGGGTGACTCCTGTCAGAAACAGGATGCTGGGCTTGATGGACCATTGGTCTGATCCAGTATGGCACTTATGTTCTGGTTCCCAGTCCAGACTTGTATCATATCTTTAGAGGACTGTAGTATGGTTCACGTAAAGCATTATCATCACTGCAAGAACAAACTCTTTTGTCTGTGTTAGTAGGGGAATAATCTTTAGCCCCAAGAAGACAGCAAATGTACTATACATGTAATGTATTGCTTAATTGTCTAAAATTAAAGGACTTTCCTCAATGTGCGTTGGACCTTTTTCAAAAGAATGATCTATTAGTAGCAGCTATCAGTGACCAAGTGGGATCTAATTTTTTAGACTGCCATTTTCTGTATAATCTCATCTTTCTCTTTGGTATACTGATGACTTGTAACAGATGAACTTCAGAGAGAGGATCACTGAGGGAGCAGCCACAGGAGCGGCAGGGGCCTAATCCCCACGCAGTCCCATGGTGGGCAATCACTATTGCCCACACGGGGAGAGTTGGTCACACAGTCCACTCCCCTGTGGCCATCAGCAGCTGTTGCACACCCTGGGTGGGCCAAAGAGCCTGTCTCACAGGATTGGCGGCTCCGACTCCTGCCGTGGTGCAGGATCGGGCCCCTGGAGTTAGGCAGCTGTGGGTGGGGGGGGAGAGGGAGGAGCTGTTGTATAATTCCCCCCCCCCCAACAGCTGACATGGGGAGGGGGCACTGTGAGGAAGGGGGAAGGAGGGGCTCGGTGCACACGTCCATCCCTCTGGGCTCTTCCTTCCCCTCTGATCAGCTGCTTGTCGGGGGGAGCAGAACCTGGGAAGAGGACGCATGCTCTTCCCAGGCTCTGCTTCCCAGATCCACCTGACAAGCACCTGATTGCAAGGGGGGGTGGGGCTGGGAAGAGTGTGCATGCCCTTTCCAGTCTCCGCACCCTGCAATTAGCTGTTAGGCGTGGGGAGGAGCATGGGCCCGATCCACGGACACCACCTGGGGCAGGACTGCCCTGCCCAGCCACATGAGTTGCTCTGCCCTGGGCAGCCTTATCCCAGTTGGAGTAAGGCTGCGCCGCGATGTGTCCTCAGAATTTTTCTGAGGACATGTTGCACGGCGGTGTGGAGCAGCCCCCGGGTTTGGGGGAAGATCTGGTGGCCCTTGGTACAGGAGCTACTGCGTTGCATGGCTCGTTTGCCCAGGGAAGGCGTGTGCCTGCAACTGTATCTGATTTTGAAAGTGTAGTGTTTGCTGTTTCTCCAAAACCTCTCTCTCTAACTTATTCCTCTATGATTTATCCCATGAATGTCTACCCTCCCAGTGACCTAATGTATGAAGATCTATTTAAAGCTTGGACATTTTACCAGGTACGTAACAGAGGATGAAATTTGCTAGTCAAAGAATGGCAAAGGATTGCTATCCCTCCACACACCCAACTTCCACGGACCAGGCCGAAGAAAAGTGCCCTCCAAAACACTGCTACTTATGGCCATTTTCCTGATTGAACATTGAACTTATAAGACAAGTAATTCCTATACCTCTCATCCTGCCCCCCAATCCTGTACTCCTATTGTCAGTACTATATGAAGTCTTTTTCTTACATTTCTTTAAAAACCATGGAAACAAATTTTAAAATAAAGAACTTATTGTGCTGTTATGCTGCACTGTTACTATGCCTCTGAACAGTCTTTTGATTATTTAGATTTGTCACACAGATGCACAGCTGACTAAATTTCGTAAGTGTTGTGTTTAGTTGTCAAGAGAAAATAACTATTGAATGATAGGAAACTTTTTTCTGTGTTGACATAAGATTCCCTCTAGAAGTGATTAAAGTCACTGGCAAAAGATACACATCTTTCTGAATACTTTGCCTAAAAGTACTCCCTTGATTTCAGTGTAATGAGCTTGCTTGCTCCCTGCTTCCAGTGAAATTAATGGGGTTGGTTGGTTTTTTTGAGTACAGTTGTAGGGGAGGAGGGAGGTTTTGAGGGTAGGGGAGGAGTTTTTATTGTATTAATTTTACTATTGTTACTGTTCTTATGGATTGTAAGCCGTCCTGTGTCTCTGTGGGGAAGGGCGGCATATAAATTTGAACAAATAAATAAACTTCTGTTGAATTAAGTGGAGGGCACAGCTAAGCCATCCGTGAGCATTTTTAAACTGTAGTAAACTGTTTCCCACTTGGATGTTTGTTTTATTATTTTATTAAAACCTTTGATATTCCACTCCTCCTAAAGGCAGCTAGGCTTACAATATATATAAAAGTATAAAAACACACAAAGTATACAAAAAACAGCAACCTAAAACATCTAAAATAGGGGGAAAAGGGGGAACCCCACCCCCACCCCCCTGGGGAAAGAGGCGGGAGGGAAAAAAATACCCCACCCTTCACCCCTGATTAAAATAAAAGCCCACCCTCACCCAACTCCCTCACCAAAGGCCTGGCAGAACAGCCAGGTTTTGCATCAACGTCGAAAAGAGGAGAGGTCCCGGGCTACTCGGGCCTCTGCCGGGAGGGAGTTCCACACCCTCGGCATGGCCGCTGAGAATGCCCTCTCCAAGTCATCCCCCAGGATACTCAGGGGACTTTGAGAAGGGCGCTCCTGGTCGACTGCAGGGACCAATCCAGATTATGGGGAGTGAGGCAATCCCACAGATATATGGGGCCCAAGCCGTGTAGGGCTTTATAGATAAAAACCAGCACCTTGAATTGGGCCCGGGAGACTATAGTCCGCCAGTGCAGAGAACGGAGCACCGATATAATATGCCCACAGCAACCCATCCCTGTAAAGAGATGGGCCGCCACATTCTGCACCAACTGCAGTATCCAAACCATCACCATGAGTGCGTTGCAGTCATGTATGATAGTGGCCAGGTCGGAGTCTGAGCTATATGGCCAAAGCTGTCACATCAGATGTAATTGGCAGAATGTGCTCCTTGCCACAGCTCCAGCCTGGGTATCTAGATGAAGCTGCGCGTCAAGGAGCACTCCCAGACTCTGAACCTGGGGAACCAGTGGAGGACAAACCCCGTCAATGATGGAGGACGAAACACCCACTGCCTTCCCCACTAGCATTATCTCTGTCTTGTCGGGGTTCAATTTCAGTCAGTTTGCCCTCATCCAGTCCCCCACAGCTACCAGACATCGTGTAAGCACCGAGACTGTGGGGATGTATCCAATTTAATTCTTGTGAGTTGAAATCTCTACATTTTCAGTGTTTTCAGATCTTGTACGATTCCTTCTAAATTATGATGTGCATTTATCTTAAAACTTGTGGAAATATATGTATTGGAGAAAAGTAGTAAAGTTCTCAGATAAAAACCTGGAAGTGGAAAGCTTGTTACTATTGGAAGTACATTATTGGAACAATAACTGATCTCATTTAAGAAGTTTTCCTAATTTGCTCTCTTTTGTAGAGTAAAATAAGAAATACATGAGAAGAAGGAAAGTAGAATTACAGAATACAAGGCTTACTCACGTGAATGCTAAGGCTGCTTTCCGACATTACATGGGCGGGGCAGTTGTGTGTGGATTAGCACCTGTCAGACGGCACTAATCCCGTTTTTATGATGCAAGAACACTCATTACTGAGTCACCAAATGTAGCCTTTACAAGGACGGATGTAATCTTGTGATAAAAGGGAATTATTGCGCAAAGTCCCCCTCTTCTCATGTAACGTTGGAAAGCAGCCCCACTGTCAAGTAATAACCCTTCAGCTGCTTTAATTCTGCTTTTGTTCATGTGAAAACCGCATTTAAAGCAAAATAATGCATGCTTACTTGGTCAGGGCCCCGTGTGACTGTGTTTCTTCCATTGCCACCAACGGGGACTGTGCTCTTGATTTAAAGAGTAAAAATAGTGGTGGGTGGGAGAGCAGCAGCTTATTCCTGGAATAAATGATCAGGTGAAAAAGAAAAGGATGCCAGTTGTGTGTCGTTCACTTAACACCGGACCAACCATTTAACCATTAACTCCCTGGGTAGCCTCCCCATGGATTACTCTGTGTGAATGCTTGTAAAAGTGGATTGCCATCACCGAAGTATCCCAGGTAGACTAGTGTGAAATGGTTATTCTAGTAGATCAGGTTCTGCTGTAAAAGTTGAGAAGTGTCCCTATTATGGGAAGTTGGAATCAATGTTTCTTTGTAAGTGCCATCTATTTCCCCCTGAATTATGGGGTTTTGTTTTTTAATTACTAATTGAATACACTTTCCTATCACCATGATATGTTACTTTGATATTGGAGCTTGATTTGTTGTGGTTTGCAAGATTAGTATTTTGATTTCATGTTCTTTAGAACTTTGTATCTTGCAGTGCTCGGAATAAAATGGGTGTGAAAAGTGTTTAATCTAGTTTGTGATAGACAAAGTATAGGGGGAGAAAAGGATTTTAGCCCAGTGTGTAGATACCCTTGTGAAGATAAGGGAACAGAAGTAAATATTGCTTTTTAAAAAAATGTCATGCTCTTATTACTAAAGTTGGCTAGCATTGTTTAAAGAGAATTGTTGTGACAGAAAAAGGATAGCATTTTATCTTTCTATACTCATCTTAGTTTTACACAAGGCTTAAATTAAAGGTGAACTGACTATAGCCACCTATAATTTGTGTGAATTGATTACTTAAAAATAAAGCACAAAGAATGTTTGTTGTTAAATAAGACTTAGTTTATACTACTTGGTAATATTTTACTGGAAATGTCTGTCTAACTTCTTTGTTTTCCTGTGTCCTGAAAGACTACATTTTTCTTTGTGGGCGGTTCTTAACCTGATTCAGGCTTCTGTTTGCCACTGCAAAAAACCCAAACACTTTCTCCCCTGCCCTAGTAGGTAAGGTAGGTTAATGTAAGCTAATTGATTGAAATAGAATTAATCCAATATTGACACGTTACATTTTAATCAATGAGTATTTATGTCTGAGACACTCTCTTTGATCTGCAGTATTATCTCTGAACGTGCAATCTATCAAGATTTGGACAGTCATCCACTTCATGTGAGTGGGAAACTTTCTCTGGAAGGTGCTATCACCTTTTGACACTCTGTGTGTGTGTGTTTTATTAAAACAGGGTAAGGGCTTGATCCTGTGGGGATGCAGGATCATCATTTGCTTTGATTTAATGAATCCTCACCATCTGGATTGCTTCTGTGTTGTATCCCCAGGGGAGAGCTCTAATCTGGTTTGCAGCTCATTCTTCCCCTATGAGCATGTGCATCTGGCACAGGTGGACCATATTTATGCCCATCTGTTTGTGTTAGTAAGGATGTGTTGGAGGCGTGGACAAGCCTGAATTGAACTTGGGATCATGTAGTGCATTCCCAGATGTAGATCTGGCATATTTGTACACAGTGCAAAACCCTTGGCTGCATGCTGTGATAGGACCAAGGCATAATTTACTTACTAACTTCTGTAGTTGCGAATGTAAACGGGTACAGTCCTTGGGCATAGAAAAATTGCCCTACTGTTGCTTGGAGCTTCCACACTGTGCTGCAGAATGAAAACTGATCAAGTATTGACAGTTTCATGGTTTGTATTCAAAATACTCTGCAGCAGTCTGCATTCTTTTGGAAAAATCATTTGAGTTGGGTACTGGATGATGATTGAGGGCAAAGGTAGAATAGTAAAAGATTTTTTTTTAAGCAAAGTTTCAGGGAATGGTAAAGTAAATCTTTTCAGTCTTTGGCTAAGTCTAGTCCTCTGGCTTTTGGGTGCTTAACATTTTTGAAGCAACAAAATGTATTTGAGAAAATAGACAACATGTTAACATTAAATTAATGGAACAATAAAATAACAATTGCTATTTTATGAGTGGCTGTACTTAATTTCACTTGATTTGAATCAAATTGATCATAAGCTATAATTATTGGAATATGGAATTTCAGCTCTAGGAACTCAGAACTCCCATTGAAAGACAGTGAGAATTCTACTGATCAGTGTCTTGAATGTGTTTGCATTTGAATGTGTTTGCATTTGACTTTGGATATATTATGCTAAATGGAGCATGAGAAGTGAAGGTCAGAGGTTGTAGAATATTTACCTTGAGGAAGTAAGTATATGTTGTATAATACTGCAGGCATATTTATGTGCAGGACTGTGATGGTGTGTTAAAGTCCGCTCTGCTAGCCAGGCAAAGCAGCTTACTTGTCACTGCCATCAGAGGGGATGGGAGTGCGGGGGGCAGTGGATGAACCCATGTGGCACTGAGCATTTTGATCAGGAGGAGTAGGAGAGCTCCCTCCCACCTGCAGCTATGAGTTCTAGTCCCAAGGAAGTAAAAACCCACTTCCCAGCTTTCAAATCCTACTTGCCCTGTTTAATTGCCACACTTGTCAGCAGTTTTTCTTTCTTTTCTCTGATGAAGATAGAATGAAGAGACTTGTTTACATATCTTTCTTCTAATGAAAGAGTCATCCTTCAAATAGTTGGACAAGTCAAATTTGATAAGTTTTCCCATCAGGGATCTTTATCATTCACTTCTCACCATGGATGCCACACCCTTGAGTTGAGCAGTTAATTTGGCTCAACAGAAATGATCGGTCATGGACAGAATTGGTGCTGGCAATTTCTCAGGAAAAAAACTAGCTTTGGCCAGGATACTGGTAAATACCAGTTTTTACTGGGAAATGGGAAAAATAAAATGAAAAACATAGTAATGAAAACTACTGAAAATTATTTAGCAGTTAATAATAGTTCTGCAGTAATATGGTCTGTTTAACTGTAATAAAAGGAAATAAACAAAAAAGAATCTCCACCTGAGCCTTCAGCTTCATGCTATTACTTATTGCCTTGGCTACCTTGAGCAGAAATTAAGCTTCTGAATCTGGAAACTTTGTTAAGTAATTAAATTTGTTTCTTCAGAAAACGAAGAAGCGGAATTAGACCGTGAACGCATAAAAGGGGCACTCAAATAAGACAAGTTCATTGCAGAAAAGCTAAATTAATTCTTTGCATCAGCTTTCACTTCCCTTTAGAAGGAGAAGCTCAATACTTAAGGGCTCTTTAAACAAACAAAAAATGATTAATAAACATGACAGATGTCGAGTGTAACATATATAAAACACCTGTATAAAAACCTATAGCAAACACTCATTACAAGTCCCATAACAATAACCTTACCCCAAAAACCTGTGAAAGTGTCATGTCTCAAGAACCCCATTCCAATATCTGAGATATAATGGGAGAACATAACTTCCCAACTTTCCATATAATTATATTTGTTGCAAGATAATAGTTTCATCCATCAATGATTTTATAAGCCCCGCTGAGAAAAATATAGGCAAGGGCTTTTCAGCCAAGAGCCTAGGTTCTCAAAATGGCGGCGGGGGGGAGACACCCTCACACCTAGGGGGCAGGAAAGAGAAGGACCCCAGCTAGCAAACATGTAGATCCACACTCTCACCGAGCTAGGAGGTATCTCCAAAATAATGGGGTAGCAAGGGGGGAGGTGGGAGGAGTCAAAGAAAAATGGGCAGGCAGGGGGAAGCAAAAACTTGAGACGAGGGGGGAGAGAGCAAGATGTGCATGAGAGGTGTGGGGAAGGGGCCTTAACTACACCAGACAAGTGGACGGGTGGAGGCACGTTACAAGAAAGTCTGAGAACCACTAGCGTAGAGAAGAGACAACTAAGGACGGGGATATGATACAGGTTAACAAAATCATGACTGGTGTAGATCAAGCAAATCGGAATCCCATTCAGTATACTTGTGGAACTTGTTGCCAGGATGTTGTGAAGACTAATAGTGTAAGAAGGATTTAAAAAAGAATTTGATGAGTTCTTGGGGAATAGGGCCGTAAATTGCTATTGTGCATGCACTACCCACAAGAACAGACAGAAACATACTTTGGGCTGAAAAGGCACTGGCCGCAACTTTATTACATTATATACAAAAATCTGTAGACAACCAATGAACCTAAACCTGTGTGTATAGCGAAGCGGAACCATGCCATATAAAGCAGGAAGGGGGGCTGAGTTAATCTTTGCCCGCCTACCCGGGTGACTCGACCCTTTGAAATCACCCTCCCCTGGTCAGGGCAGGGTGAAGCTCCATACCAGCCGTCCCGGGGCCCCTGCCCGTAAGACACCCCCCCACTCCCTAAGTAGTGATGGGGTGCAGGCATGCCCCCATGGCTCTTGGGGAGCCTCACCACAGCATGGTTCCTAAACCGCTCACTGCCATGAAAAGGGGGAGGAAAACTTCACTCACCCCTTTCCCCCCCACACAGGTATACCTAAATGCCGATGTAAAACATCCTGCAAGTCCTCCAGCCACATTGCATTCCCCTGCTTGGACAAATGCACCCCGTCCTTCAGAAAAGGTCTAGATTGTGGCACACAATACATTCATGATGTACCGCCCAGCCTCCCAAGTGCTCAATGAACGCCCACATTGCTCCGTTGATCTTGCGCTTGACTTGCTGAATCTTGCCTGGTTTAGAGGCGTAACGCCAAGACTGACGCTCCAGCAAATCAGAGCACCATATGGAGGACTGCAGCCATTCAGCTACTAAATGGGATGTTATTCTTCACCTTGCCAGTGAGTCCCCATGCGCTGTATAGCCCAAGGTCAGTCTTGCCCAAGTGGATGACCAGGATGTCCGGTGGCCCAAAGCATGCTGCCCTGCAGAACAGAGAAGGCATCAACTGCTCCCAGCGCATTCCACTGCGCCGAAACCAATAAAGGCAGGCATGCAAGCCACAACCAAGCTGGGTACCAAAAACTGAATTAGCGACATGGCGTTCAGCCCAATGCACAATGCTGTGTCCACATATCCAGACAGTGAGCAGTCGTTTCGAGACTGCAGATGACAAAACAAAGGGGGTTACCGACTCTCCGCACCCCTTACTGAGAAGGGCTGAACGACCATATGTAAGTACGATAAGCGCCCAACCTCCATCTACCTATTGTCCTAATCTGGGAGGCAGACAATCCCCCAGCAGCCGCCGTGGATGCAGCCCCGATCTGAAATGAGTGCTACCCATAATCAGATGGTTGAAGACCCAGCATTGCAATGCCCTTTAAAAAAATCGCCCTGAATTGGAATTTGGTAAAAAATGTACCGGCCAAATGAATGAAGAGAGGGCAATGGGAGCATGGGTGGACCTCAAAATAGGCCTCAGTTGCTGATACAGGGCACACTACCCCAACTGGGGATTGGTGCAATATAAATAGCTGCATTTCCCCCGTTCGATAGTTTTTGGATCTCCGAATAGTGATGGTGATGGAGTCAGGCCTTCGGGCCACATCCCTTAACTCCAGGATAGTGCCTGACTGATCACGCTGGGAAGAACATACCAGTTTACTGATCCACAAAGCTGCGAAGAATGCTGTGGAAAAAGCTGCCCGGAAAATCAACATCTTATAGGCAGAGGAGCAGATCCTGGGCAATGCCGAGACCAAACGAGCCAGTATACTGACAGGTATTAGTTAGCAAGTGTCCATCCTAGGCCCCCCTTCTCTGGCCCATTCCTCAACAGCCTTCTGGAGCCCGCGCAAGGATCGGCCATCCTGTGCGCCTTGCAGAAAAAGGCAATGCCTGCTGAGCAACGTTTTATTGTGCGTGGTGTCAAGCCACGGCAACTCGGGTGTGCTGCGAACCACTACACATGACAGGGAGGGATGGGCCATTCCTCCTAAATCCCATGGTTAGACAAAAAAATGTGGAATTCCCTAAATGTGTTCACGTATGCGTGCCAGGTTGAGCATGATACGGTAGATCTAATGCCGCTGTCTAATTTTCACCCCCAAGCGTCCACAAGGCCTCTGGCATCACTTCTGGGTTGATGTTGGTGCCCAATGCCAGGGGAACAGAACCGTTCCACCTGAAAATGAGAGAGGGCATCAGCAATATAATTGTGTACACCCGGTACGTGCTTGGCCGAGAAATACATGTTTAGCAAAAGGCACTTAAGCACAAACCAGCAGACCAAAACCTTGACTTTGTCAGATTTGCTAGACTGTTGATTGACTACCTGCACCACTGCCTGGTTATTGGACCAAAAGCATACATGGGAATCCTGGAATCGCTGACCCCAGAGCTACCAGTAATGGAGCTCTATATCTCGGAGCAGCCCCTTGGGAGCCCAGGCCTCCAGCCACTGCTGGGCGCACCAGCTGCCATGAAAGAAAACCCCGAAGTCTATACCCCGTGCAGCATCTGATACCACCTGAAGGTCGGCTTCAAGCAGCTGTACTTCTCTCCACAATGAAATCCCATTGTAGCTCTCGAGGAAAGTTAGCCAGACCCTAAGATCCTCCTTAAGGCCCTTGGATATCTGTATGCGGTGGTGGGGGGCAACAACCCTAGGTGTGGCTCGGCCCAGCCGCGCACAGAAAGCACTGCCGGGAGCAACAACTCTGCAGGCAAAGTTAAAGTGCCCGAGCAAATCCTGCCTGGCCTTCAGTGTCCCCTAGAAGTACCCGCAGGGAGGACAGCTTGTCGGGGGAAGGCCAGATGTGCCATCAACTGTCAGTCGTGATGCCCAGGAAAGAAAGCCGTGTCGCTGGACCCTCAGTCTGGGACACCCAGCTCGACCGCTACTGTTGCAAATGCAGACAGCTTGGCACAATCCTGAGAGCCAGCCCGCCCCAAGAAAAGGTAATCATCGAGATAATGTGAACTGGAGGGTAAAGCTGCCCTGTCCTTCGCTGCCCTCTCAAGCATGGTGCTGGATCGTTCAAAAGCAGAGCAGGAAACCGAGCAGCCCATGGGCATGACTTTATCCTAGAAGAATTGGCCCCTAAAGGTAAAATGCAAGAGGTCAAAATCCCGTGGGGAGACCGGCAAAAGATGGAAAGCAGACTTTGTCGCACCTCCCCATGAGAGCCCCAGGGCCACATGCCCAGACGATGTGCACCGCTGCATCAAAGGATGTGTACTGCACTGAGCACAGCCCAGGATCAATCCTATAATCGACAGAACTGCCCCTGGGGTATGACAAGTGATGTATACTGATACTCCCTGGGGGTCGTCTTTGGCACTATCCCTAGCGGGAAGCACCTCGTGAATAAAGGGTGGAAAGTCAAATGGACCTGCCACCTGCCCCACCGCTGTTTCCTTACTAATTTTCTTCCAGACCACCTTCTCCATTCCCTGAACAGATTTCAAGTTGCTAGCCTTCTGGCTCACCTTGGGACCTTTGTAAGGAACCCAAATCCCTCTGAAAAACCCAGTCATAAGTAGTCAGCGTGAGCTCTGTTTGGGTAAAGCAGCAAGAGGGGACCCAGTACCTCGAGCTTAATTGCGGTGGGAACCAAACCCTTGACTCCCACTTGTGTGCTGACCCCCATTGCCCCCCTGCCAGTCATGTGTAAGGCCTCCATTTGCAAATTTCTGCTTGCCAGACATGTACCGCCCCTTGAAGCAGGAAGAGGCCGGGTGGCCACCCCCATAGGTCACACAGGCATGTTATAGCAATAATATCCCAATGTGAGTGGGGGTTGGATGAAGCCTTGCACCTAAACCTCTCATCGTATTCAGGCCAGGCTGTACCCCCAAAGTCCAAGTAAGCCTTTTGTATAATAGCAGCATATTTAATTAACTGCCAGGCCCTGCTTGGAAATCTGCAAGCTTTCCCCCCCCCCCCCCCGTATACGTAGAAACAGGCTGACCACTTCTCCCAAGTCTTAGGGACTGGGGGCCTCTTGTGCTTGCCCTTGCCTCCCTTGTCGGCCTCGGTGCTGTCATCACCCGGCGCCTCACCATGTAACAACATAAAAACGTCAATAAATTCCCTTTTCCATATTTTCTCCTTGGTTGCCTAGGACAAGTGATCCCCCAGAGATGGGGGATGGCATAAGCATATAAGCTCGGGGTAAAATCTTGCCGCCTGTAACTGGTTTTTGTCTCCTTGCAAGCTACAGTTGTGTCCCATACTGGGGTTGCGGCATTAGCATCCGAGGCCAGTGTAGCTGATCTCTCTCAATAACACTGTGTAGCCTGGCCCTCAGCCATAGAACTGGACCCTGCGGCAGTGCTAGGGCGGGAAACCTGGCCCCGGACCCATGGGGCCTACAGTACCGGTAACTGCGGGACCCGTGGACCCCTCACCTTGCTCTGGCAGCGCCATCTGTAATCCACTTGATCCCAGTGCATTCGGCATGGCTGTTTGCGTTCCCCCAGCAAGGTCTTCAACGTTCGCCACTGGTGATTCAAGCCTGGTCTCAGCTCGCCTAGGGCCAGAGACACGCCCCCCTTGTACCTGCACCCAGGGCTGCTTGGGCGGCGGAGGAGCCCCAGCAACCTTGCCAGACAGATGGGCATATACGTCTCCAAAGCAGTGGCTAAGATCTTGGTCACTTCCTGGATGGTGAACCTGGGAGTGCTGTCGAGGTGCTCCCAGTCCTCCACTGGAGTAGCGGTGGCTGCAGCCCCCGACCGGATTTGCACCCTCTCAGCATTAGAAGATGGGTCCCTTGTGACCTGCTGAGCCTGAGAACCTCTGTCACCTCAGTTAGATCTCGTATGAGCCATTAGACCTGCACTTTCAGATAAAAAGAGAAAATATCCTGTTAGCAACCAAACTGAGTAAATGGAACATAGCAAAAAATGCGCTATTCCCGCTGTGCTGGTAGGGAATTGCTACCTTAGCCATCCTTAGCCCCCCACTGGAATATCTGCGGTGCATGTAAACGCCGTGAAGTTGCCAGGGGAACACCTGCGGTTGCTGGAAAAACTCCCCCATGAGCCTCTTCTACTACGGAAGGGCAATGGGGAGGGGGTGGTGGAAGACCCACCAGGATTCCCCTTGCCTTTGTTCCCTTTTGTATGTGTGTGCGCATGCACTTGTGCAACAAGCTATAACCAGCCCATTCCTCCCTGATTATCCTCTGATTGGGGTGTTTTATGGGGGAGGGGGCAAAGAACGAAACAAAAGAAAAAAGGGGGTTTGTTACCAAATAGGACTGTACAAAGTGCATGACCCGATAGGGTTCTTCCCCCCCCCCCCCCCTTTTAAAAAAAAATGTGTATGCGTACTTGAAATGTGCGGCTGCGCCAGCTTGCTCAGAGCACCGGTGCCCCTGAACATGTGGTGGCTCTCCGGCCACATGATTGGGGGCATAACCAGGGGCTCTGAACCCCTACAACCTCGAATGCCCCTCATGCCTGTGACTACAGCCCCGTTCGGGGCCTCCTTCCTCCTCTTCTTTTTTTTGTTTGGTGTTTTTTGAAGGATTTATTTATTTTAACAAGGATTTAAAAGTGCATGCTTTTCTCCCACATGCTCAACCCCCGAGGGCCCCTTATGACGCGCCATTCAGTGCCCTTTTGAAGGAATTTGTGTGCTCGGGTACATGCTTCTCCCCCTGCCTGTAGCGCACACACCCCCGTGATGCTAACTAGCTGAACGAGGGCTGCACATCAGCCCACATGACTGGGGGCTGCCATCAGGG
The DNA here is from genome assembly GCA_003113815.1 of Sphenodon punctatus. Classification (NCBI taxonomy): domain Eukaryota; kingdom Metazoa; phylum Chordata; class Lepidosauria; order Sphenodontia; family Sphenodontidae; genus Sphenodon; species Sphenodon punctatus. The sequence continues at coordinate 1,512,718 of QEPC01005691.1, read as the reverse complement.
ACTCTGGGCCTGCCCCTGTGTGACCAGGGCCTCCCTTTCTCTTTCTTGCTTGCTTTCTTTTTTTTTTTTTACTTATAAAAAATTGAATGTTTGGGGGTGCTCAGGCGCATGCAGCCTGCTTGGGGCCTTTTGAAGAATTTTTTGCGCTGCCGTGTAGAGGCCAACAATAGCACTCCGGCGTATACAAACCCACACCATGCAAACTCTCCCGGGATGCTGGCTCGCTTGGGGCCTTTTGGGGAAATGGTGTGCACTGCCATGCAGAGACAAGCAGCAGCGCTCGGGCGCATGTCGACCCGGAACCCCCTCTGCCCAGGTGCGATTGGGCTCATGGTCCCTAGAAGCAGGACTGATTCCCACCATTGCTATGTCCCTCCAGTCGGTGCCTTTCGTTTGTTTGTTCCTTAATTTTCAAGGCGCAGCCGCACAGAAAGGAGCGGCGTGCGAGGGACCCACGTGAACCCTCTTCTTCAACTAATGCTACGCTGGGCTACTTACCTCTGATGCTGCAGAAAGGTAAGAGTGTACCCAGACAAAAAGCTGTGCGTGGCCCAGCAAAGGGGGAGAGAGGAAGAGGCACCTGGCCAGTCCAGGTATTTATCTGCCCGGTTCCCTGCCCTCCAGGTGCCTTCCTCCCTCCCATTGGGCTATGGTGCTGTGCCTCCAGAGCAAGGGAGGGGCAAGGTGCCCCTCCTTGGCCCAAAACCCTGTTCTGGGCAGGCTGGCACAAACCCACCCACCCCTGCTGAGGGCAGGGGGGGACGCTCTCTTAGTCAGGCTAGCCAGGGGATGTAACCTCTGACTCCTGGGAGGGGAGCTGGGAGTAAATGGGGACGAAATTTCACTATTATGGGTGTTTTTAGACAAGATGCTATCCCTCGTGGTCACTCAGGAGCCACAGAGCCCACTGCCCGTTTGGAGGTGGAGCAGGGGATGCGTGCTCCCTTGAGCCATGGAACACCCACTCATGGCCATGCACAGAGCATTGCCGGGAAATCCGTAGTACTCTGTGAGTGGCAAGCCAAGTAGCACCATGCCAACGGGTGGCCATGGAGCCCCTGCTTGTATGAACTGGGGCGGCAGACTGATCTGCTGCTCATAGACACTGTGGGCAGGATACACAGCCTTTGCAAGTTACAAGAACTGGCTGGGAGCTCTGAGGAGCCCAGGTTCCCGAGTGCTCATGCCTGGGACATGTCAATTGCACAGGCCAGCCTGGCACACTTCCCCCTCCCCCATGGTCTGTGGCAGAGGGAATGCATGGGGGCTTGCCTCTGTGACCGGGGTAGTCATGTGGCAGCCCCCCGTTTGAATCCCTCCCCACTCACTTCACCTGAGTGAGTACTCCGTGGCAGTGCCACTTAGCAACCAGACGCGACACCCCGTCACCTTTCTTTTTAAAAAACACCCTATGACCCGTTGTGTACTCCTCCAAAGTGATTGAAGGTGGCCATTGTAAGAGACAGGATGCTGGGCTGGATGGACTATTGGTCTGACTCATTATGCCACTTACTTTCTTTTGGTTGTTTAATGCTTCTAGCCTAGAACTTAGTGTTGTTGCTTTTTCATATAATGTTTGATTTTAGTTTATATAATAAAAACTGGAATATCTTGTATAGCACCCTTGGAGAAGAGAAAAAAAAGTAAAATGTCAAAACAAAATGTGTATTGGCATTTTAAAATTAAGTATTAAATTACACAGCGATCCATGCCCTGCAGATCCTGTTTGCAGCCGCGTGCGTTCAGACCTCCATTGCGGGCACATTGTGCAGCATGGAAATTGTGTGGGATGGAATCAGCCTCGGTGAGTTTACATTTTTATATGTACAGCTATAAATTAATAAATCTGTTGCCTTATGTAATCACAGTTTGAAAACGTAACTAAAACTTAACTATGCACAATCCATTGCAGTCTTCTGTGTATTAATGAAATGGTTTTGAGAATAGAAAATATTAGTGCCCTAAAATAAGAATAATTAGTTTTTCCTGAGGTGGGGAAAAACAACTTTTTACCTGATAAAAGCCATCCCTGATAAATTACCATGCCAACCTTGGGCAGAATTAATATTCAGTATATTGAGACTGAAGAACTACATTTCTTGCCTATCTGAAAAAAATCATTAAAAAGTACGTTTGAGGAAAGACAGACAAGGTAGTGTTGAGAACAGAGCCTCCTACTGGCCAAATCAGCAGAGAACAGTAAAGCCTTCAAAGACTACACATTCTAGAAAAGCAAAATCAAGGGGTGAACTGAGTAAGCAGAACTTGGAATCTTCCGCACATACCTTGTTCCTAGGCTTTTTGTGTATTCCAAGCAACCCTCCTATTTCCTGATTAACGCAGGTTGCTCGTATCCTGGATGGGTCTGTTTGCTAATATAATCCCACTCTCTCATTTTATCTGGGAAGCCCTTGCAAAGTCAGGGGAATTGGATTGTCTCATGTAACCCTGGAGTGTCCAAGCAGGGTCAAGTTTGTGGGAAAAGATTTCTCAAGTCTTTTTCAAGACTGTCAGATCATCCTTCTTAACAGCTATGTTCTCCTGCATCAAAGGTTAGTTCTTCAGCTCAATGTTTTTGTAGCCTCAGAGTTCAGGCCTCTATTATTAGTGCTTCTTTTTTTTAAAAAAAGAAGAGAAAAACCATAAGTGGAATAACTTTGGAAATATAGCCTTTTCATAATACAGTTTCTTAAACCTATATGCATGTGTTGTGCACACTCTCTTTCCCTGGGGCCTTAGCTGAAGTCTCTTTGCTTTGACCTTTTATGAAGCTGTAGTCTGTTGAGTAAGATATCACCATTGTTTGAAAAATGAGAGCCCAAGGCTGTTTACTACAATCCTTTGTATATGATTTTCCTAAAGAACAGGTAGTTCTTCAAGCATCCTTCTTTTCTAAAGCACTCTTGCTCTTCCACTGAAACTGGGACGTAAAGGACAAAACTTGAGCTGTAATTCCTAATTTTGAAAAGAAATTCTATATCTTCTGGAATGGAAGAAGGGCCTCAAAGATCAAATGCCATGTCCTTGATAGTTCAGTCATTCTCTTTCATGCAGTCTGAGGATCTTTTAAAGACTTTCTCGATATTTTTTTTTAATTATTCCCCAGCCCCCTTGTTATAATATAACGTTCTTTTTACTGCCCTTTTATTCTTCAGGGGTGGTTCTCTTTTATTTATTTTATTTTATTTTCAAACTTATTACCCCACCCCTCCTGCCAAAGGCAGCCCGGGGCAGCTTACAAAAATAAAACATATATAAAATTCATATAACACCCTGCAGACAACGAAAAAGCAAAATAAGACAATAAATAAGACAGTAAACAAATAAATAAAAAGGGGCATCACCTCCCCCATAATTAAAATCTAAACACTTAAACAAACAGCACCCCACCCAATCCCCCTAACCAACCCATCCTTGCCAAAGGCCTGGTGGAACAGCCAGGTCTTGCATTGATGCCGAAAAGAGGGAAGATCAGGGGCCACCCGGGCCTCCACCGGGAGGGAGTTCCACAGCCGTGGAGTTGCGAATGCCTTCTCCATAGTAGCTCCCTTCAGTACTCGGGGGATCTCGAGATGTGTGCTCCTGGATGACTGCAGAGGCTGGTCAAGGGCATGGGGAGTGAGGCGGTCTCGCGATAGTTAGGGCCCAAACTGTGGAGGGCTTTTTAGGTAAAAACCAGCACCTTGAATCGGGCCCGGAAGAGTATAGGCAACCGGTGCAGAGAACGGAGCACCGGTGTAATGTGCTCCCGGTGGTCCATTCCCATAAGGAGACGGTGGAGGGACTGTGTTGGCGGCACGCATTGAGGCGGCGGAGGGTGAACCAGCTGAGGGCTTGACAGCCTGTGAGTCCCTGCCGGAAGGGAGACCCGACCCAGAGCGAGGCCATTTAAATCCTGAGCGTGGAGGGACTGTGTCGGCGGCACGGATTGAGGCGGCGGAGGGTGAACCAGCTGAGGGCTTGATAGCCTGTGAGTCCCTGCCAGAAGGGAGACCCGACCCAGCGCGAGGCCACGCAGGGCCATTTAAATCCCAAGCCTGCCGGAGGCGGTGCCAGCGGCGCGCGCCTGGGCAGCGCGCCTAAGGGCTGTACGCGGCCTTAGGCGAGGGCCGAAGGCACTAGAGCTATAAGGACTATTGTTTTAATTACTCCTTGTCCGAAGCCTGTGGACATCCCCGAAGAATTTGGGAGGGGAAATAAGAGTTAGGGGGCATGGCGGCGTCCCCATCCCCACCTGAGCAACAGGCCACGAAAAAAAGGGGGCGGCAGCTGGAGACCTCCCCGGATGGCGAGGCTCCCTCATTAAAGCAATTGAGGCTGTTTGATTTAGGGTTTACCAAACTTAAGGGAGTAGAACAGTCCTCAAGGGATATTTGTACTGTCCCTACCATAAATAGGTTTGAGGTGCTGGGTGAATTGGATGAGTCCCCGTTGCATTCCCCATTACCCCATGAATGTACGCTGAATTGATCAGTGGGCTCTCAGGGGAATTCACTTACTTCCCATAATTTGGGTAAATTGCTGGCTGACCATTGTATTTTAATGAGCAAATTAGCAGACAATTTATTTAAGGGAATATCAGGTGTTAAATCCTCAGTGGAGGGCATGCATGGAAACATAAAGGAACTGGTTGGGGAAGTAAAGAAAATAATGGCGCATTTATTCGTCCTTTCCCCACCTACTCTGCTACCACCCAAGGGACAGACGGATAGGCAGGATCCACAGGTTTTCCAAGGTGGGCAGAATGAGCAGCCCCCTCAGGAATTAATTCAAGTTGGGGTTAGCGGATGGCCTGAAGGAGAAAGGAAGAGCCCCCCAAGGATGATGGAGGAGCGAAAAAGGATCTGTTGAAAGATTTTTCCATTTCCACAGGGGGGTACGTCCTCGTGGACAACTAAAGCCGCAATTCAACAGAATTTGGAAACTCTGTTCCGTAGTAGGTCAAGGCTTTCTGCGATAGTGAGTTTCCTTTTTCTCCCCCAGACGGACTCTGCTTTGCGTCTGGTCATCCATTTTGATAATGAGTATACCCCGGGGAAGATTATGCTAGGGAAGCGACTATTGGAAAGGTATGGAATATACCCAACCACGGTGTTTGTCTCAAAAATGTGCTGGTTGAGTGTAAGGGATGAGGGACTAAATAGATTGTCTCAGGGGCAGGAAAAAGGCCAGAGGGAGGGGTGGGAGACAGATTCCCAGCCACTGGCAGAAGGGATGGAGGTGGGACCTAGTATTGTTTCAGCTGAGGGGGAGTCGGTCTTGGGTGGTGAGGGTCCAGAAAATAGTTTGTCAGCCCATTTACCAATAGGGGAGGTAGTAGGTGGTGTAAATCAACAGAAGCAACTGGAGGGGGTGATTAGGAGAAATAGCAGAGTAGAGGGGGGAGGGGGGAAAAAGGAGGGAGGGCAGGATATGGTAAGCAAAAATAGAGAGGTGGAACCCTATGTGGGACTGCCTGGGAGGGAGATAGAGCAGCAGATCTTGAGATGTTTGATGGACTTGCAGGGGTCATTTTGAAGTATCCAACACCAGTTGGAGGTGCAAGGTCGAATGTGTTTTAGGGGGGAAAAAGGAGGTAGGGAATGGGATGATGAAAAGATGGATAATGGGGGGGAGGTCCCTGAAAGAGCTGGAGTAGCCTCATCCCCAGGAAGGGAGTTGCAAAATTTGCAGGGGCAAGGTGGGGTTTTGATGCAATCCTGACAATTATATCAGGTAAAGAACTGGTCACTCCAGTCATGGAACATTGCTGGCTGGAGAAATAAAAGGGGGATCCCAGATTTTTTTGCCCAATTGAAATCGAGTGAATGGGTTTGTTTCCAAGAGACTTGGATGTTGGAGGACTTTGAGGTGGAGGGGTTTGAGGCATATTTTGTACATGCCAGAGCCCCCCAGCAGGGACAGAGAGGAAGACTGAGTGGAGGGCTGGCAATTCTAGTAGCGAAAGGTCTGCGGGCCACCACGATGAAATTGGAGGGAGCCCATCCGAATTATTTCTCAGTAAGATCCAACATAAGGGGACGGGGGAGAGCAATTATTATCAGCAATGTGTATATCCCTCCAAAGAACTCACGGTATTATGAGGATAAGATTTGGGAAGATTTGGAAAAAAGGATAAATGAGCTGAGGGAGTGCTACCTGCATGATGATCTTGTGTTAGCGGGGGACTTTAATGCCTGGTGGGGGGCCCTTGAAGGGAGGGAGGAGGACGGTCGGGGGGCGTTGGTATACTGGCCTCCAGAAAGAACGACAAAGGATATATATACAAATGCTCTAGGGTTAAAGCTGGAGGGGTTGGTGGATGCAGTTGACTTGGTTGTCCTGAATGGTAGATTCCCTGGGGATAAGGAGGGGGAATTTACTTTTTGTTCCCATTCGGGAGAAAGCATCATTGACTACATTTTGGTCTCAGGTCCCTTTTTTAATAGGGTAGTGGACTTTGAAGTTATAGCCTGCCCTATAATGGAACATCTCCCGGTGATGATGAGGTGGGTAGGAGATAGTGTAGTATTACAGGAAGATACAACGGCTCCTCATGGTTCAATTATAGATAGAGTGGGGCAGGGGGGTTGGAAAAGGACTAAGTGGTCCCCTTGGGTTCTTTTGGAGGTTGAAGGAGTAATTGGGGCTATCCCCGCTGAGGAGATCCTCCGGAAAGTCACTGAGGAGGGTGAAAATATTGGTGGTCTGTTTGACTCCGTCCTGGAACAACTATGGCCTATAATAGGCTGCCCAATTGGAAATAAGGGAAGAGGAAAAATGCAGGAGGGTTGGTTTGATGGAGAGTGTAGGGAGGCAAGGAAACGTCTGTATCAGGTCTTCCGACGTTCACGTGGGAGGGGTTTGTCCCCACTAGAGAGGGATATATATATAAAGGCTAGGAGCCTTTATAAGAGCCTCCTTAAAAAGAAGAAGCTCCAGTACCTCCTGGAGGAATGGGAAGACTTATTTAGGGCCGTGGAAGCCAGGAACTCCTCTAGATTTTGGGATAAATTAAAGGCTGGGTGGGGACGACAAAAAAAGATAGCGCAGGCTATAGTCCCAGCTCAGAAATGGGAACACTTTTATGCCTCTATTTTCTCCAAACCTAGGCTGGAGATGGAGTTCCCTTTGAAGGATTCCATTGAGTCCCTCCCTAGGTGGGATCCAGTTATGCCAAGCGAAGTCAGGGAACTGATTGTGTTGTTAAAAAAGAATAAAGCGCCTGGCTCAGATTTGGTACCGGCGGAGTTATTATTGGGGAATGTGGAATGGTGGAGCCAGGTGTTGGCATTGCTGTTCACCTCCATAAATGACACAGGCAAAATCCCTAAAAGATGGCTGGGAAGCATTATTGTACCGATTCACAAACAAGGCCCTGTGGATGACCCGGCTAATTTCAGACCAATAAGCCTTTTGAGTGTCATAGGGAAATTATATGCAAGATACCTGTTAAAGCATTTGAACCTATGGGTGGAACAAAATGACCTGTTAGGGAGGGAACAGGCGGGATTTCGAAAAGGAATGTCCACAATTGACCAGGTGTTTGTTGTTGATCAGTTGATCAATTTGTTTCAAGGCCAAAGGGGAGTTTATATATTTGTTTTATTGACCTCAAAATGGCCTTTGATTTAGTCAGTAGGGGTATATTGTGGCTTAGGTTGTTTAAATATGGAATTGACCCTAGGCTGTTGTGGATAATACGAGAGCTACACACCAACAATTCATTGAGGGTCAGAACCGATGTGGCTGGGAATGTCTCAGGGCCCATAAAGATGGAATGTGGGGTGAGACAGGGCTGTTTGTTGGCTCCCATACTATTTACATTATTTTTGAATGATGTGGGGGATTTCCTTAGAGACCCAAAGTTTCATCCAGTAGAGATAGGGGGGCAGGTGATATCATATCTGTTATACGCCGATGACACTGCCTTGATTGCTGCCTCCCCAATTGGTCTTAGGAGATTGATGACGGCCTTTGGGCAGTTTTGTATAAAAGAATGGTTAAGGGTAAATTACAAAAAACACAAGGTGTTGGTGGTAAGCAAAAAGCAAAAACAACATAGATGGTACCTGGATGGAGTGGAAATAGACCAGGTTTCCCAATATAAATATCTTGGTGTGATCTTCGCTAAATACCCCACCTGGGAGGTGCATTGTAAAAAGGCGAGCCAGCAACTTAAGGTCACAGGGCAGGGTATTACCAATTATTATTGGACTAAAGGAGGGAGATTGTTTAATCCCGCCCTGTGTTTGGCGCAAGCCAAAATGGTACCGCAGCTGCTTTATGGGGTGTAAGTTTGGGGAGTGGGTAGGACATCAAAATTAGAGAGAGAGCAGAATAGGATGCTGAGCTTGATCCTACAGGTGCCAAGGGCAACGCCCGCGGTCTTATTAAGAGCAGAGGCGAGGGTGAAATGTATTGCTTCCCAGACTAAGGCAGCAATTTTGAAATACTGGCTGCGATTGAACCTGGCCCCTTCTGGGTCAGTAGCGAGTTATATTGCTCCATTTGCGGCAGGCAAGTGGTTGCAGTGAGTGCTGCATGAACTCAGGTTGTTGGGATTGCCAGCATCTCACCTCATGGGGTTGCCTTTTGGAAGGGCCTGGAGTGAGGTTAAGACCAGAATTTGGGATCAGGATTTACAGAGGGAGCATGAGTTACTTGCGAACCAAAGGGTGGCAAAGCTGTATAGACATTGGCCAATTTTGGCCAAGGGTCCTAAATATCTAACAGTGTTGAATATGCGAGAGGTTAGAGTGCCGTTCACCCTGGCCAGACTTAATTGCTTCCCGTCCGCTGTTACAGAGGGTAGATATACTGGTATAACATGGGATGAGAGAGTCTGCCAATTTTGTGGTATGGGAAGAGTGGAAACACTGGGGCACATCTTATTGGAATGCTCGAAGTATCAGCAGTGGAGAGAGCAGTACATATCACAGCTGATTAGCATTACGGCCCGAATCACAGAGACCACCCTGTTATTTGATAAGGATACTAGAATTACTTGAAACGTGGCAAAATTCCTGATGAGGGTATATTGGATGAAAAAGGCGCCCGATAAGGGTTAAGTGTGTTGCTAGAGACTTGGCATGGGACTGGGGTCATGTTATTAAAAACATGTCCGAATATCAGTTGTAACCCTTGGGATAATATAGGATTTGTGTGATCCAAGACTGGGGTAATTGTGCTGGTATATGCCCCGAGGAGGGCTAGGCGCAAATCATAGTATTAATATTTTTATGTGTTGTATGTGTGGAGGGGTATAAATAAGAGATCAATTATTAGTTGCTTGTTGGGCTGGGCCCGAAAGGAGCATGTGGTAAAAGATCTCAGGGGGTTATTGAAAGGGGTGGGAGGGTGAAATTGAGTGTTGTTGTTTTGTTAAGTTTTAACATATAAGTGAAAGAGCCAAAAGGATGCAGGGTAATTATGACTGAAGGCCTAATTGGTGTGTCATTGTATATTGTAAAATGTGGTTTTGGATTTTGTAATGGCCAAATGGCCAAACAAATAAACTATTCATTCCATAAGGAGACCAGTGGGGGGCAGACTCTATCAATGATGGGGGACACCACATCCATCACCTTCCCCACTAACATCACCTCTGTCTTATTGGGATTCAGCCTCAGTTGACTTGCCGTCATCCAGTCTCCCACAGCCACCAGACATTGTGTAAGCACTGAAACTGCAGGACCCGGGTCTGATGAAAAGGAGAGAGAGAGTTGGGTGTCAACAGCATACTGATGGCACCGAACTCCAGTACTCTGGGCAATCTCGCCCAAGGGCTGAATATACACGTTGAACAGGAGAGGGGAAAGAATAGAACTCTGCGGGATTCCACATGAGAGGTCCTGGGGAGATGAAAAGTGTTCCCCAAGCACCACCCGTTGGATTCTCCCTAAGAGGAACGAACAGAACCATTCAAAAACAGTTCCGCTAATCCCTGCTTGGTCTCGCAGATGCATCACCAACAACTCGTGGTCAGTGCTATCAAAAACAGCCGATAGATCTAAAAGGATCAACAAGGTCTAACTCCTGGTGAAGATTGTCGACCAGAGCCACCAACGCAGTCTCGGTGCCATAGCCCAGGCGAAAGCCGGACTGCGAGGGATCCAGAAAACTGAGTCAGTCCAGATGCTCCTGAAGCTGCCAAGCCACTACCCGTTCAATAACCTTCCCTAAACAGGGAAGGTTAGATACAGGCCGATAACTGGCAAGGGCATCAACGTCCAGAGATGGCTTTTTGAGCAGCGGCCGCACAACCGCCTCCTTGAGGCAGCGCGGCACCCCACCCTCCCGAAGGGAGACATTGACCACTCCAGCCAGCAATGGCCCCAGTGTCTCCCGGCAGGCCTTGACCAGCCAGGATGGGCATGGATCTAATTCACAAAAGGTGGCTCTAAACGCCCCAAGAGCATCCTCCGCATCAGCAAGCGAGAGCTGCTGAAATTGATCCCAAGAAATTGAACAAGGCGGGGCTTCCACAACCTCGGGCTTTCCCATTGTAATAAATGTGGCATTGAAATCGTGGTGAATCCGAGCGATTTTATCAGCAAAATAATCAACAAACATGTCACAACGGTCACTGGAAGATTCAAGGTTCAGGCAGAGGGAGGCCGGACCGACCAGCCACCTCACCACCCTGAAAAGCGCAGCTGGATGAGATTTAGCTGACGCAGTGAGGACAACAAAGAAATCCTTCTTTGCTGTCCGCACAGCTATTGCATAGGCTCGTAAACTAGCTCTATGATGCAGTCGGTCAGCTTCAGCGTGAGACTGTCACCGCTGTTGCTCCAACCGCTGCCCTTCATGCTTAAACAGCCACAGCACCTCAGTGAACCAAGGAGCCCTGCGATGTCGCAAGCCAAGGGAACGGACGCTTGGGAGCTGTCTGATCGATGGCCCCAGTCAGTAAGGTATTCCAAAACTCAACGAGGCTATCAAGCATCCAGTCGGCAAGGTCAGCGGGCAGCTTCCCCAGAGCAGTCCAGAACCTCTCTGGATCCATCACTCTCTGGGGGCGGACCAACCGAACTGATTCCGCACCCCGCATGGGGCAGATATGTGCCGGGAGACAGGCCTGTACAAGGTAATGATCCGTCTATGACACGGGGACCACAGACACCTCCCCCACCAGTGGATCCCTCATCTCAAGACCAGTGAAGAAAATCAGATCAAGGGTATGTCCTCCATCAGCTGTTGTCCATTTGGAACAGGTCCATATGGGCCATGAATTCAATGCTCTGCTCCTCCGAGTATGGCATCAGCATGAATGTTGATATATAGCTAACTTTTTGACTTGTTAACACGAATATGGATCCACACAGAGTTGTTTAATTTTTGTTTGTTTGATGGCAGAGAAGTGCTTGGAGTTCGACACTATGGTATAGACTAATCTTTTCTTGGATTTTGGAATAATTGCCTGAGAAGTGCAAGTTGACAAGTGTTCATCTGTACTTCATCAGTCTCTGGTGATTCTGCGTTTCTGCCATTATTGATATTGGTGCCTGTGATTGCCTGGCATTTTTCATCACTTTCCAGCGTGTTTCATCAACGTTCATCATTTTTTGTCATTTCTGGGGACATTTTGGGACTTTTACAACAGTTTTATGGTACTTTTATGGTAATTTCCAGCACTTCTCTGGCACTTAGAGCCAACATTTTTGAATCTTCGCAGCCCCTGTGGGAGCATGCAGGATACATATGGGTCTTGGGATCGACCTTGTAGTAGCTCTGATCAACTCGCAAAAAATAAAGACAAATGACAAAAACAGCAGAAAAACTGGTAAGTTTTCATGTCCCGAATGAAGGAGAATTATCCGTTTCCAACAAAAACAGCGTTTGCCATGATTTTTCGTTTCAGGCCTAGTGCCAAATTTGGTGCCACATGTTTGATAAATACAGAAGAATATGTCTTGATTTGATCCGGGTTATAGTCAAGCTGTTCAAACAAATTAACCAAGTAAAACGTGTTCTTTGAGGATCTCTGTGAATTTATACTGCTGGGTAGTAAATCCCTAGCAGTTCACTTCCAGACTGCCTAGAAAAGTCACAGCTCAATATGGCAGGGATGTTATGATCTCATTGAACGTTTACTGCTGTAGCTGAGTGGTTTGACTGCATACGTTGCATCTAGCTAATCTTATGCTTAAACTGCATTATTAGTTTAATTGGGGTATAGTTCTGAGGTGGATAAATAACCCGTTCTGGTCAGTTTAACCATTTAAACATGCCTAAACAGAGCTTCAAGAAGCCTGCTAAGTCTGCAGTCCTCTTGGACTCTGACATGCACACCTTTCAGTTCTACTTAGGATGTTTGTACAGGTCTCCACTACATGTTGTTCAGATACTTCCAACAGGACTTGTAAAGAATAAGCCAGGAGACTTAAGGACTACTTGATCTCCCAGGCAATGAAACAAGAGGCTCTGGCTTTGACACTGTCTTGTGATCTCTCTGTGTCTGTCCTAGTGATTTGTTTGTTTATTTTATTTGGATTTATATCCCACCCTTTTCTGCAGGCTCAAGGTAGATCACAACATAGAAAACTTACTCAAAACAAGTGCATTCCAACAGAAGAAACTCTCAATAACTTAAACAGCCTAAGCAAGGTCAATGTTTAACTCTAGGAAACATCATCCCCTCTCTGGAAAATATGGATTGAGTTGCTGTTCTTGGCATGAAGGATGCATATTTTACATCATAGTCAAAGACATCGGTAGAATACCTATGTTTCTAATCCAAGCTAAGTCATTACCAGTTCAGGGTTCTGCCATTCAGACTGTCCCCTGCCTTTTGTGTTTTCACAAAGTACTTGGCCGTGATGGGAGCACAGGGGCATCTTTGGCCATGGACCCAGGCACCTGTCTGAAGTGGGTGGAGGCGCGCTCCCGCAACCCACACGCCGCCTACCCATACCATTGCACGGAACAACCTGGGTTTTTCCTGGTCGCCCCATGCAGGGGCGTGGGTGGGTGCAGGGGCACACCCATCCCCCGCCGTGTGAACGCCCCATACCCCACTCACTAGAAGCGCTCTGGCACGCCACCCAGTGCAGATGGACCCTGCTGGGAGACGGGTCCATCTAAAAATGGTCTTTGTGTATGTCTGTACTTGCAAATGATTCCTCAAAGCATCGTAAAAGTCTTGCCTTGGATAACATGCATACTGAATGTCCTTCCTGTTTCAGTATTGGGACATCATAAGTAAGGCCAGTTGCCCACGTTACTGGGGCTGGCAATTCTTCTGGCTGGGAATCTCCCAGCTGGGAAACTAAGCCGAGCTCCTCATCTGGGCGCAGGGCTGAAAGTCATCAGCCACGTCCAGCAGCTTTTTTCCTCTGAATGTCAGGGCTGGATTTCGAGCCCTGACACTCAGAGGAAAAAAAGCTGCTGCTGGATGCGACTGATGATTCTTTCAGCCCCATGCCCACGTGCGGAGCTTGGTGTAAGTTTTCCGGCTGATTCCCCGCCAGGAGAATTGCCAGTCCCAGTAACGTGGGCAAGTGGCCTAAGACTGGGAGAAGTCTGCTTTGATTCCCTATCAAGATACTGATTTTTGTAGGCGTAGTTTTGGACACCTCCATAGAAAGAAGCCTTCCTACTGGAGGACTGGTATCTCAGTTGAATGCATTGAGGGTATCCAAAACCTCATACTCCACAGTTTGACACCATGGCCACTTGCCTACGTTACTGGGGCTGGTGGTTCTCCCAGCGGGGAATGTCCCGGCTGGGAAATTTATGCTGAGCTCATCAGCCACGTCCAGTGGCTTTTTTTCTTCCGAATGTCAGCTTGATTTTGAATGTTAGGGCTTCATTTCAGCCCTTCACCCACTGCGGAGCTTGGCATAAGTTTCCTGGCCAGGAAATTCCCCTCCAGAAGAATCACTGGCCCCAGTAACATGGACAAGTGGCCACAATCTCTGAATCCTTCAGGTAACTGTAAATGAATTTTCTTTGTGGGAAATCAAAGTCCTGGTACCTACTTTATCTACTGTTGTTGCCATCGCAACAAATGTGTCTAAGGAGGGCTGGTGTGCTGACATTCAAGATGTGCAAAAATATGTGGCCTCTGTCACCTGCAAATTCAAGCTACACATGTCAGTTGGAGCTTGGAACTGCGTGGCTGGTCTTCAAGACCATTGCCCACTCTGAAGCATTAGGTTGCTTACATGCTCCTGTATGCTACATCAGCAAATGAGAAGTACATTCCCTGCTCATATCCTTTGAAACAACAAAACTGTTGCTTGGGCGTATACAGAAGGATGGTCACCCTATATTGCTCCTCCATGTCTTAAAACACTGGAAGTTCTCTAATTTACCAAGAAGGAGTTGGAGCAGGTTTGGGGGAACATATCTGTGTGATATTACAATGCGCCTCCTGCATTAGATGCGAGATTCTTTTAAGTAGGCCTGGAAGCTCTATGCTGGGGTTGCAGTACTCAATAACGTGACTATACAGAGACATTGTCTCAAAGAAAATCTGTTACAAGTGAGTAGATTTTTGAAATTATTCCCACACAGATAATGTATTGCTGTAGGCACTGATTTTTATTTTGGTTTGAATTTGAAATGATGTAGGCAAATATTTTCATTCACACAGTAAAACCACTATTAACATACAGTACTTGTATCTTGTTTTTTCATTACTGTATATACCAATTCAAAAGATAAATTGGAGTGCTTACTAAATATAGTAATGTGTGTATTCCAAGGGAACAGTTTGGCTCTGCTGCAAAACCAAAAGCTTTATCTGTATGTATCAGGAAGTGATTGTCAGATGACAGTCCTTTTATTATTATTTTTTATTTTTATTTTTAAAATTTTCATTAAGGTTTCAGAGAATTTCCGCCCCCCCTTCATCCCTTCCACATCCCTGAAAAAATAGAAACGTACTGAAAGTCATTAAGATACAAGTTTACACCGTTTAGAAGCAAAAGATATTTGGTTTGTTGCATCTAATGTATTATACTTGTATATATTTCTTAAGGTGTTCTGCAGTAGCATTGTTATTACTAGGATGTGAAGAGAGAATAAAATGAAATAATTTAAATTAATACTGTCTTGCTTCTAAATAGAATAAACTCATTCAGATCGTCTCTCTCTTAGGTTTTCAGTACTTACTCAAATGAAGACTATGATAGGCGTAATGAAGAAGTTGACCCTGTGGCAGCATCAGCGGAGTATGAACTTGAGAAAAGAGTGGAAAAAATGGAGGTGTTTGCTGTGGAAATTGAAAAAGGTGCTAATAAATAGCAAATACATGTTTGGTGAAAGTGACTGTACACAAAACTTGAGCAATATTAAAGAGGATTCCTACCACCTTTAAATAGCTGAGGCCCTTTCGTCTTTATAATTCAGTCCAGTAGATGACTACATACTGTGATTAGTACCATCTAAGATATTCAGTAATAATCTTTCTGCAACACATGGGCACTCTCCTATTAGGCATGTAGAAGTAATTGCTAGTTCCCAGTATCTTGTTGGCAAAATTCTTGAGTCTTGTGAGTTGTACCTTACAAGAAATAGTCTGTTTTCTTATGGTGCATATATTGCCAAAGATTTAGTAATTATGGTAAATGTTAACAGGGAATACACTAATCATAACCAATACATTTAGTATCTTAGTTCATAAGACTATCTTTTAAAATGAATTTGAGCTAATAGACTTTTGGGGTCTCGTAGGTGACAGCGGGCTAGGGATCAGTATTATCGGAATGGGTGTTGGTGCCGATCAAGGATTGGAGAAGCTGGGAATCTTCGTAAAAACGATAACGGAAGATGGAGCTGCTCAAAGAGATGGGCGGTGAGTTCATCTTTGCATATGTTGCACAACTTTGCATATGTTGGTTTTTTGGGCAGACTTTCACTGATATTTTGCAAAAGGGATTTATAATCAAGAGCTCAGTAGTTAAGTATTATACACTGTTTCACAACCTTTGCCACCAAGAACTCATTTTCCATACCAAAACTACAACCCTTTAAGGCGCCTTTCCTAGTTTGGGATGTGTGCTTGCATTCCATCTGAGGGCTGTAACCAGGGAACCAGGCTCACTGCATTTTCCCCATTAGTGCTAATGGGGAAAATGCACTGAACACAGGCCCTTCGCTATAACATGCAGTTAGTTTAGAAACCATTTTGTAGTATCCTGCGGTAAAATACCAAATTCCATGGTCATAGAATCTGAGTCTTAACAAGGTGTTGACTGAGCAAATGTAGCAGCTCGGGCTTCTTTAAAGCATAGCTGTATTCAGCTTTCAGTGGGCATTATTACATTTGTTTACATTCAGTGTATGTTTTCAAGGTTAAGGGCTTAGAAACATATATCCCTCTCCCCCCAATGATACAAAAGGGTAAAAATAGATAAAAAGAGAGGCAATGGCTCTATTGGAACATGCTTGCAAACACCAGAAGATCATTACTCTTGGGCTGTATATGTTCCTTCCACAAAAAAACCCCCAAACCTACATATAACTGGAGTTAATGTTGCTATGCAACCCCTTGAGCCAAATCTTAACAAAAATGGGCATACAATTGAAGTTTGTACAGTGGATGCAGGTAAGCTAACCAACAACTTTTCTCTCTTGCTGCTAATTCATATACTTTGTCCCAATGCAAAACATCTCTCAACCATCTCATAATAGCTAGCTGGTATTCAGCTACATCCATGGGACTTTTTGCTCTGCCCTATTTCTTATTCTCATTAACTTTATAGACATTTTTCAACCAGGAAAGTTAAAGTTCTTTAGTTGTAGTTGGATATTTCTTGAATCATGTGATGATTGAAATGTGTGTGTCATTATAGCTGATTAAAAACTTGAATCTGTGTCCTTGGAAAATCTCTGAGGTCACAACCTGGGCTAAGGGCTGCCTACGTGGCTCAGTGTGGGCTAGCATGTCTGTTTGGTCTCGCCATACCAGCCCTGGAGTTGGGGCCGCCATTGTGTTTAGCTCCGTGTGCTGTGTGGGTGGCGCTCCAACCACAGGCACGTTTGTTCAGTGCCCTGCCCCAGGCTGGGGAGCTACAGCGCCATCTGCGAGTCTGTTTTTACCCACTGTGACCCTGTATAGTCTGTCAGGTTCTTTATAAAATGAGGTAGCCAGCAGTTAATACTTCCTTTACTTTGATCACGACCTTGATTGAAAGGAAGAACTAGGTGTGTAGATAAGAATCAAAAATGGACTCGTGTTTCTGTGTCACATCTCAGGTGACATTCCTTAAGGCTACTTGCAAGAACGAAGAAACTTGACACCCTTCTTGGTCCCCCTCCCCACACACCCACCCACACACTCACACACACACACACCCCTCTCAAAAAATTGGGCTTGGATAGACATGGCAAATTCAATCTCATGATAAAACAGCAGCCTCCCTAAATAAGTGTTCCTCTTTTAGCCTGCTGAGTTTTGGAGCAATAGGGCTGGAAAATTTTTGGAGAGCAATCTTTAAGGCAAGTGGGGTAAAAATGCCAATAGCATTTTTTAAACTTTTTTTTTTTTTTTAATTTCCTTGGGTTTTCTGCTCTGTGAAGCTGAAACAATCAAGAGTGGGCAAAGTTCCTAACCTCAAGAACTACATGCCAAAATCTTCTTATGGCCAAGAGTTATAAGGTGTGCGCGCACTCACACGCACGTCTATGCACACGTTACATGTCAGTGTACAAAACCACTCCTGCTTCATGATTGGCTGCTTTGCCATCCTGGCTTCTGAGATTCAGGTACAATGAAGTGAGACACAGAACTGTTAAGGCAGCCTGGGGCCCAGGATCAGCCCTTGCCGAGAAATGCACTTGAACTGCCCGAGAGTTGCATGTGACTGAGGAGCCCAGTTTTCCCACCCCTGGAATAATCTTTCCAAAGGCATATCGTTTAATACAGTTGAATTTGTATTGAATTGTACAGTTGAATTTGGTGTCTTTAAAGATAGAAATATTTAATGTTAATCCTAACCTCACATAAACATATTTGAATAACTTCCCCACTTCTCAGTAACAACATACGCCTGATCTCCACAGATTTCTTACCCTTAAATGGCAGGACTGCACACAGCAAAAATGAAGATGATATATGTGCGTACAGCATATTCCCACATAATGTTTACAATCCCAAAATTGCCCCCCCCACTCCCCTTCTCCTCCCCTCCCCCCCCAAAAGGAACAACAGAAGAGACTATGGAAGAGGGTTTTGTTTTTTTTCAGTTGTGAATATTTTGGTGCTCAAAAACCTGGATGATGATTTCAAATAAAATTAATCTCAATCTACATTATACAAATGACTTATTATGCCAAAATCTTGCATTGGATTTGTGGCTAAGTATTTAATATTTTTCATCTTGCAGAATCCAAGTGAATGATCAGATTGTTGAGGTTGATGGTATAAGCCTAGTAGGAGTCACACAGTTTTTTGCAGCCACTGTGCTTAAAAACACCAAAGGCACAGTCAGGTATGAATATTGTTATGTATGTATTATAACTCTTTGGAAATGATGCTCAGGGAGATGTATAAAGGTGGAGGGAAAGAAGGATTGAAATATATATTAAAAAATTTAAAAGTATCCTAATTTGCTGCTGAGGGCATTCCCATTCTAAATACTTGTTTGTATTGTGTGATGTCTTTTTTTCCTTGTAGGTTTTTAATAGGAAGAGAAAAACCAGGGACTCAGAGTGAAGTAGCCCGTCTCATTAGCGAAACGTTGGAGCAAGAGAGATGTTTATATGAACAGCAGTATGCTCAAGATGACACAGAACAGGTATGAAGTAAAAATCCAGCAATTCTGCATATATAGTAATACAGGGGAGACCGTACTTTCTAGCAGCTGACCTACTTCACCAGAAAGTCAGCCTAGGGTTGTCTACTTCGAGAGCACACAGGGGGTGGGAGTGGAGGGGGAAGAATGTCCCTTTGCCCCACCCATTTCTTATGTGGTCATGCATCTTTCCAAGTGCTGTGATGTCATGGTACTCAGAAAGGGGTGTGGCCATGCTAGACAGGACAAGGAGAGGCCCTTTACCTCTGCAATAATACAACTTTTTTAATATCGATTTGCAAATATTTTACAGAGCAAGTTAAGAATTGTGTAAATAATTGTCTCTAAAACAGCTTCATGTATTGTCCTCATTAGAGCGATAACTTTTAAGTGAGAGAATTTTTAAAATCAGTCGTAATGCTGTTTGCCCCTTAATACTTCCTTAATTAGGAACTTTACCTTTTAAGTATCTTATACTTGTGCTTTTGATTCTTTTGATTACTAAGTGTTGAAAGTAACTGTTCGTTGCCTTTAATAGACAGAGAGGATTGTACTTTGCTTCAGTAAAGTAGTTCTTGTATCTTGTCAGGATGATGACTATGATGATGAAGATGATGCTTTTTAATCGCATTTACATGGAAAATCTGTGGAAGTTTTTAATCTTCCTGATAATGAAGATATAAATTTGCCACTGGATATGGACTCTGCACAGTTTCTTCTGAAATTCAAAGAAGTACGGTAATGTTGTCTGGGACTGCAATCTGAAAATGTATTTGTGCTGTTAGATCCTCCTTCACATGAGTGGGGCTCTGCAAGCATGAGTGCAGAGCGTGAACTGTAATGATACATCAAGATTGGAGGAAAATTTAGTCCCCCTTTTCGTGACTATCACATGTGCATGTATAGTTTTAGGCCTTGCAAAATACATTTACAAAACCTGTGTGATTAACTCAAATGAAGCCTTTATCAGCCTTTCATAATACTCTGAAGTCTCTTGATAGCCTGAACCTATTTGCATAGAATTGCACCTATTAGCATAGTACAGTGTGCCAAAAAGTTCATGTACACTAATAAGAAAAAGACCTTGAATTGGTGAATCTTTGCTTAATTGCATTTACTTATTGTATCATTACAACATACTAATGACCTGTCCTGTTTCAGTGATGTTAATTTCATTTCAGTGTTCGACATGTTACCTTGCTCACTTTCCTTAAAAATGTTTTCCATAAATTAGTTTGAGAATTTTTCTGTTATCTATAATTTGATTTTACTGGACTTAAAATGTTTGGATTTGCTCTAAACTTATTTTGATTTAACTAGACAAGTTTATGTTTAATTTTGAAAGAACATTGGTTTAAAAAGCATAGAACCTGATTTCTGTTTTATGCTTTAACTCTGTAGTAAAAATCATTTACTTAAATCAAAAGTGTGTCAATATAAAACTTGGCTTAAATGATGAGAAAATCTGGCCCTAATACTTAATGTCCATGCCAGTCCAAATACAATAATCTTCCAAATACCTTTGTATTTCTTGACCAAACTACTATTGTATTTTATTCTAGCTACAACTAAAACATGCGGTAACAACAGCTGAAGTTAAACAACTTAAGGAAAGAGTAAGTTTTTTAAAAAAATCTCTGTGTGTGTATCTTGAGTTTTACCATGAAAAAATGTGAATAGTAAACACTGCCAGGTCCTATTCAGAGTCTAAAAAACTGGACTTCAAAGGAAGATTGATATTTTGTACATTAAGAATGGGTCTTGTGTACTCTGGCGAACTAGATATAAAATTCTAGACCTAAACTTCATGGCGTACAAATGCTAAACACTGTGGCAGATGGGAAAAAAATCTACAGTGCAATAAAAGCTTGCATAACACCAAGATAGATTTTATTAAATTAAATCTAGTAAGAGACGATATCAGTTGTACCTAACTTGTCAAGGTCTCAGGAAGATGTGATTGTGGCAGAATACACTAGGACAATCACTGCATACATAACAAATCCCTTCGAACCAGGGAAAAGGGTTGTTATATGAATGTATTCACTATGACAGGGTTTGGCATTTGGGAACATCTGATACTTTGGGTGTTAACGAACAAGACAATAGCCCACTGCAGTCCGGGTTTAGTCTGCGTAGAGCCCACTCGCATGTTTAGTGTGCACAGCCTATAAACGGGCAGCCCTGTGTGTATTTCTTGTGGGTGTGGGTTTAGCGTGACAAATCTAATACACGGGCAGGTATTCTTTCCTGCTCTTCTCCACCCCCATGCCCCTTTCAGGCCCTTTTCAAACAAGACGCACCCACGCATGCCTACACCGTGGAGATGCATGGGTGTGTCTTGTTTGAAAGTGGCAGTGGGTGGGTGTGCATGCATGCTCCTGCATAACTTGCATCTCCACCCACCTCCACCAATCGTCCCCGAATGGAGTAACTGTTGAAAATGCAGGTTCTTCCGTGTGCACCTGTCCCCCCCACAGCAATGTGCCCATGGCCCGTTTGAAAAGGGTCTCTTTATCCCACTCCTGTTACGACTCGCAGCTGCAGCGAACCATGGGAAGCCACATCAGCTGTTTCTAGACTATTATGACTCTGGGAGGCAGTCCAGTACCTGCTACACCCACCCACGGGGGTGTTCATACCTACATTTATACCTGCCAGCACTTGGCAGCTGGGAATAACCTTTCTTCCTTCAGCTTCCTGCTCGGTGCTCCTAAGTGTGCATGTGTTCTCTCTGACCAATCAGAAGGCAGACCTTAAACTGAAAACTTGTAGATGGGCCAGATGAGGAACTCCGTGTTCCAGTTTGAGTTCTGCCTTTGAACAAACAGGCTGCAGATCAAGTTCCTCTAGTAAGAACTCCTCTCTTGGAACTTTATTTACCTTTTATGTTATTAGCGGACCCACTCGGGATGCGAAACTAAACACCTTCCAGCTCCCCTCCTTAAGGGGATCTGGTGGTTTTCAGTAGTTTCCCTTCCCAGCAGGAAACTAGGAGAGGAACCTTGTGCGCCAAACAGCTACCAAACTCCCCTCCCTAAGGGATCCGGAGGTTTGCAGCGGGCTCCCTTCCCTACAGGACCCAGGTGTGGAACTAGCCAGCCACTTACTTATTTTGAGAGACTGTGAAGGCATAGACACTCCCTTCCCCTTACAGACCTGGGCATTAACTTATGAGGAGAAGGCTGGTGAGTAAATTCCTCCCCTATGAGGCAAGCTCCAGGAAGAACCTTTTCGCTCAGGCAGCTTGGTGCAAAGCCTTATATCACACAGCCCCAGCCGTAGCTCCAACCCATGCAGGCAGGAGAAGGTCTGTTCTATGCCCTCTCGTCCGGTAATTCAGACATAGGGAGTGATCTCCTGGACGACCACTAGGAGGCAGCACGACTTTTGCTCGGAGCACTTAGGGAGGAAGCTTCCCCGCCATCCCAGTTCGAAGTCTGCCTCAGACCAGATAGGAGGTGCAGCCGGGTGCTCCACACCCACGCCCTGAAAAATTGTGATCTTTGGAGGTGCAGCCGCACCCTAAACCAGGCGCAACCTCCCCTAGCTTCAGGAGGAGATTTTTTTCTATCTGAGCCGGCCCTCGGGTTCAGGCCAGAGCGAGTCGGAGTGGGAACTCCACGGAGATACCCCCCCCCCCGAACACCTCAGCGTCGCCGCAATGGCTGAAACCGCCAACCGCGACCGCCGGACGGGCTCCTCAACCGCGGACTGAAACTGCCTCAGCGGCAGCCACACAACACAAGGCCCCAAAACGCAGGCCAGAGAACGCTGATGAGGTGGCTCCAGCTGCTAGCAGGGCCAGATCTGAAATGGCGGCGGAGGCGAGGGAAACTGAAAGTAAGATCTCCCTCCCCCTGCGGCAGCCCCAAGACGCCTGCAGCTCTCAGGATTCCCTCGTGGAAAACAACGATGAGGAGGTGTCATCGGCTGCCTCCTCCCAATTAAGAGGGGACCTAGGTTTGAACGAGCCCAACGCCTTCCAGCAGGCCTAGCTGGAAGTTCTCAGGGCTATGATGGGGGCTCTCTCACGAATAGAGAGCAATCAGAGGTCTCACAGGAAGAGGCCTGCTCCCCATAGACAGCCCCCTAAGGGCACCTTTAAAGGAACCTCCCGCTCGGCGGGA
Source organism: Sphenodon punctatus (assembly GCA_003113815.1). Taxonomy (NCBI): domain Eukaryota; kingdom Metazoa; phylum Chordata; class Lepidosauria; order Sphenodontia; family Sphenodontidae; genus Sphenodon; species Sphenodon punctatus. Next base: position 1,489,863 of record QEPC01005691.1, on the reverse strand, counting down.
AAAGGGAAAAGCAAGCGCCCCGCTCCTTGGGCATCACGGTCAGATCTGCTGGGCTCCTCCTCGGCTGAGGAGGAGGATCATGGCTCGCCCCCCGAGGAAGGGGAGTTTTCAGGGAACTCTTCAGAGGCAGAATCCCCTCCCCCTGCCAAGCGGCCACGGGCTTCCCGCAAGAGGCCTACCTGCCATCCCTTACCCTCCTCAGAGGAGGAGTCCGAGGCAGGCTCTTCCAACCCTTTCCAATTCATGCAAGAGGACAAATCCCAGGATTGGGAAAAGATCCTTTCTAAGGGGCATAAAATCTGGGCAGGGAGCTTCCCCATGACCAAGGCCCTAAGCTGATAAAAAGAGCAGAGAGGGTCTTAAGGGTCACCCCCAGAGCCCTTAAAAAGGGGGAATCAGACTCCTCCTCAGACAGTGAGGATGGATCAGACAGGGACTATATCCCCAGATTGGATCAAGACACCACAGGGGCCTCCTTAGACAAGGCCTTCGAAAAAATTATCAGGGCACAGTGGAAGCACCCCACGAAGTCCTTTAAATTAACAAGGCCTCAGCGGACCCTGTACGCCTTTGCAAAACGGAGCAAGCCCATCTTCGCCCTGCCCCAGGTTGATGCTGCAGCAGCAGCCCTTGCCCGACAGTCTGTCTTCCCCCCCCCAGAGGGCGACTTCCTACCCAACAGATAAAGGCCTGGAGATTGGCCTTAAAAAGAGCTACGAAGCCATGGCCAGCGTACTGCGCATGGCCATCACCTCGTCCTACGTTTCAAGGGCGGTGATGAAATGGTTCAAAATGGGGAAGGACCCCAACCTTTCTAAGGTGCAATCCAGAAAGCTGGCTACTAATGTTACTCTAGCCCAGGCTTTCCTTATGGATTCATCTATGGACATGCTAACATGGGTGGCTAAGGGGAATGGCAGCCAATGTGGCTGCCAGGCGTAGGCTATGGCTTCGATCCTGGCGAGCCGACGCCCACGCTAAGAACTTGCTGGTGAACAGCACCTTCAAAGGCAGCAAACTGTTCGGCACGGCACTAGACAAGGCGCTAAAGGATGCTTCTAACAAGGATAAGAAGCACACACTAAACCAGGTCCAATCCACCAGGAATCCTTTTCGCCCCTTTTTTCGTTTCCAACAGGGCCAGAAGCGCTACCAATATTCCACGCAACCCTCCTGGAACGTTGCCAACCACAATCGATACCAGAGGGGCAGAGGAGCCAAATTCAATAGACCATTGGCCCAGCACCAACAGAGCCGCCGCTCAGGATCACCACCACGAAGGCAAGAATCCTGACTATTCCACCTTTTCTTGCCTCGACTCTCAAAAGATTGGCGCTCGTCTACGGGAGTTCGCACCAAGATGGACCCAAGCCACGACAGACGCATGGGTCATTCAGACAGTCTCGAGAGGATACTCAATCGAGACCAGATACTACCCTCGGGATGTCTTCAGAATGTCTCCTCGCTCCCACAATCCTATCAAACACAAAAATATGCTAGCAGAGATCACCAGGCTCCAGCAACTGGGGGCAATAGAGTACCGTGGCACGAACACGGACAAGGGGTTTATTCCATTTTCTTCCTCGTTCAAAAGAAATCCGGTTCTTGGAGGGGGGTGCTCGATCTCAAGCGTCTCAACAGAGCACTACGCAGGCAACATTTCCGGATGGAAACCCTCCATTCCATATCCTTGGCTCTTTCCAAGGACGACTGGATGGCATCTTTAGATCTGCAAGACGCATACCTCCATGTACCCATCCTTCCTGCACATAAGAGATGGCTCAGATTTTGCTACGAAGGACAGTATTGGCAATACCGGGCCCTCCCCTTCGGTCTGGGATCAGCGCCTTGTACCTTCACAAAGGTCCTCGTCCCCCTCATAGCGAAGTTTAGACTAGAGGGTATAGCAGTATACCCGTACTTAGACGATCTACTAGTCAAAGCTCCATCTCCAGCTGGCCCAGACACACCTCACTCAAACCAGAAAATTGCTCGAAGACCACGGCTATATCATCCAATACTCTCAAAAGCCACCTTTCTCCAGCTCAACGCATCGAGCACCTGGGAGTGGTGTTCGACACCTGCCTAAACAGAGTGTTCATCCCATCCCAACGACAAACCAAACTACTAACTCTCATCTCAACAATTCGAGACCGCCCACAGGTGCCACTTCTCACTCTGGCATCCCTCCTGGGACTGATGATATCGCTCATACACCATCTTCAATGGGCTCGTTTCCACTCTCGCCCGCTCCAGGCCCTTCTAAGGCCCTGGCAAACAGCAATCATCCACAACAGACCGGTGTCCATACCTCTCAGCCGCACAGCCCGCCAGTCTCTAACGTGGTGGGAACAGACCCACAGGTTTGCCTACGGAGTACCTCTCTCGGAACCAGAACGACTAATTCTAACCACGGACTCCAGCCTATTCGGATGGGGAGCCCACCTCGACTCCCACACGGCTCAGGGATCGTGGTCGAACCACGAACTAGAGCACAGTATAAATTGGCTGGAGCTCAGGGCTATTCGTCTAGCTCTACTTCACTTCTCCACACAGCTGCGGAATCAACATGTGCTTGTCTTCACAGACAATACTACCGCTCAGGCCTACGTGAACAATCAAGGAGGATCCAGATCCTCGTCCCTCCACAAGGAAGCCTCCCTTCTCATCAGCTGGGCGGAGGACAATCTACTCTCCCTGACAGCCAGACACATCAAGGGCCAGGAGAATGTACAAGCGGACTGGCTCAGCAGACAAAAATTAGACCCGGGGGAATGAACTCTCTCTCCACAAGCTTTCAATCTCGTGGTAACCACCTTCGGAGCCCCTATATTGGATCTCTTCGCATCTGCCACCAACCACAAGACGCAGAGATTCTTCACCAGGAGTCCGCACCCGGAGGCGGAGGCCCACGATGCACTCAGTCATCCTTGGCCCCAGGGCCTGCTGTACGCCTTTCCCCCCTTTCCACTCCTAGGGAGAACAATCGGCAGAGCCAAGAAACGACAGGCCACAGTCATCGTGATAGCCCCATTCTGGCCCCGCAGACCGTGGCTCCCAGACCTCCTCAGCTTATCCAGAGGAAACTATCTTCCCCTACCGGTGACACCAGACCTTCTCACCCAGGGGTCTCTTCAGTACAAACAGCCAGAATTCCTGAGGCTGACAGCCTGGCTATTGAGACCGCCGGTCTCCGATCCCAGGGGTACTCCGCTCCGGTAATCCAGACTCTCCTGGCTTCTCGACGCCAGTCAACTAGAAGGATTTACCAATCTACATGGGCTATCTTTGTTCGCTGGTGCCAGTCACATCAAATTTCACCTCGTCAGCCTTCCATTCCGCAAGTCCTCCAATTCCTTCAGGAAGGGCTTGATAAGGGGCTCCGCCCTAGCACGCTGGCTAGACAGCTATCGGCTATTGACAGCACCATAGCATCCTCTTCTGGCCATCGATTCTCCGCACATCCACACGTCAAGCAATTCTTAAGAGCGGCCAAACGTTTAGCCCCACCTGTAGTACATCGTTTCCCTACGTGGAATCTCAATGTGGTCCTTAAAGCCCTAACGGGCCCTCCATTCGAACCACTACACCAAGTCTCGCTTTACTTCCTATCAATTAAAATGGCTTTCCTTATCGCCATAACATCAGCGAGAAGGGTTTCAGAGATAGGAGCGCTTTCTATCGACCCAGCGTTCTGCATATTTAGGAAAGAGTCGGTGCTGCTCAGGTTGGATCCAACCTTCCTACCCAAGGTCCCCTCCTTTTTCCACCTAGCTCAGGAGGTGGTCCTACCTTCTTTCTGCCCTAAGCCTCGCCACTCTCTGGAGAAGCTATGGCACACTCTGGATGTTAGAAGGGCACTCAAAATTTACCTAGAGCGCACTCAGGCCTTTAGGAAAACTTCTTCCCTACTAGTGAGCTACCACCCCCACTCTAAGGGTAAAAAAGTCTCTAAAGCAGGTATCTCCAAGTGGATTTCTGCATGTGTAACGGACGCTTATGGAGCCTTAGACTTAGTACCACCAGCCAGAATCCTAGCCCATTCTACCTGTTCAGCTTCCACTAATTGGACTTTCTGGGCCAGGGCTCCCACCTTAGAAATTTGCAGAGCGGCAACGTGGAGGAGCCTCCACACCTTCATGAAGCATTATAAAATTGATCGCTTCGAGTCCGCAGGGGCCGCTTTTGGGAGGCGGGTGCTTCAGGGGGTTCTAGATCCTCAATAAGCACCGAGTCCCTCCCATCTTTTTCTCCATACTGCTTTGGTACCTCCCACTGTCCGAATTACCGGACGAGAGGGCATAGAAAGAGGAATTGGGTTCCTTACCTTGGGAATTCCTTTTCTATGTCCCTCGAGGAAGGTCATTCGGCCCACCCGGGTTTACCTGGGCACTTAGATAAGTTCACTGTTTGTTTTCAAGTTTAATGTTGCCCCTCTGGGGGTCCGTTTTTTCTAATATCTGTTAAGTTTTTTCAGCTGAGCAGTTGGTCCTCGGCTTGTCACCACTGGGATGGCGGGGGAGCTTCCTCCCTACGTGCTCCCAGCAAAAGTCGTGCTGCCTCCTAGTGGTCGTCCAGGAGATCGCTCCCTATGTCCGAATGACCTCCCTCGAGGGACATAGAAAAGGAATTCCCAAGGTAAGGAACCCAATTCCTCTGTCTCCCTCCTCTGCCCACTTTCCCCTCTGGCGTCTCCACTACAGGGCCCATGGCTGAGGTCAGCTGACAAAATTAGGACCAGGGGATGCAGCTGTCTTCAGGGTGCCATTTTCCTGTATAACTTGCTAGCCATGCATCCCCTCTCCCCCCCCACCCTCCTTGTTGGCCCACTCCTGCTGGTCAAGACAGGCCTGTGGCCTCACTATCCTCCCTCCACGCTTCCTTTGAGCAAGAAGCAGGACACTGCAACTGCAGGGTGCTGCCATCTTTGTTCTGAGCTCATGGACACAGCTGTCTTGGATTCTACCATTTTGTCTGCCCATATAGGCATGTGCAGGCCACCACCACTTAAATATTTTACAAAATCGCCAGCATCCTATTTTTGCAAGGTACTCTCAAGGTGGCCACAAGCAATTCTCTACCCTTCATTCCCTATCCCCATCAGTAATTGGGAATAATGAGGTGCTACCCACAGGCTTATGTTTCTTCTCCCTATTTTCCCCCTTTACCCCACCCTCTGTTCTTGCAGAAGTCCCGATGCGCATCCCACACCTGAGGACAACAGTGCCATAGCCTCCAGTACCAGAAACCTGGAGATCCCTGCTCTGGTGGAGTTGGTCGTGCAAGAAATGAATATGAATTCCAGTCCATCTCAGCCCCCCACATCAGACCAAGCAGGGATCATACCTGGGGAAGGGCAGAAATGGCAGCATAACACAAATCAGTCCCAGATGCCGATAGGGAACTCAAACTGTGCAAGTGGGGTCTGACAGCCAGCTGTCAAGTGACGCCCTCCCTCACGACCTCCACAGCTAACCCCAGTCTATGGGGGCACTGCGGTGCCTCATTATCTCCTTAACTGTGTTTTGGACATGTTATCGTGCTTTAGCGGCCCCAACAGGGGGCCTGCCCAGAATGATCAGGATCCTCCTGTCCTGCAAAGGGAAGATGAAGGCAGCCAGGACTTTAATGACCCTGATTTTTTTTGATGTGGGACAGGCTACTCCACACTTATTTCAGGGCTCCTCAAGGCATGCAAGCAAAGGAAAGCAGCCTGCCCCAAGGGTGCTGGCGCCCCCAGACCAGGAGCTCCTGGACATAGACTCTGTATCAGAGGGGGATGAGGAGAGTGATCCTTTCTCGGATTCTGAGTTTGTAAGGGAGCTTGCACGTAGGGGCTTCATGCATAACAAGTGAGGCAAGGGCTTGAAGCCCGGCACAAAAGTAAACAGGGCATACATGCCTTCCGAAAAAGACACAAGGCCTTCTCAAGTATCTTATCCTTGGATATTGGCTCTGACTCATCCCTTGAAGAGGGGGAAATTTCAAAGGAGGAATATTTGTCAGACAATGAGTATTGGAAAAGGCTTTCCCCTCCTTCTATGCTAGCAAGAATGTTAACCAAAGTTACTGAGCCCTTGAACCTCCAGTTCCCTTCGGAGGAAGATAAACAGAAGGAGGTGTCCAATGCTAAGTAAAAATTCCTGCTGAAACACAAGAAGTAGGAGATGTACAAGCCCCTGCCTCCTACTTTTGAGTCACTAATTAAATTTACCTAGGCCCACCCCTCATGTTTTTCTAGGGGGCACAGATCCCCCACTAAACTATCTCCTCCCTGGTGACAGACTCGCTGTTCGTTACACCTAAAGTAGACCCAGCAGCTCTATCTCGGGACTCAGTGTCTCCCCCCAATGGGAACCTCTTGCCCAGAGACCGAACAGATAAGGCCATCAAAGCCTCTCTCAGGAAGAATTTTGAGGCGGCAACAGCTAATATGAGAATGAGCACTATCACATTTTTCACAGGGCAGTTATGTCTCTAGAAAAACTGAGATTTCCCAAAAAACACCCTCAGTGCTCATTGAAAGAGCTTTACTGGTGTTGTCTTACATTGTGGACACCTCAGTAGATGCAGTGTGCACCGCCTCATGGATTATGGTAGCCGATGATGCCGCTGGAATCAGGCAGTTGTGGCTTCACCACTGGAGAGCAAATTCCAAGACGACGTTCACAGCAGATCCGTATGCAGGGAACAAGTTGTTTGGGACAACACTGGATAAGATGGTGGAGAAGGTAGCCCAGAAAAAGAAACTGCCACTCCTTTCATCAGACTCTGAGACCCTCTCACTCCTTCTACTGTGTTGCTTACATCCAAGCACCCTTGCAGCAGTCCTCCCAGAGAGCTCAGTCTAGGGACTCTCGCTGCACCAAGGACAGGGGACAAGTTGTTTCGGACAACATTGGATAAGATGGTGAGGAGGCAGGACATAGAGACGTAAGCATAGAGATGGACAGAAATCGGTGGGCCCCAAACCCTAGGCATGATGGCCCCACCAGCCTCCTCCCCCCAGGAAGAACCTCTTGACTCATGGGCCAGGCTGGCACACTTTCCCCAGATATGGGAGAGAACCTCATTGGACTGGTAGGTACTATTGTAAATCAGGCGTTATTGTAAATCAAACTCTATATAGAGCTTGCCGGCAGCCTGAGAGACAGGTTTCTGCAATCACCAGTCCCCAAGAAGCAGCTCATGCTTCAAGCCATAGACCATCTGCACAAAATAGCGGCTATAGAATCGGTACTCGTAGCTCAACAGGGGAAGGGACTATACTCAGTTGTCTTTCTGGTCCCCCAAACAATGGGGAAGCCAGAGCAGTGCTGGACTTTAAATTACTCAATCGCTTTACAAGGTACCGGAGGTTCAGGATGGAAACCCTGAAGTCCATAGTGTCAGCAATCTCCAAGTACAACCTCCTGTCTTTGGTGGACCTGAAGAATGCGTACATCCACATTCCCATAAGGACTGCTCACAGTCACCTCCTCCACTTCCTTTTCAATGAAGCGCATTGACAGTATTCTGCCTTGCCCTTTTGGCTTGGCTATTGCACCACACACACCTTCAACAAGGTTCTTGTGCCTATGGTGGCACACCTTTGCTAGCAGGGGATCTAGATGACATCCTCATTCAATCAAGCTTGAGTGACAAAGTAGCATCTGATCTAGCGACCACCATCGACTTCCTTCAAAGGCACCACTTTGTAATAAATTTTCACAAAAGCCAACTTATCCCCTCCTGCTTCATCCAGCACCTGGACATCATAATAGACATCCTGTTGGGCAGAGTGGTGGTGTTGACCGAGAGACAGGAAAGGATCACAGCCATGGTGAATGACCTATCACCGCAACACTCAGTTCTCTTACATTTACTGACTCGCCAACTAGGTTTGCTGATCACATGCATTGACAACGTCCAATGGTCACAACTACACCTGAGGCCCCTATAGAATTTCCTTCGGCTGTTTTAGATGGACATCACCATGGGAACAAACATGGCTTTTCCTTACTCCTGAGTTTGTGAGGGACCTTCCCTGGTGTACAAGAAAGACCCCCTTCAAACTGGGGTCCTCATGGCTGACCTCTACCCCCTCCCCTCGAAGCTGAGGTGTCCTCGTGGGCCTACGGGTGACGATAGGAAAGTGGTCCAGAGAAAGAGGCAAAGAGTAGCATAAACCTACTTAAGCTCAGGGCAATTTACTTGGCTCTCTTTGTGTTCAAGCTGACGTTCTCTGTCGGCACATCCTGATTAAGACAGACGATGCTTCAGTGATGGACTCCCACTTGGCCTCACTCCCAAGGAAGGCCCACACCCTATTCCTTTGGGCAGAGCCGAGGATCCTGTCCATCAGGGTGCTGCCCATAAAGTGGGGAGACAACACTGAAGTGGATTGGCTCTGTCATAGAGACCTAGACCCAGGCAGTTGGGAACTGCACTTGATGGTCTTTTCTTGGGTGACACAAATGTTTGGCTACCAAACCACAAAACCAAGAAATACGTCACCCAGAGACGGGACCCAGGGGCACTGGCCATAGGCACAATACTGCAACCTTGGCCGCAGGGACGCCTATATTTATTCTCTCCCTGATCCTGGGCTGCACCATCCAGAGGATCAGGAAGGAAAAGGCCCTAGTCCTGCTTATAGCTCCACTCTGGCCAAGACTCCCCTGGTTCTCCAATCTGGTGGACCTCTGGGCCTGTCCTCTGGTCCATCTGCCCCTCCGCCAGGTGACGTGATCCGACAAGGCCCCCTCTCGCCCAGTAAGACCCTCAGTGCTTGACAGCATGACTACTGAACGGGGGCCCTAGAAGCGAGGAATTACTTGGACCGGGTCCTTAGGACCCTCATGTCTTCTCATAGAGGGTCCACTAACAGGATCTATGCAGCCACCTGGAAACGTTTTTTCTTGTGGTGCAGGGACGGAGTAGAGAAACAGTCTCACCACCACCACCTGACCTATCTGACATCCTAGGATTCTTTCAGGCGGGCTTGGATCAGGGGCTCAATCCCACTACCTTGGCTAGGCAGTTTTCGGCCCAGGGCAGCATCCTGGGTGCATACTCATTGCAAGGGCTCTCCTACCACCTCCATGTAAAGTGGTTTTTATGGGCAGCCCGGGTTCTGTCCTCCCCACAGTGACACATAAATTCCCCACGTGGAACCTTAATGTGGTCTTCCGTGCCCCTACCAAAGTTCCTTTTGAACCACTCATGTCAGTGTCCATGTACTTTCTGTCCATAAAGATATCTTTTCTTGTTGCCATCATCTCAGCTAGAAGATCTCAGAGCTTGGAGCTCTCCCATAACCACTGTGTATTCCACAAGGATAAGATAAATAAGATGGTCCTCAGACCCAATCCCACCGTTATCCCCAAGATCAATTCCCTATTTCGCAGGGCCCAGGAGGTGATCCTTCCCACTTCTTTTCTTAACTTGTCGCATTCAAAGGAGGTTGCCTGGCACTCACTGGCTGTCAGGTGGGTACTCAAGGTCTACATCGGTTGCAACCGCTCAGAGGGTGGGTCCTCTAGCCTTTTCATCCTCTACTGTGCCCCCCCCCCCCCCCCNCTACTCAAAATGGTACGTGAATACTGATTGGGAATGGAAATCCCCCCCCCCCCCCCGCAATTGGGGGAAGCCAGATTCCAAGACCTCTGTTGCTTGCTGGATCCAGGCATGTTGCAGCGGAGGCATACAAGGCTAGAGGACGTACCTTGGAGAGGAAGGTAATGGCTCACTCTCTCAGGTCTACTGCCATGTCGTGGGCTTTGGCCTCCAGAGCCTCCTATGAGGAAGTGTGTAAGGCGGCTACATGATCCTTGCTACACATCTTTGCCACACTCAGGATCCATACTGTGTCCTTGGCTGACGCTGCCTTTGTCTGAAGAATTCTCCAGGTCATCACATTGGATGTGTAGCCGAGACTTGGGGATTCTCCCTCCCTAGTGAGTGCTGCTGTGGTACATCCCACGGTAAGGAGTGCTGAGCAGGAAGGGAGAAAAGAAAATTGGGGCACTTAACAGTAAATTTTCTTTCTAGTAGGCTTCTTGCTCTGCATTCTGGCCCACCCATTGATTTCCGTTGCTTTCAGCTGACTTGGTGTACATAGCGAACCGGTGGAGTTCTGGCAAAAGGAGAACTGGCTTTCCACAATGGTAAAACAGGGTTAGAACCCACTCATAGCAGGTAGGTGAAGCTCCTCCTTAATTCTGTTATATTACTAACTGACCAATTCGGCTAGGACTATATTTGTCTGCAAAAGGGGAACATGACTGTCTTTGGAAGAACTCGTACTGGAGCATGGAGTTTCCTCACCTGGCCCCACCTACAAGCTTTCAGTTTGAGGGCTGCCTTCTGATTGGTCAAAGGGAACACACGCTAAGGAGTGCCAAGCAGGAAGCCTACTAGAAAGGAAATTCATTGGTAAGTGCCCCAATTTTCTTTTTGCTATTCACAGAATGCTGAGTTTATTGAGCAAATTGCACACTCTATTGAGTGACTATAGTGAAATTTGAAAGCAAGAGTAAAAATTGAAATTGAAAGCAATAAGTCTTTGCACTTTCTCTTCTCCCAGTTTCTCTTATCCACATCTCACAGGTCTTGCCGTCTCTCGTGTTGGAAATCCCTCTTGGTTTGCATAAGGCCTCCAGTAAAACATGCACCTCTTGTACCCTCTCTGCAGCATCTTCTGCATTACCACACAATTGGAGTGGAAAACAACCCTGCTTGCGACGGCACCCTGCATTTCTGGGAGTGACCAAATCTTGTATAGGGCAACAAGCTCTCCATCAGTGGCTTCACATTCCCCTGTACCCCAGCTTCCATTAGCATCATCTTCTGGCTCTGCACAAATGTCCAGAAAAACTGTGGTCTCAATCTCATTCCATTCCAACGAAGTGCTGGGAAGTATGCACTCGATGTATGCATGGGGTCTCTGCATGCCATCATTCAAACGTAGAGCCCCATTCTGTGCATGTGCCGCCCTATGAACACATAGGTAGCCTTGGAGTATGTATTTGACAGCTCACTCTGTACATCAGGCTTCAACCAAATGTCAGCAAAGGCCAGGGTATCCATCATCTATCATCTTTTTTTATTCCACATATGTTTTCCCCCCACAATTTTCTATGCTGCAAAGTAGTACTGCATTTTACTGTACTTTATTCATAGTGATATTTAGTGCAGTAGTAATTTGGGCAAATTGTTTATTTCATATTTCTCTAGATTTCCCTTTCTATGTCAACATGCATTCTTGCTGTATACTTTCCTTCCAGGCACATTATATATTTCATAAGTAGTTTCTGATTTACATATAGGTTATCTTGTATATCACATATCTTATGTTTGACATGTGCTTTCTCTTTATGCTGTGAAATGCCTACAGTAGCCTATTAGAGATCAGTCCATTGTTTTAATATATTTAATGTACCTATAGTATGCATTTCTCTAAACATCTCTTTTATCTTCAATAACAATATATATTGCATGATATATACTACTATATGGTAAGCCCGATCCAAAATGCTGTGTACCTGTGCGTGGGTGGAGCTTCATGCATGTCATGCGGACCTCTATTAAATGGAGTGCGCATGCATGCACACAAGATGCGCATGCTTTGGAATCGGGCGGATTGTATAGTATATTATTTGGCATCTGCCAAATAGTGTTCAAAACACTTCTCAATCTATGCAATAAAATATAATAAAATTAATGTAAAAGCAATTTCTTTTCATACAGAACACTGTCCAAGCAATTTGAGTAAAATAGCTGAAAAGGAGATCCCTGTTGCAGAGAATGTCAGATTAGACCCATCAGCAACATTTGTAAATAGGAGAGAAAATATTTTTTTATCATCCTCTGTGCTTTTCATAGATAATATTGTGGTCCCCTGTTTAACTCATATTTTACAGAACGTTGGTCAGAATAAATTTACATAAGGAATGAAAACCAGGGCTTTTGGAAAACAAGACAGAATTTTCACATGCAGATCCATATCTCATAAAAGCTATTCCTGGGAAGTCACCTGCTAAGGTGGCTCTAGAAGAGGAAAATTTGACTCAGGGAGATCACTTGAGACCTACAAAGAAATACATATGCACCCATATTTTTTCAGATAACAGCAGCACTTTCACTGCAGATGACTGCTACATAATACAAATGACAAGGAGCTAGGCAAAAAAAAAAGGAAGACTGGGGAAAAAAGCACTAAAAAGGTTTTCAGATTAAATCTGAGTGCCTACAAACAAATATTTCAAAACCGGGTGTGGGTAGTACTATCGGGCCTTCTGTTTTACCTTCTAACCACTGTGATGGTTTCATAAACAAAATACATCTGAATCCTACAGCTCAACAGAAGGAAAACTCCCTTCCAGTGAACATCCTAACATATGTAATGTTAGTGGCAGCAAACCTAGAAAAGCAGAAACTGAGCAGAAATCTTCTTCCTTTATAAAAGAAATATTTTAAAAATTGCAAAAGGCAGATGAGACATGGAATTATTACCAAAAAAAATCTGTTTTGCAAAAACCTTTCATTAAAGCTTTTGAGAAAAAACAAGGGTGCTGATATGAACATGTCTTGGTTGCTCGAGACTTACTTTTTGAAAGAAATCTGTGGACACGCTGTAAATTCAAGTTAAAACCTTACACTATTGATTCATTAGTGGAACTCCAAATCATAGTGGAAACAATTCAGTAGAAAGCAAGAGCAGCCTTCTAGAATGTAAGCCCACTTTCCGAAGTTTGCTTTAGTATGATGATTCACTCTACCGTAAATTGCTTGGTAGCAAATTAGGTTATCAGCAACAGTCTAATTTTTATCTTGCTTTCCAAAGTAGACTAAAGTACAATGCTTTAAGAGAGTTACAAAACTACCATAAACAGCTATTAATGCGCTTTCAAAACACCAGATGGGAAATCAGTCTTATTATTCATTCTTGAAATCTAGGCGAGAAATTGAAGAGTGTAAAGCAGTGTTTAAACTTAATTCTGGTTACTCAGATTTTTTTCCTCTCTGTACCATTTGTTTGTGGAGTTAATTATGGAGATACTGTAGAGGAGTTAGAAAATGTAAGAAAAAGTACCATGAAGCTAATAAATACACGCAGGAACTTGTCAGACATTGACTGTTATGCAGAAAAAGATAATCTCTGGATTATAATGGAAATTATCGCTACAAAGATGAGATTTATAGAGACTTGTGAATCTGAATATGAAAGCTTTTTTTTTTGCTTTGAGCATTTATTTTTTGATGCTGCTAAAAGCCTTGCTTGGAAAGACATAAGTCATTTTTTACATGAAGACTCATGAGAGAAAAAATAAATGGTCAAAGTTAACCAAGATGCCCTTTCAAAGCTATTGACGGTCCAGATGGGCCTCAGCAGCCAAGGCCTTGTATTGTGAACCTCGTGCTCATTGCAGTCCTGTAGCAAGGCAACAAGGAAAGCCATTAGTTCAGATGACCCCACATCTACTTTCCTGCCCCAGTGTTTCAGCCCCTACCCACTCTTCCCATGCAAAGAGAAACAGGAATGAGTATCTGATCCTCCCCTCTCCCCCAGCAACCATTTTGGCTTCCTCCTCCCTGCCAGTCCACCGTCCCACCATGGTGCCTTTCCCTCTTCCGCTGTCTCACCATGGTGCCTTTCAGCCCCCACCCGCCTGAAGGGAAGCAGGAATGAGTACCTGGCCTATGCGGTAGTTGCTGCAGCAGGATCCCAGCATCACACAGTTTTCTCCTGTGATCACTGTTGAGGAGTGAAGAACGTACAGAAATTAAGCACCACCATTCGTGCCCTCCCCCAGCCGCCATTTTGTCTTCCATCACACACACGCCCCCCGCCATCCACCATGGTGCCTCTTCCCTCTGCCAGTCTACTGGCCCACCATGGTGCCTTTCCTCTTCTCCCTCCCCCTGCCCACCGTCCTGCCACGGTACCTCTTCCCACTCCTCATCCCATGGGATTACCATGGTGCCTTCCCCACCTACTTCCTGTGCATACTGTTCTCCCTGGGACACCGCAACCCTGGACGTGTATCCTGCTCCTCTCCTGGCAACCTGCGAACACACTAAAGAAAAAACCCACATAATTAGATAGCAATAAACAGAATCCTTTATCATGCAGCTGTGTACATGCAGTCGTCCCCGTCCCCCCGCCCCCCCAAAAAAACAAAACGAAAAACAGGTGCATTAACTTATCATAGTTGCCTGGCTTTCATTCTGAGCCATGACCACAATGATTAAAAGATCGTGGAAGTCACTTCGGAGAAGGCAACTGGTTCTGAAGAGGAAGCATTGAGTACATGCTGCAGAGCAGGACGAGCTGGGACAATGCATGTCAGAATTTGGCATGTGTTGGCCTTTTAAGGCCACCAGTGACAGCAAGAGTGGAGAGAGGGGCAGGAAGTAGTCGCTCCTCGGAACACTCTTGGCTTTTCACCCATGACTCTCTGTTGCTGGCAGACCTGTACGTGTGTGATGCTCCATGCAACCTAATTGACAGGACACAGACACATGAGCACACATTAGCCCGCATTCTACTCGCACAGTGGGCTCCGCATGCTCAGAGACCCTGCCATGGGTGGCGGGCTCTGTGTCCAGTGAATGGTGGCCATATGGCCAGTGGGGGCAAGCACCCAATAAACAGGCAGATGGACACTCACCTGGTGTGAGCTAGCATTTCATTTGTTATCACACTTTGTAATAAGGATCAGATGTTCCCATTGCCAAACCTTCTTATACGATCAGTTGGGGAACTTCATTTGCAAGTGGGTCGAGCAGATTGATGGGGAAAAGGGAGTGCTTTCTCCCTCTGCCATGCTCTGTGGCTAGCAATGCATGCAGGCTGAGCAGAAACTAAACCCCAATGAGGACTTCCCCAATAGTTATATCAGGTTCAGTCCTGGCTAAGAGTGCTGAGAACTTGCTGTGCTCACACCTTTCCCCTGTTCCTGCAAGGGTGGGCTGCCCTGTGTTCCTGCATTGGGCAGCAAAATGAGGTAGCTGGCCCTCTCTGTAAAGATTTGCTTTGGGGGAGCATTAAAACAGTCCAGAAAACTTGGTTTAAAAGCAGATATATGGTGATGTGTAACATGTTTTTCAGTTTAACTCTAACTTACAGCCTGACATTGTTTCAAGTAGCTCCTGTCCAGAAAAGCTAACAGAAAATTAGAGATAAGAGGTAAATCAAAAACAGCTGTAAACTTCATCATGTTATCCCTTTTAGGAAGAATGTAATTATTAGTAGGTAGAAGTAGGCATGATCAGTTGTCTGGTGGTACGTTTCTTCATTTTCATGCTGTTTTTAACCTTTGGAGTTTAAGTCTTTAAATTTGCTGAAATTGATGAGGCATGCAGTAGTGTACAGTTTTGGGGCCCTACTTGGTAAAAGGTGCTATGCAAATTTGAGGCTCTTACTTGCAGTAAATCCATCATTAGTTAAAGTAACCACTCAAGTTAAATGTTGTTTTTTCTTTTAATTTAAGAGCTTTTCATTAAATTCTGAATGTTGTTCTTTTAAGTTAAAGACAACAGAAGCTGAAAAGGTTGAATGGGAATTAAGTAAATCCCAGCTTCAGCAAACTTTAGAAGAGAACAAAGAAAAAATAAAGAAGTTGGAGAGCTATTGGCTAGAAGCACAAAGCCTGTGCAAAACAGTGAATGAACATCTTAAAGAAACACAGGAACAGTATGATGCCCTGGAGAAAAAATACAACAAGGCCAAGAAATTACTTAAGGATTATCAGCAGAAGTAAGTACCCTAAAGTTAGGTAAACGAAGAAAAAGAGTAAAGAAAATTATGTGGTGGTTGTTTTTCTTGGGTGCAGTCAACGTTTAGATAGTGCTGCATTTAGTTCATAGACAATGCCACTTAGCCTATTCCACTGTACTGGCCTATCTTTAATACTAGTTCAGTGAAAATTTAATTATTTGGGGTCAGCCTTTTCCTGTTGTGCGTCTGTCTTGAGAAATTTGTTTGGAATATTTCAGCAAAAATAGTTGAACTGTTTCTAAAAGAGCTTGGGGAATATTACTTTGGTAAAGCAATGTTTAAATCTTTACATCTGTTTTGTTGACAATAAGTATCAACTCCATGCTGTGAAACAGGGTCTCAAAATTTGGTAGTAAGGTAGCCTTCGGAACAGATATGTTTTGGTGACCCTGTGAAAATTTGACCAAGTTAGAAGCCTGTGAAAACTGCAGAGCTGTGGCAGCAGCTCTACAGTGAAAGCGTGCAAAATGCACCATCAAAATCACAGAAGGGGGTTGCTTGGGTGTGGTGTGGAATGTGTCCAAATACAGAGAAAACGTAACAGAATGATTGAGTTACAGCAGTATAAAATTTTGATACAAAACCAGAAAATCAAACCATTCCCAACATTTTGCCAGTGGGGAGCTAGTGCACTAAAAGGTAGTAACTGATAGCTGTACTAGACCTCAGTGTGGGTTTCTTCTTATCGTCTGTGTTTGGTTTCTTTAAAATCAGTAGTAATTTTGAAGCTTGGATGTGGGAAAGCTTCCCTTCCCAAAATGAGCAAAAATCAGAAAAACAGCTTCTCCACTCTCACTAATGTTCTGTTATGTGTGCAGTTTAGTTTGGTTTAGTTTTGTATGCAATGTATACAGAAGTAGTGCAGATGGCTCTGTAGGTGCAAAAACTGGTATAAAAGTGGTGCGGATGGTATAGGCAGGTCACAAAAGTACCAATAGAAAGTCATGAAAAGTACTGATAAAGTCATGAAAGTACTAAATGTTGGCAAAAATGCCAACAATTCATATCAGCTCGGAGGATAAGATGTTTCCTGGAAGGGAGTGCAGCAGGAGTGGGGCAATGTGTGGGAAACTCGGCAAGGAATAGCTGAGAGTGGGAAGGGTTGGGGCATTTGTGTGGGGCTAGAGGGATAGGAGTAGAGGATAGGAGATAGTCATGGTTATCTATGCTGGGCAGGTGAGGGTGGGGGCTGGAAATGAGCAGCAGGAGTGGGAGCATCTCTATGGCTGGGCAGGTGTGGGAGCTGGGAACAGATGGCAGGGGTGGGGGGAGTCTGTGTGGAATCAGGTAGATGGAGGTAGGGGCATATGTGCAGGACTGGGTGGAGGGAGTTGAGAATGGATGGGTTGGGCTGGAAGGAGGAGGAGTGGGGGTATCAATGGCCCAGATTGGTGCAGCAGCAGGAGGGGAAACTTAGTGCATTCCCATTTTGAAAACCAGGAAAATTTAGACCAAAAAACCTTCCATATAAGGGAGAAGTTAAGTTGAGCATCAACAAACTTAAACACCAAAAAACATGGAAATAGCAAGTTAAGGCCTTTGTTTTAACTCGGGCACCATGTAAGCAGTAAAGACTTTGTGTAGTGTCGCATATTGTGCTCGCTTATAACTTAGGCTCTGTGCACTCATGCTTTGTTTTGGTCTTTCAGCCTCAAACCTCTTCAGGTTGGGGTCAACACTGAAGCTGGGGACATCAGTGGGGCAGCTGTCCCGTTCTCTTCCCCCCATTGTCCCCGTATGGCATCATTGGGAACAGTAGGGAGGATGCTGCCCCTACGCCCCTTCTCCAGCCACATAACACTTGGTTTCAGGATGGCCAGGCTACTGGAACTGGGGACAGTAAGGGGTTGAGACCAACTTGCTGCCTCCTGCCATCATGATGTTCTGACACTGTATGATTTGGGCTGTGTTTGGGTAATACTTTAGCAAGATTCCTCTATAAGGAAGTGTCCCTATATCACAGAGAGCGCTTGTATCGCCCTCATTCAGTGTGTCAGAGCAAGACAGAGCAAGAGGTGAGCTGTAGGTGTCTCCAACCCAGAAACATCAGTACACTGTTCCACTACAAATCCTGTATACTCTGGGAAAACCCATTGCTGTATACACAGCTACCCTCACTGGAGCACCATGTTGCAGGGACCCAAGGAGAGCAGGTCCAGGACTGGAGGATATACATCCTACCCAGAATCATAAGAACATTAGTGCCATACTGGGTCAGACCAATCTCAGTTGCGTGGGAGAAGTACCCAGTTGGGTACCAATGGACAGTCCATTCCCTGTTCACTCCCAGCTCCCAACAGTAAGAGATTACGTCCCCTAAGCCTACTTGGCTAATAGCCATTAATGGACCTACTCTCCAAGAACGTATCCAGTCTTTTTTTTAAACCCAGCTATACTACTCGCCTTGACCACATCGTCCGGCAACAAATTCCACAAGTTAATTATCTGTTGAGTGAAAAAATACTTCCTTTTATTTGTGTTAAATTTGCTACCAGTTAGTTTCATGGAGCGTACCCTAGTACAGATTGAGAAGATAAATAACCGTTCCCTATTTATTTGCTCCACACCACTCATGGTTTTATAAACTATCAATTCCCCTCTGTCGTCTCTTCTCCAGGCTGAAGAGCCCTAACCTATTTAGCCCCTTCTCATACAGGAGCCATTCCATACCCTTTCTCATTTTTGTTGCCCTTCTCTGTACCTTTTCTAGTTCTACTATACTATTTTTGAGATGGGGCAACCAGAACTTCACACACTTTTCAAGGTGTTCTCACACCCTAGATTTATATAGAGGTGTTACAATAATTTCAGTTTTATTCTCTATTCCTTCTGAATAATTCCTAACATCCGGTTTGCTTTTTTAGTCACCACTGCACATTGAGATGAGAATTTCTGTATATTGTAATTTGCTAAGGCTGTTGGCCACGCGGTAAATTATTCATTTTTATTATTATTATTAGCACTTGTATAGCGCCAGCTGTGTACCTGGCGCTGTACAGACCAATAAGATAGACGCGGTCCCTGCCTATGGCTTACAATCTAATAGACACAGAGGGGGGAGACAAGGAGAGGGGACATAGGGAGAGACACGGGATAAAACATTCACACGGATGCGAGGTCTCAGGTGCATGTGCTTGGCTTGGTTGCAGTTAGGGAGGAGTCGGGGAGGGCAGACTGTAAATGTTGAGAGGAAAGTTCTAGCAAGCGTCGGGAAAGGCGGCGAGGAAGAGGTGGGTTTTGAGGAGGGATTTGAAGGAGCGGAGGGAGGGCAAGGCGGATGTGGGCAGGGAGGGAACTCCAGGCATGGGGGGCAGCGAGGGAGAAATGCATTTCATTTCATATTCTTCATTTTTAGACAGCTGCAATCTGTCATAGAATGAAACAAAGAAAATGCAATGAGAAATCTGAGTCCTTTCAGAAAAGCGTAATGAAAGGTGCACTTTTCTCATTGCCTTTCTCATTTAATGAGTATTTGTATAGTTCATAAATATATGGTGGTTCATTCATTCATTCGTTCGTTCAATGTATTGTCCACTTTTAATCCAAGATCCTTTTCCTAAGTGGTAACCCCTAGTTTAGAACCCAGCATTGTGTACATATAATATAGATTATTTTTCCTTATGTACATCACTTTGAACTTGTCAGGATTAAATTTCATCCCCTCTCTCTCTCTCTCTTTCTCTCAATTTAATATCTGCCCCTTCCTGCCATCAGCAGCTTGGGGTGGCTAACAACGTAAAGATATAAAAACCATAAATACATAAAATCAAAACACAATTAATCACAGATAAAACAATATTATCCCCTGAAGTCCACTAAAAACCATCCAACTCCAAACCTCCCCAGCCATCATTCGTCCTCCTCACCAAATGCCTGGAGGAACAGCCATGCTTTGCATTGTCGCTGAAACAGGAAGTCCAGGAACAGAATAATCCCCCACCAGGAGGGAGCTCCACAGTCACGGTGCCGCCATCAAGAACACCCTCTCCGGAAAACGCAAGGGACCTCGAAAAAGGCACCCCCGGACAACCGCAGGGGCCGCTCAAGAACCTGGGGGATGAGGTGATTCCGCAAATAGGCTGGGCCCAGACTGTGTAGGGCTTTAAAGGTAAGAACCAACACCTTGAATCGGGCCCAGAAGACTATAGGCCACCAGTGCAGTAAGCGGAGCACTGACGTTACGTGCTCCTGGCAACCTATCACCATAAGGAGGCCCCAATGTCTCCCTGGTGGCGTTAATGAACCAGGATGGGCATGGATCCAGTTTGCAAGATGTGACTCCAACTGCCCCAAGCATATCCCCTGCATCAGCGCATGAGACTGTCTGAAATAGATCCCATAAAACAGGACAAGCAGGAGTATCTATTACCTCTGAATTTCACACCATATCAAATGCAGCATCAAAGTAGAAATGAATGCAAGAGATTTTTATCTGCGAACTAGTCAATAAATTGGTCACAGTGAGCTCTGGAAAAATCCCGTTCCCTCTGTACCACAATCTGTCATTTTCATTGTGAATATGGTGCCACTGTCACTCCAACCATCTCCCCTCTTGCTTCAGCCATCGCAGTTCTTCCATAAACCATGGAGACCTACACCGCCATTGCTCAGGGAGCGGACGCCTAGGAGCCATCCAGTTGATGGCCTCAGCTAACAAAGATGTTCCATAGTGTCACGAGGCCATCGAACGAATGGCCGTCAAGGTAAGAGGGTAAATCCCCTAGAGCATTCCAGAACCTTGCCAGTTGCATAAGTCTTTGGGAGTGAACCAGTTAAACTGGTTCTGCACCTTTCTGAGGACAGATGTGTGCCAGGAGATTGGCCCGAAGGAGATAATGGTCCGTCCGTGACAAATGAACCAATGCTACATTTCCCCCACCAATGGAGCTCCTGCCTCAAGGCCTGTGCAAAAAAACAAATCCAGTGTGTCTCCTCCTAGTGAGTAGGGCCAACGACCACCTAAGATAGGTCCATGGTTACCATGGCGGCCATGAACTCATGTTCCACCTCCTGAAGACTGGTGTCAGCGTGCACATTGAAGTCCCCTAGGACCACTGTCCTCGGGGACCGCAAGACCACCCCAACATCAGATCGACTAGAGTATGGAGATATGCTGCCGTATAGGTAGGTGCACGGTATACCACCAGCAGCCCTAATCTATCTCAGGTCAAATCAACCATAAGGTGGAGACCCTTAATACCTGGTGGCATTTGCACAGGAAGCCTAATGGACCAAGTATCCCTAAGCAATGGCTATACTGCCCCCCCCCCATCTCTCCGCCCTTGGCTGATGATAAACGGAGTACCCAGCTGGAACAAGGTTAGCCAATATTGGCCCTGACTCGGTAATACACGCGAGGTCGGCTGGCTGGTCCCGGATCAAGTCCCGGACTGTAGTTGACTTATTCACAACTGACCTCGTGTTGAACAGTACCCTCCGTGCCTCGATCACCAAACCACTTGCCTGCTGGAGGAGCTTCCTGCCTCACTGATCAAACACAACCCCCTTCCCCCGGACCATAGTTCCCCTGTCTTGTCGCAACCCCAACAGCTGCAGTCCTGTCCTCCCCAGAGCCACCACCCCGGACCTCTTCCCCCATGGCTGCCCCACCCACAAGATGAGGAGGACCCCACACCCTCCCCTCTCATAAGGGGGTATGCTTCAACTGTCCCATTGGGGACAAACCCCTCCTCACCAGGGGGATGTCCAGTCCCCCTGTCCCCTCCTCTCACCAGGGGAATGGGTCATCCCTATTTAACCTACCCTCACATTTAAAAGAAAAACACTCCCCCCTCACTCCCCAGGGCTGGGGCTGGCAGGGGTGTGTGCTGTACTGGCAGCTCCAGAGAGATGCGAGGACTTATTGGCTCCCTGAGAGAGTGCTGACACCTGGACCCTCTTTCTCTCTCTCTTTCTCCCCCCTCCCCCCCGGTACTTATTCTAGGACTGCGGCCTGGCGATGTCAGCCTTTGGGCACCAGCCCGAAGGGCAACACCCAGGTTGGAGGGGCCAAGGCTGGGAACCCGCTCCGTGTACTTGAAGAGTCCTCCACAACCCCCTTCCGGCGGGAGGGGATTAACCAGCGGCTGGTCCGGTGCTGCTGCAGGACGTCACTGTCAGCTGAACCACCCCACCGCCAGGATCCCCAGACTGCTGCCTTTGGGGGCTGGGAGCCGGCCGCTGCCGCCACCACATGCAGTGTCCACCTGCTGCTGCTGCCGCCGCTGTCATCTAGCCCTGAGGAATCCTGCCGCTGTTGCCACTGCCCTGCAGCACCTACCTGCTGCTGCCGGTAGCCCCTCCAGGAACTGTGTGCTGCCCGGCCCCAGGTAACACCAGCCCACTCCACCAGTTGGAGGAGTGGGCGGGGTCAGGGTGCACAGCTGGACTTCCAGGCCAGGCACAGCCAAAAGTGGCTTGCCGCCCGCCGTGCTGAAGGGCCCTTAGGCATGGCCATTAGCGGGGCCGGGGGACTATTAATATTGGTGGGAGTTTTTTTCTGTTTTTAAGGAGAGATAAGGGTACTCCATGCAGCATCAGCCGTGGCTACAGGGACGGGGGTGGAGGTGTAACCATTATTTTTAAGGATACTTGGTCTGTGAGGAGATTCCCTGTGCAACCCATCATGGGTGTGGAGGGTCTCCATCTGGTGTTGGATTTGACCGGAGACAGAGTGGGGATACTGCTGGTATGCTGGGCATCCACCTGTACAGCAGCCTCCCTGCCCACACTGCCGAGCTGGTGTCGGAGGTGGTCTTGCGGTCCCCCAGGACAATAGTTCTGGGGGACTTCAATATCCATGCCAACACCAGTCTTGGAGGAGCAGAGTGTGAATTCATGGCAACCATGGGCCTGTCTCAGAGAGTAGTGGGCCCCACACATGTTGAAGGACATACTCTAGACATGAGTTCTTGCACAGGTCTTGAGGCGGGGGATCTGTTAGTGGGATAGGTGTCAACAGTGCCGTTGTCGTGGACGGATCATTATCTCCTCCAGGCGGGTATCCTGGCGGATGTCAGCCCCCAGGAGGGTGTAGAACCAGTTCGGTTGGTTTGCCCCCGAAGAGTTTTGGAACCAGAAAGGTTCCAGATAGCTCTAAGGGATGTTCCCTCTGACCTCGATGGCTACCCACTCGATGGTCTCATATCCATGTGGAATTTCATGTTGACGGAGGCCATCAACCGTGTGGCTCCCAAGCGTCTGCTCCCGAATCTCTGACAACGCAGCTCCCCGTGGTATACGGGGGAACTGCGGCGGATGAAGCGGGAAGGGCGGCGGTTAGAGCGACGGTGGTGTCACTCGCGTGCTGAAGTGACCGATTGCGGCATAGTCTGGTTACGTACCTATGCTGTTGCGGTACGGACAGCAAAGAAAACTTTCTTTGCTGCCCTCGTTGCATCTGTTAAGTCCCACTCGGCTGAGCTGGTGAGGAGGCTGGTCAGTCCAGCCTCCCTCTGCCTGGACTTAGAATCATCAAATGCTCGCTGTGATTTGTTTGTGGACCTTTTTGCGGATAAAATCGCTCAGTCACCAACATTTTGATGCAACTTTCTTAGCAGAAAGTGGGTCAGAGGCAGTCTTATCCTGTTTTGTCAGATGAGTCGCCCTCGGATGCGGGGGATGCTCTTGGGACTATTTGAGCCACCTGTTGTGAACTAGACCCATGCCCGTCCTGGCTAGTTAAGGCGTACTGGGACATACTGGGGCCGCTGCTGGAGGGGATAGTCAATGCCTCCCTTAGGGGAGGACAGGGTGTCGGACTGTCTCAAGGAGGCGGTGGTGCGGCCCCTGCTCAAGAAGCCATCTTTGGGCATTGACACCCTGGCTGGCTATTGACCAATCTCTAACCTTTTTAGGGAAGGTTATTGAACGGGTGGTGGATTGGCAGCTTTGGGAACATTTGGACCGGATCAATTTTCTTGATCCTTCGCAGTTGGGTTTTCGTCCAGGTTATGGCACGGAGACTGCGCTTGTGGCCTTGGTTGACGACCTCTTCTGTGAATTGGACTGGGACCGTTCGATCCTGTTAGATCTCTCATCTGCATTTGATACTGTTGATCATGAGTTGTTGATAACTCGGCTGCGGGACCGGGCAGCGATTAGCAAGACTGTCCTTGAATGGTTCCGCTCTTTCCTGATTGGGAGAACCCAGAGTGTGGTGCTGGGGGAGTTTTCATCTCTCCCCCCCCCCCCGGGGGCCTCGTGTGGGGTTCCACAGGGTTCCATCTTCCGCAGGGTTCTATCTTATTCCCTCTCTTGTTCAATGTGTACATCTAATTCCCTCTCTCTTGTTCAACGTGTACATGCAGCCTTTGGGGGAGGTCGTCAGGGAGGTGATATGTCATCAATATGCTGATGACACCGAGCTATATCTCTCATTTTCTTCCAACTCAGGCCCGGCAGTCTCGGTGCTTAACCGGTGTTTATCAGCTGCGGGGGACTGGATGAGGGCGAGCTGCCTGAAATTAAATCCTGACAAGACGGAGGTGGTGATTGTGGGGAGGGCCGAGGGAGTGATGGCCCCCATCATTGATGGGGTCCATCTTCCCTTGGTTTCTCAGGCCCGGAGTCTGGGGGTGCTCCTGGATCCGCAGCTCCGCCTGGGTGCCCAGGTGATTGCTGTGGCGAAGGGGGCATTTCACCAGTTACATCTGGTATGTCGGCTTAGACCATATGTCTCAGACTCGGATCTGGCCACGATCGTCCATGCTTTTGTTACCTCGAGACTGGATTACTGCAGCGCGTTCTACGTGGGGCTACGCTTGGTGCTGGTTCGGAAACTGCAGCTAGTGCAGAATGCAGCGACCCAATAGTTTTCTGGGCCTAATTCAAGGTGTTGGTGTTGACCTTTTAAAGCCCTAAATGGCTTGGGCCCCACCTACCTGCAGGACCGCCTCACCCTCTGGGACCTGGATTGGCCCCTGCGGTCAGCTGGGGGCACCCTCCTTGGGGTCACCTGGGTTTCCCAGGTGTCCACCATGAGGAGGGCGTTCTCTGTGGCTGCAAAACTCCCTCCCATTGGAGGTCAGCTTGATTACCAACCTCCCCTCTTTCCGTAGGCAGTGTAAGACCTGGCTGTTCCGCCAGGCCTTTTCCAAGGGAGATGGGGTGGGTGGGTTGGACTGCGGGATGGGTTTTTATATTGTTTTAATTGTAGTTTTATAATTGTTGGTTTTGATATGTTTTTAAATGATGTGAGCTGCCCCAAGATACCTGAGGCGGGGGGGGCATATACATTTTAGAATAAATAAGAATTTAAAAAAATAAGACTCCACCAAAACAGCTCATCAAATCATGACTACGCACTGAGACCTCTTAGCTGCTGTACCAGTAAAAGGTACGCTAATTTAGATGCCACGCAAGATCCTACTACAATTCTTCACAGTCTTCTTGGGTTCTAACTACCTTGAATAACTTTGTGTTATCTGCAGATTTAATCACTTCACTCCTTACTCCCTTTTCCAAATCATTAATAAATATTAAACAATGCCCATCCCCTGTACAGATCCCTCTGGCACTCTGCCATTTACTCTCCATTGTGAAAACTGACCATTTAATCATACTTTTTGGGTTTTATCCTTTAAATTGTAACAAATCACCAGGACCAGATGGTATTAATCTGCGAGTTCTGAAGGAACTCAGATAAGAAATTGCAGAACTACTGCTGGTAATTTGTAACCTATTTCTAAAATCTGCCATTGTTCCTGAGAACTGGAGAGTAGCAAATGTAACACCAGTATTTTAAAAGAGCTTCAGAGGTGATCCTGGAAACTCTAGACTGGTGAGCCTGATGCCTGTGCTGGGCAAAATGGTAAAAACGATTATTAAGAACAGAATTACTGGGCCTATTATTATTTATTCAGTCAGTTTATTTGACTATTCACCATTTAAAAATATAATTTATTATTATTCATTTATAATCACACAAACCGTGTACCTGGCACTGTGCAATCAGTAGGTGTAGATAGGTCCCTCCTCCAAGCGGCTTACAATCTGAGAGACAAGGAAGGGGGAGACATATCGATAAACATGGTTTAATGGAGAAGAGTCAACACACATTTAGCAAAGGGAAAGGAAAATTGGGCACTTACCTTCTGAATTTTCCTTCTACTGAGGGTCCTCTGGACGGCCAGCCAGCACAGTTGGGTAGATCCCTGCTATCACCAGTAGGAGGCAGACATGACAATTTTGTATTCATTGTCCCAGGGATCTCCATTTTCTCCAGTATTTTCTAGCCTTCTTCTGTACTGAGAACATTCTACTATAGAAAAAACTAACAACTTTAATCCTATTAATATTTAAACTTTGAACTCAAAATTCCAAATCTCTAACTGATTCTCTCTTTTTTTTTTTTTTTTTTTTTTTTTTTTTTA
>QEPC01005691.1:1448991-1461493 GCA_003113815.1 Sphenodon punctatus | reverse complement strand
AGTTGACAACACGTGGCCCTCACAGACCCCAGGACATCCACCACATCGGCAGGCGTCACTTCCCGAAACTCACCCCATAAAGATGGACCAGACGGACCCTCCGCCCCCCCGCGCTCTTCCCCTACTGCTATCAACCCAGCGTCGAAATCGGCCTGAATCCCCTTATTGTGCAGACCGTAAGAGACAAAAAGCGCCAATGACTTTCTAAAACGTGCTGTACTGTCTAAGTAGATTCACAAAGCCCTGGTGACATCCAGCTTGTGCCACACCCTCTCCTGGGGATGAGGTGGATTTGGGCAAAAGGACGGGAGAATAATCTCCTGCTCCCTATGAAGAGGCGAATACCTTGGGGAGAAAAGAAGGATCTAATCTGAGGATTACTGAAGACTCCCTGAAAGAGCACAGGTTCGGCTCCATGGACAGGGCCCCTAATTCAGATATCCTCTGGACTGATGATATGCCAATCAAAACGTCAATTTTTAGGGACAGATAGTATAAAGACACCTCCTCCAAAGGTTCGAAAGGCGTGTTAGTCAAAGCCCTGAGTAGTAAATTTAAATCCCAGGAAGGAAAACGATGGATCACTGGAGGTGATATCACTCTGGCTGCCCTAATGAAACGTATTATATGGGGGTGTCTAGAAACCCTATCGCCCCTAGTAGTGGAGAGTACGCTTCCTATGGCCACTACTTGTCTCTGCAAGGTGTTAGGTTTTAAACCCTTGTTTAGACCCTCCTGTAGAAAGTCTAAAATCACCTTCGTTGAGGCCTTACCTGGTCTCTCTCCCTTGTCCTGGCACCACCCTGCAAAACAAGCCCAGGTGCTTTGGTAAATGCGTTTGGTTGCTGGGCGTCGAGACAAGCAGTTTCCAGAACCTGCTGAGAGTAGCCTAATTTTCTAAGGGCCTTCCTTTCAATCTCCAGGCCGTTAGCTTGAGGGCTTGCGGATCCTTGTGGAGAATTGGGCCCTGCGACAGAATGTTCTGTCTGAGTCTGAGAGGAGGGCTCAGTGCCATTTCTCGCACGCCTGCGAGCCATGGGTGATGGGGCCAATACGGAGTCACTAGTATCACTTTGGCCCCTTCCTTCTTGACTTTTGCCACTGTCCTGTGGATCAGCGGGAACGGGGGAACGCATATAGGAGTCCTTGTGACCAAGCCAGGTTCAAGGCATTGAAATTTTCTGCTTGATGGTTTAGGAACCTGGATATGAATCTCTTTGTCTTTGCATTGGTTGGGGAGGCGAACAAATCTACTACTGGATTTCCGAAGGTGTTGACTATGGACTTGAACGTCGACAGGTGGAGTGACCACTCCCCCGGTTCCAAAGTTTCCCGACTTAACCAGTCGGCCTATGTGTTCTTGACCCCCACTATGTGGACTGCCCTGATAGATTTTAGGTTGGCTTCTGACCATCTGATCAGGGCTGAGGCCTGTTGATGTAATGCTTCCGATCATGATTCCCCTTGGTGGTTGATATATGCGTTCGCCACTGTGTTGTCCGTATAGATGACCACGCATTTCCTTCGAACCCATGGGGCTAGGTATGCCGCTCTCAGCTCCAGCCAATTGATCTGGTGCCTTCTTTCCCAAACAAGCCACTTGCCTTGTACGACCCTGCCCTGTGCATGCACTCCCCGTCTGCATAGGCTTACCTCTGTGGTTATTGGCATCCTGTCGGGATGCGTAAGGGAGATCCCGGCTCTGAGCCTTCCCCTCTGTGTCCACCAGTGAAATGATTTTTTGACAGATTCCGGTACTGCTATCCAGGGGTTCTCCCCCTGCGTCAGACGGTCCTGCCAAGGTCTCAGGAACCGTTGTAGTGGTCTGGTGTGAAATTTGACCCATCTTATTATGCCCAGGCAGGATATCATGCTGCCCAGGAGGCTGGCAAGTTTTTTGAGTCTGGATCTGTGACTTTTGCTTACTTGGTTGATTAGGCAGAGTAAGCCTTGTCGTCTCTGTTGAGTCAGCGAGAGTTCGTAATTGAGGGTGTCCAGGATCACCCCCAGAAGTTTGAGGGATTGAAATGGGTTGAGCTGACTCTTTTTGAAGTTTATTATAAACCCGTGTTCCTGTAGGTATTGTATGACCCTGGATGTGTCCCTCACCGCCCGGTCGCATGTCGGGGACCAGATCAGGATATTGTCCAGGTGCGGGTGGATCTTGATCCCCTCTCTCCGCAGGTTCGCGATGAGGGGAATCAGGACCTTGGTGAACGTCCTGGGTGCCATGGCTAGGCCAAAAGGAAGAGCCGTGTATTGCCAATGGTGTTGGCCATACTTGAATCTGAGCCACTGTCTGTGGGCGGGAAGGATGGGCACGTGCAAGTAGGCCGCCTTGAGGTCTAGTGACGTTAGACACTCTTCTCGGGATATTGCTACCCATATGGATTGTAAGGTTTCCATCTTGATCTTCCTTGATCTGATGGATTTGTTTAGTCACTTTAGGTCAAGTACCGCCCTCCACTCATCCAATTTTTTCGGTGCCAGAAAAAGGATTGAATATAGTCCCACGCCCTGCTCGTGCAGCGGCACCTGCTCGATAGCTCCGATGTTCAGGAGTCTTTCTATTTCTGTTGACATTGCTAGGTGTTTTTGTGGGTTGTGAGACTTTGGTGAGACAGTGAAGAAGTGTCCCGGGTATCGCTTGAACTCTATTAAGTATCCCCTCTGGACTGTGAATTTACAAGAGTCTGAGGTGGTCTCTATCGATTTTTCCCCAAATTCTTGGAGCCAGCCCCTTAGCTTGGACTGGTCCCGGGGTTGCAGGCACTGATAGTCATGCCTCTGATTTATTTCGGCCTGGACCTTGGGGTTACTTGGTTCTGGGACCTGATCCCTTTTGTTTGTTCCATTTGGGCCTATATCTGTTTTGGTGACCTCTGTTTGGGAATAATGAGCGCCTGGAGTTTCCCGTTGTCTGGCATGAACTGTAGGGACGAAAAGTCTTTTTTGTGATGCCTGCGCTCTGCAGAGTCTGTTTTTTAGACTTGTCAGCAGCATCCATGAGCACCTTATCCAGGCATACCCGGAAGAGTTTTGCCCCTTGGAATGGGCCCCCTACCAGAGTGTTCTTTGCTGTGAGGTCCCCTTTCCATGACCGGAGCCAGAGGTGTCGGCGTGCTGCTACGTTGGAAGCCACCGCTCTTGTCGCCCAGCGTAGCATGTCCGTGGAGGAGTCTGCGATAAAAGCATAGGCTAGTTGTAAGTGCAGTTCTCTGATGACCTATTCAAAAATCTGGTCCCTAGATGTTATGGGGAACTGCCTATCCGGGTCAGTTGACGTCTCAGTCTCCAGTTTTTCTAACTCTCCTTCTTCCAGGGGAGAGGGTTCTCCCTCATTCCCTGACTCCTGCTGATCATTCATAGCCTGTGCCTCTTGTCCATCCTCCTCCTCTCCCTCCTCTTCCATATTTCTTGAGGGGGAGATGTCTCTATTCCTTATTTGTGATTTCTTTCCCCTAGGGAGTCTCCCTTCATCCAAAGAGGAGATTGACATAACCTCTTCTGAATGCCCTTCATCAGAGGTGGCGGAATCCAGGGGTCTGGCAGTCCGGTGTTGTCGTTTGGACCTGGGGCCTTTTCCCTTCCCCGCCCCTTTAGAACAGCCCTTGTATGCTGTTCCCTCCTGCCTTGCGGGAGATGGCTTGCGCTTCAACTCTGAAAGGATCTGCTTTAGGAACTCCATGTGCGGGTCCTGAGGGGTGGGGGGGCGAGTGGGGCTTACTGCGATTGTCTGCTCTCCTGTTTCTGCTGCTGCCGCCCTAGTGGACATGTCTGACTGCGAGGAAAATTCCTGCTCGGCTCTGTCGGGGGAGACAAGACCCGGGGTGGGGGGGGTGTGATGGCGCCCGTCTTTGTCGCCAGCGAGAAGATGTGGGAGTGGCAAGCTTTTGCGCACTTGCAGCAGATTCCTCCCCCCACCAGCATGCGTTGTCACGCCCTAGGCGGCTTGCGCCTGCATGGTGTAGCAGCTGATCGGAAAGGCGGGGGGGGATATTGTGTGGCGAGCCTGTTTGCATTGCCAGGCTCTTGCCTCGGCCGCAAGCCGGCGCCTGTGGGAAAAGCCCAAACCTGGGCCCCGCTGCTCTTAATACTCCTCCCCGTGAACGGGCCGGGGGTGGTGGTGGTGGTGCTGGTGCTGGTGCTGGTAGGCGTACCTGACGGTAGTGCCAGGCTTCTGTCACGGTCGCACGGCGGTGTCTAATCTGTCCCGGTTCGGGAGGAGGGTATCGCCAGGTCTGTAGCCAGCCCCCTATGTAGGGGTGGCACCCTATCTGGGGCCCCCGGATTCCTCTGCCTCTGGAGCCGCCCCCTTAGTTTCGAACTCCCCTCCCCCCCTTTAGAGGAGGGGAAATGAGGAAGCCGTCAGGATGCCAGAGTTGTCGGGCTTCATGCCACAGCAGTGGCTGTGGCGTGGCTGGCTCCGGAAGAAAGCGGGAGGGGGGGATTCAGGCATCAGTAGACAGCCCCTTTTATGGGGTGCTACACCCGCTCTTTGGGGGCCCTCTGCCCGTAGGAAAGGGGAGAATGCCCAGCATATCTCTCCTTACCCCCTCTCCCGGAGGGGGAGGTGAACAGGGGAGGAATTCTCCTCCCCTGGCACCCGGAGTCCTTTTATTGAGAAATTATAAGCTGCCAATACTCCCTCTGTCTAGCTATGGGGAGGCAGCTTGCCTGCTTCCTGCTAGTTTGAAGGCAGACAAACAACTGGAGAAAATTGAGATCCCTGGGACAATGAATACAAAATTGTCATGTCTGCCTCCTAACTGGTGATAGCAGGGATCTACCCTACTGTGCTGACTGGCCGTCCAGAAGGACCCCCAGGGAGAAGTCGTGTCTCACTAACCTACTGGATTTTTTTGAGAATGTAAATAAGTATGTGGATGGGCATGAACCGGGTCGATATAGTGTATCTGGAATTTCAGAAAGCGTTCGATAAAGTCCCTCAGGAGAGACACTTGAGAAAATTAAAAAGTCATTGGATAGGAGGCAGTGTCCTATTGTGGTTTGATAACTGGTTAAAGGATAGGAAACAAAGAGTAGGACTAAATGGTCAGTTTTCACAATAGAGAGGTAAATAGTGGCTTGCCTCGGGGATCTGTACAGGGACCAGTGTTTAATATATTTATTAATGATCTGGGAAACGGAATAAAGAGTGAGGTGATCAAATTTCCAGATGACACAGAGTTATTCAAGGGCATTAGAACCCAAACTGACTGAAGAATTGCAGGAGGATCTTGTGAGACTGGGTGACCGGGCAACTAAATGGCAGATGAAATTTAATGTGGACAAATGCAAAGTGATACGCTTGTGGGGAAAATAATCCAAACTATATGAACACAATGCTGGGTTCTAAATTAGGAGTTACCAATGAGGAAGAAGAAACTTGGAGTGTGTGCTGGTGGTCAAAAAAGCAAACAATACTAGGAATTATTTGTAAAGAAATAGAGAATAAAACTGAAAATATGATAGAGGCACTATCTAAATCCATGATGTGACCGCAACTTGAGTATTATGTGCAGTTCTGGTTGCCCCATCTCAAAAAAGATACAGTAGAAATAGAAAAGGTACAGAGAAGGACAACAAAGATTATAGAGTATGGGGTCAAGACAGGCAACAGATCCAAGGGGCAGTACAAGTCAGAGGCCAGACCAAGGTCAAAACCAGGGTAACAGTCTGAAGTGGGTTAGTCAGGCGGGAAGAGGAACACTGAGGTAGAAGGTAGGCAGCGGGTTTCAGGAGTACAGAGGTAGGCATCGGGAACCAGGAGACAAAGACGGGTCCAAGGGCAGTTGTTCAGGAGGCAGCAAACCAGATGCAGACAAGGAGCCATGTTGTTGCTCTGCCTGACTGCTGCTTCCTGTCGTGTGCCTTTATACAGAGCAGGCCCAGTCACGGCGTGGTGGGCGGGAACCCCATCAGGCTGTCTAGCAAGTCAATAGAACCAAATCAAGGACCAAGCCTGACTGTACTGATGGTGGAGGGGCACCAGCCACCAGCACCAGGGCTCCAAGGGCACTAGTTCAAGACCAGGTCCTTACATGTCCCCCTCCCCTTAGGGTTGACCCCTGATCACCCCTCTGTGGCTTTCCATGCTGGGCTGTTTGCAAGGGCCTTGTCTTGCGACCCATTCATTGGTATCGAGGAGCCATACTATTCCAGGAGAGCCTCCCTACGCAGACAAAGGTCAAGTGTCCAGCTCAGGGTCCTTGTTGTCCTCAGACAAGAGGTTCCACAGTTATAGGAATCTAGGCTGGTGACTGGGCGGAGGCAGAGAGCCTGGCTACCAAGGCAAAAGGTGCAGAAGCCAAAAGGGGGTGTCAGGGCAACTGTTAGACTAGCAACAGGACAGATGATGCTGGCTGGATGGCAGGTGGGTCGTGTTGGGAGGCTGTGACTGCCATGGGAACGGAGATGGGTGGACTTGGTGGGGTGGCAGGAACAGACACTGGAACCTGGGAATGGGGCAGGCCTACTGAAACAGGCATAGTTGTCAGCGTAGCTTGCTCCAAGGTGGAGATGGACAGGGTTGCATTTGAACAACAAACTCGAAGACAAGCTCATATTAAATGGCAAGAGCTGGGACTGGACAAGTGCAGGGCCTGGCTGAGGTGCCATTGGCTTCTTTGGATAAAATGAATTGAAGTGGCCATAGCTGCCACAGTAGAAATAAAGCCCCTGAACCCATTGATGCTCCATGAGATGTGAGCACAGGGTAACCAGGAGGTAGTTCAGCTCCCCCACCCTCATTTTTTCCTTCAACGTTCCCTGAGACACTGATCAGTCTGGAGACAAAGCATGATAAAGGCGCCCAATTGAGAGGGCAGTTTCCACCTTGGCCAGCTCATCCTTCATAGAATCACTCAATCCCTGCTGAGAAAGGGAGAGTTGAGCTGCCTCATTCCGGTCAGTGTCTGCTATTAGCAAGTGAAACTCAGCCACATGTAGCAACAGACCCACTACCCTGTCGAAGAGTCTGCGGGGCAGCTTCTATTGTCCAGGTACGCTGCAGATCACCTGTATAGCAATATCAGTGTTGCATTCGTTACTCTACAATCCTCAGGTACAGTGGCAGAAGGCCTTAGTTTAGATTTTCCATGCCTTTTGGTACTTAAGCTTGTTAATGTTTGACTTAACTCCCCCTTCAATGGGAAGTTTTTTTGTCAGCGTGTGAAAACAAAAGACAATGGTAGCCACCTACGAGTGGTCATGGACTGGTAACACATGTTTGTGGTTTGGTGCCCATGCTCAGCGTCCTGCCAGGGAAGACAGGGAATGCCATGTGGGCTAAGGCATGCCACACATTGGTGTGTGGGCCAAGTCATCAACAATCTGTCTGCTAGAGGGGGCTGGTAGGAGGGAGCCTTAGTGCGGTAGCTCTGAACCCCGTTTGACTCCTTCATTGCCCAGTGAAATTAGCAAGGCTGCTCTGGCTGAAAAACAAACTTGCTGGTGAAACTAACAAAACTGGGTCTGCCAGAAAAACTTGCTTTGCTGATAAAATTGAGGAGGTTGCTCAAGCAAACTCCTTGCAGGTAAAGTCAACAAGGCTGCTGCCCTGCTGCAAAACAAACCCACTGTGAAACTGACAAAACTGGGTCTGCATGGAAAACATACTAGCTGGTGAAATTGATGGCACGGCTTTGGTTGCAAAGCAGATGCCTTGGCAGGTGAAATTGACATGCCTAAAGCCCCACTTCTCATGGGAAAGGAGCTAGGTGGGGCTGGTGATTGCCCTGTTTTGGTAAGTGTTCTGTGACGCTTGCCCAAATGCTGTCACCCATGGCATGTGGGTTTAGTGGCACATGACACAGCTCCAGAATGGGGTTGTGTCATTTTTAAATGCCCTAAGAGCAGCCCCATGTTCAGTACAGGCTTGTTGGAGGTTGACAGCAAAGACTGGTTATTCTGTTTGTGCTGATCGTGCTCCAAGGCTGCAGTAGCTGATCTGGACTTTCCTGTGGTTATTTCTAATTGTGGGACTCCTGTAGGGGCCAGGCATTGATACTTAAACTAGTAATACTACTCTGTTCTGTGCTGTCAATTCTTAATCTGTTGGCACCAGGCAGTGTGGAGAAAGAAGAGGGAACAGTTTGATTTGAATGGGAGAAGGCAGAGGAAGGACAGGAGGGAGGAATTGGGGCGATAGGGACAGAAGGGTCTATAAGGACTAGAGATCCTACCTGCAGAACTAGGATAAAATGCACAATTCCTAAGTTCCAATTTCCTCTGTCTATGAACTTGTTGGCAAAGTGTCTCCTCTGTGTTAACTAGAGCTATCCCTGACATCCATAAGTGTTTGCTAGTGCAAAATACAGCTGCACACCGTATATTGTTTTAACTTTCTCTTCTGAGGAATGGTTCTGTTTTATTGTATATGTGTACAGGTCTATGGACTTGAATTCCTTTTGTCTTTGTTATATGATCTTTACGCTAATTATTATGTCTTTTGGCTATGGCGAAAGCCAACGCCGTAGTAAAATGTATCTATCTATCTACAATTGCTTGTACTTAAGCTTCTTACATGTAAGAGTTATTCTTTTTCTTCTTATGGATCTTTCCAGCTCAGTCATATGGTGCAGACGTACGGACTCTCGGCTCCTCTTTGCTGAATGCTTTGCTGCTACTTACTGTGGCATCCTGGAACTCTTATTTCTGTTGTTTTATTCCACCCCTACACCTTTCAGTTTATATTAGTAGTGACTTGATTCTCTCCACTGGTGTTTTTTCTGGTGGTTACAGTGTAGATACTTGGGAACAGTAGACTTTCAAAAACAGTACTGAATACCATTACAGGAAGGTGTTGGTCATTTTGCGTTTTTAAGTAGCAATGATGCATATTTTGTTCACTATAACGCAGCAAGGAAACAAGCTTAGTAAATTTCTTACTCAGCAGAAACTCTCTAATAGTGGAATGTAACAGTTTCTCTTCCTGCATCAGAGAAATAGAATTTATGAAAAAAGAAGAGGATCATACTCAAGTTCTTGAAGAAAAAGACCAGAAACATGTAGGACAGCTGAAAACACTGCAAGAGAAGGTTAGGCAATATGATTCTCTCCCCCCCCTCCCCCGCTCNCCCCCCCCCCCCCCCCAATGCAGTTTACTTGTGAGCCGTGGTGGGTTTTTAAAATAGCATCTAAATTTGTGTTGTAATACTTTCCAGATTACAGAGCTTGAAAACAAATTAAAAATATATGAGAAACTGCCTTATATGTTTGAAAGTAGCACTTTGTTAGAGACTGCTTCCCAAAGCCCAGAACAACTAAATGAATATTTGGAAGTAAAAGATGATGCCAAGGAAATGGAGTCAGCAGTGGAAAAACTAGATTTCTCGGACACTTTAATTTCTGGTAAGTTAATCAGTAACAACAATGTAAAGATACATTCATCTGCTGGATATCTTGCTTAAAACTTTAAAATTTAACATAAACCTTTATGTATTAAAACCATATTTATTGAATCAAGATTCAAGGTTGTGTGTCGTTTCCCCCCCCCTCCTCCCCCCCCTGAATCAGGCATACTGTACTAATACAGAAGAAAAAAGCTTTAATTTGTGAACAAAAATGTAGCTCATCTCTGCTCCCAAGAAGACTAGCTTTGGGAAAAACAATAACTTGATGTATTCAGGACCTTTAGAGGAGATTCAGTTTAAGTCCTAAAATTAGACACGAGACCATTGTGTGGAAAAATGTTTTTGAGAGAGCTGGATTTGTAAGGCCCATCCTACCAACTGTGCATAGTTTGACATGGTTACGGTAGGCTGGAGAGTAAGCAAAAAGACTTTCAGGCAACTGCTAACCAAGGTCTAAAAATCTGCAATACAAGCCTTCAAAGGCTCCAGTCCCGTTAAGAATTTCCATTGTGAAAAGTTGTAACTGCACTGGATAAGCAAATTTCAGATTGTCTCATATAAAGGGACATAAATCCCAGAACAGAGTTAGACATGATGGAATGAACAGATGAAGCTGACAATTTTCAGCAGGCGATGGTATACTTAGATGAGTGTATAGAAATGTTTATTTCCTGAAATGCCGATTTGCATAATACTTTGAATAGGTACCAACAGGTATCAGCAATTTCACTTGACTTGTCCTGTGTAGTCGTTATCACCTGTGTGCCTACTCTCTCATCAGTTCAGAGCTAAGAGTTATTGCACCCAGTCCCCTCTCCTTCTGTGAGCAGACATTTCCCTCTTTTCCCCAACCCATTTCCCCAACCCATAGCTTGGGTTAACCAGGCATTTTATCTTTTCTGCTTTGACTGCATTCCTCACCTTAAACACCGATTTCCAAAGGAGAGGGGCTGATCTGGTCTACCTTTGTTTACAGTGATGTCCATACTGCCTCCGCTGAGGAAAAGCTCCTTGATTGGGTCCTCTTTACCATGGGGACATCTGGAGGAGGGGGTACCAGACTCAGACACTAATGCCTCTCCTGCTCTTTTTCCTAACCTTTCTTCTTGCTCCATAGAAAATCTTAGCAAAGCTTCTCTTGAGGAATAGGTTACATAGTTTTCTACTGTACTAAGAGAGAAACAAATTATATCAGATGATATTCTTTATTGAACCAACTTCTGTTGGTGTGTATGCAAGTATGTGGTCTGAAAGTTTGCATTCTTACTAATAGAAGTTGGTCCAACAAAGGATATCCTCTGAACTACTTTGTATCCATCTCTCTTACATTTGGGACCAATACAGCAACTAGTCCCTCAAGACTACCTTTCTAAAATGCTATTGGGCTGTGTCTAGTAAAGCAAAAAGCACCTTCACTGATAACTGGATTACCAGTTTTTCTCTCTCCAGGATCTCACTTGTCCACTTATTACCTGTTCATCACTCCATTCTGATGATGATTGAAAGTGAGGATAAATTTTAATATTGAGGATATATGCTGACCAGTAATAGAAATAGCATAGACTAATTTTAGTATACTGGACAAATCGTCTGGCATATCTTTCTAAAATAATGTTGTTGTTTTTTGTGTAGATTTTGATGCTTTTTTAGGTGATACGCCCAGATTAGACACCAGTGTCCACAAAGCAAAAGCTCAGCTTGCTTTAAAAGTAAAACGCCAGCCACCTTCTCGATCAAGGCTAAAAGAATGTCTTGGAGCTGGACAGAAAGATGTGAATCTACAGGTAGCAGTATCAAAGGCATTTTATATTTAATGTATTGTTTTGATTTTATTTTCCACCAATTCACTGTTTTTCAAGCTGTCCATAGTGAATACATCCATGGAATGAATGACATTTGTACCTCTGGCTGTTGAAAAACTGCAGTTACGGTGAACCGTAGTCATAACCATGAAAACATTTATGATGGGTTGTGGAGCTCACATTAATGAGACTTGGTTTTTTCAGGAGCAACATGATAGCTTTTCAGGGACAGCAAAGGTGATTGTGTAGGTACTGAAGAGCCTCCAGTAACTTGGTATTCCCAAAATACGACTCCTTTATGCTGTTGTACCAGTCTCGTTGCTACCATGGATACTGACAAAAGTTGATATGGACGATTGGCGATCTTGTTTGTCCCATTTGGCTCAGACAAATGACAGCTTGATTCTAGATGGCCAAAACAACATGGTAACTACTTTGTCTCCTTGACTTACTGTCTGAATCTAAGCTTAAGACAGACTCCACCCATGTTTGTTTGGCTGCTGATTAGTTGTTGTTTTTTTTAAAAGGGTGGGATTAGGAGGAAGGTTAAAATTTTATTCTGTTTACCTTTTGTGTTATAACAGAGGAATTGACAAATCTAAAATACACCCAAGCAAGACTACGTACAAAATGATAAAATCCAGCCTATGTTTAATGTAGCAAACATCTGATGAGAGCACTGTGTCAGTTCAAATACTGTTTGTCTTCTAAAACTGCTACAGCTCTTAAAATTGCAGGTACCTGGGAGTCCAGTAAAACAGCCTGTCTATGGAATACGGTTAGATAATTTTCTGCCTGTTAGATAATTAGACAAATCGAGCAATCCGCTGGTCTCGTTTTGGGTAAAGAAATTGACATTTTTGGAGATAGTGTGGAAGGCCTTCTCTCTCCCACAAGCCACAAAGAAAGAGCCTTAATTGAAAAGAAGTTTTATCATAATAACCCCTAAGGACAGCTGACTCCATCATTTGAAACTGCAGTTACAGGTGGTTTGAGCCTGCTGCCTTAAGTACCCCTTGGGCAGACTTAGTAGTTTATCAGTTTACTACCCTCAATGTAAGAGTTTCAGGAACCTTACTGATACACCCAGATACACAAAGCTTGAGACCTGCTCTGGGGAAAACAGTTCATATCCGAGGAAAACAGGGGAAATCTTTCCCCAAATACCTTGGTTTACCCAGGATCTTGGTTTTCTCACAGTTAATGATCAAATCTTCAGTTTTAAAATAAAGTTCAAAATTATTCAACTCCTGCATAAACCCCAAAGCATCTGGAATGACCATGTCATCGGCTTACAATAGGACTGGCACTGGTCTCCCCTTTATTAGTGGGGGGGGGGGGGGG
>QEPC01005691.1:1423647-1438140 GCA_003113815.1 Sphenodon punctatus | reverse complement strand
CATCCTAAGCCCCAACCTGTCCCCCCAACCCCGATCCTAGCTCCGCCCCCCGTAACATCCTGACCTGACCCCCAACCCCCACTCCTACTTCCTACCCACCCTAAACTAACCCCTCAACCCTCTCTTCTCTTCCCGCCCCAGCAAAACATCTCCAACTCCCCACTTAGCCCCATCTCCCGCTCCTACCTGTTGCCTTGTCTCCATAACCCCAAACCTCTCTCCTCTTCCTATCATCCCTAATTCTATTCAGTTAAAATAATTCTACAACTCACTTAAAAGTTGCGCAATAACTAATATATTAATGTCCTCATATATCATATCCCACAAAACCTAGAAATTAACCAAACCAAAAAACGTAACTCTTGTGCATTTAAGGTTTTTTTTAAATTGTTTTATTAAAATACAAAAAAAAAACCAAATTCAGTACAATTACAATTCAAAAAACATTCCACTCCATACATTGCTACAAAACATAAACGCCAACAAACATAGAAATTTTTTCAGAACTTGAGCAATATTTAATATTTTATCCTCATCAACATACATGTAATATATGTACTTAATTCCTTACCATACGTACTTTTATTCATTTTTATCAAGAACTAAACTTTCACATTTTTCCATTATTAAACTTTATCATAATTCGAGAAGGAACAATTTTTAAAGAGTGCATTAAGTCAGTAATTTACATGCATACAAACCGTATACGGTTCATACAATGAAGTTAAGAATGTGAGTGTAGACAACATTATACAGTTCGTTGTACAGAATGAAATTCTGTAAAAACAGACTTAATGCACTCTGAAAAAATTGTTCCTTGTCGAATTATGATGCTAAAATAATTTCCGTGTGTTTTGGCTTTTATGTTTTGTAGCAATGTACAGAGTGGAATGTTTTTTTTAATTGTAATTGTACTGCATTTGGTTTTTTTTGTATTTTAAGAAAACTTGTGCCTTTAAGGTTTTTTTAAACTGTTAATTTTTTTGGTTTGGTTAATTTTTCCTAAAGCCAGAAAGCTTCTGTCTTTTGAAACTCTTAATTTTTGCAGCATGCAAGATGACTGCTACTGTGCACATAAATAGTTCAATGAGGCATTATCATTCCAGCTCTGAGGAGTTAAATATTAAGCACTTCAGTTTGTTTTTATTCTTCTTTTTTCTGTAGAACAAACAGCTGACACAGTATTTTGTAATGATATGACTTTATAGAAAGGAAGACTTCTGTGAAATTTAATATAAAGAAATGGTACAGAAAAAAGAGTGCTGATAACAGTAATTATGCAAGTAATATTGGAGCCTCCGGCACTCAGAACCAGATGTTTGGCATAAAAGACAAAGATTATTTCTTCTGTAATCCTTCCTAACTACTATATGCAAGCTTCTGAAAATTCCTGAAGTAAATTAAAACGATACTTCACTGTGTTTCACGGAAGGCTTTGGGTCACAACACAGGCTTTGTTAGTTAAAATTCTTTCGATCTCAGAAACCTTGGTTACAGATTGGTGCAGTTTGTTTCATACAAGTCTGTTTATGCCTGTTGTCTAACACGTACAGTAATTTGGCTTTTATTTTGAATGAATTGTTGATGCCAAAAGAGGCAGCTGTGGAGCTTATTGGACTGACCAAGACACTGAGGCAGCAGTGTTGTTGATGTTGGGGGAAAGTGCACTAGGAATAGCATAAAGGAACCCAAGCATAGATCAATTCTAAATTTGGTGAGGGGCCCTCTAACTGATTCTTGGAATCTTTGAGTTAGGCCTAACAGATTTACTGAGGAAATTCTTCCTTCCTGTTGTAATGATTAATTTAATCAAGGCTATGATCTTAAAACAGGATAAAAGGTGATGGCCCTAGCTGAAGAATCCAATATATTCTATGTAGAATACAACTGCTCCTTGGCTAACTATAGTCTTTTCCCTAGAGAAATAAAGCCAATTGTTTCTTGAAGTAAAATACAGCTTATATCCTGCTTCTTATGCTAAAGCAGCTTGGGGTGGCTAACAAGGCATAAAATACAATAATAAATACAATAAAACACGACAATAAATACCAATATAAAATAAATAATAAATCTAAATGATTTATCAACAAAATTCCCCAAATCCTTCCCACCCTAACCCAGTCCCCCCATCCTTCACCCGTCTTCCTCACCAAAAGCCTGGTGGAACAGCCAAGTTTTACATTGTTGTCGAAAGGAGGAGAGGTCAGGGGCCACCCAGGCCTCTGCTGAGAGGGAGTTCCACAGCCTTGGTGCGGCCGCCGAGAATGCCCTCCCCATAGTCGTCCCCAGGAATACCCAGGGGACTTAGAGAGGGGCGCTCCCGGCAGACAGCAGGGGTCGATCCAGAGCCCGGGGAGTGAGGCAGTTCCACAGATAGGTGGGGCCCAGGACGTATAGGGCTCTATAGGTAAGACCAACACCTTGAGTCAGGCTCAGAAGGCTATAGGCAGCCAGTGCAGAGAACGGAGCACTGGCATAATGGTTCCTATTATTGCTCTAGAGCAGGGATGGGGAACCTCAGGCCCGGGGACCAAATGCGGCTCTCAGCAAGTTTTTACATGGGCTCTTTCCACTTCCTGGATCTGGCCTTTTGTATCCAGTTCCTATCTCCAATCACTGAAAAACTGAGCTCAAGGGACGAGAGCAGAGATGAGGGCATGCAAACAAGGATAGGGGACAGTTCCATGGCACATATCCATGATTTTGGCCCACCTTTCCTTGAGTGCATCCTTTAAGCACCCCTGCCCCAACTTCTGTGTGGCCCTTGAAGTTTTCAAGCTTTCAAAGTGGCCCCCAGGGGGGAAAAGGTTCCCCACCCCTGCTCTAGAGCGCATGGTTGGCAGGAACTGAGGTGTTAGTAGACCTGTCCCTCTCCTCTTATATAATCTCTCTGAGCTGCGTGGTTTGTAGGGATGGGTGAACGCTGTTCGGATTGAACTCGACCAGTTCGGTCGACTGAACTGAACTCGATTTTCGAACCGAACTGAATTTCCGATCTCGGTTCTGTTCACCCATCCCTATAAGATAATATTCCATTTAGTTCAATGGGGTTTGAAATTTCAAACTTTGTTCGGAAGTTCAGACCAAACTCGAATAGTTCAGTCGACCGAACCGAACATCCGAACTGAACTCAATTTTCGAACTGAACTCAATTTCCTAACTCGGTTCTGTTCGCCCATCCCTAGTGGTTTGGGCCCCCAGGTGAGGGGTAGCATTTGAATCTTAACAAGTGCATAAATAATTGAATAATTTGCCAACATTAATAGAATGTGAACTGATTTGATTCTTCCCCCGACCCCATACTTAGATGACAAAAGAAATGAAGACAAAATGGTAGAATCAAATGAAAGTACCTCTGCAGGAAAGTCGAAAAGGAGGTTCCCAGATTTTGGGTAAGACTTTTTCTTTTTCCTGTTTATATTGGGATAAATTATCATAAATGTTGCTTATTATGACTAGATTAATAGTCCCTAAACTGAAAAAAAAATTGTGGATTTTTCCTCCTGTTTGCCATTTTATTGTAAATGGGAAATAATGAAATCGCAAAATTTCATTGGCAAGGCGAAACACCCTAAATACTGCCTTGCAGTTGTCTTCTGCAGTTTTCTTTTGCTCTCCTGGATTATAGAACATATTCCCCCGGAGGCAGGCAGTGTGTCAACCATGTAACCAAAATTGGAGTCCATCTTGCATCCTGAAAAGCAGACTGGTTTAACTTGCAGAGCTACTCAGTAGGGTTACAGCTTGGGCATTCTGGGAAATAAGCTTCCGTAGCCAGGTGCAAGTTCTGCATTTTCCTGATGTGTAGGGGTGGGGAAGACTAGTTTAGAAGCAACATCTGTATGACATTGCAGGAACCTGTGAATTGCGATGCATCATTTTGAGATTCATCCTTGAGAAAAATACCAACAAATTGAAGGTATTTTTTTTTGTCCATAGAATTAATATTATGGAACATGGGACACATAATTTACTATTGTGCTAGAAATACACAAGATCCTGCTTTGTGTTTCTTTATTTGTGATACCTGTATAAAACTGGGTAGTATGCTTCTTGGAAATGAAACACAGTCTTTATATTTACAGCATTATGCACATCTACAAATGGTGCATTTAATTCCCTTTTCCTTTTTTTTTAAGGTATCAGCTTATGTATAGTAATGCAATTTATGAAATAAGAGCTGCTGTAAAATTCCATTCTACTGCTGGTAATATTCGGAAAGGGGTCAGTGTGGTGTAGTGGCTTAAGTGTGCAGTACCTGGACCAGGAAGTAGGGGGAGGCCCCATTTCAAGTCTTGCCATAGCCAGAAACTCACTGGGTGACCATGGGCCAGTCACAATATTCTCTCAGCCTAACCTACCTCACAGGGTTGTTATGAGAATTAAAAGTTGTGTTAATTCTGTGTGAAGCGCTCTAGGTGCCATGGCAGGGGGGCGCTATATAAAAACAAAAAATATTAATTATTAAAACATATTTTATATATAAAGTTTATAAATGTTTAACTCGTTTTGTTATGCATTCCACTTTACAGAGCTTACTTTTTAGAATTTATATAAGAAAATTACAACTTTTTTTCCCCCCACTTTAGAGGCTTACGAAAATCTGGTGGTAAAGGCAAGAAACAAGAAAAGGAAAACCTAAGGGGTTCTCTTGATAGCCGGTATTTATTCATCATTATAAATTAGTCCTAAGGATTTGTTAACTAAGAAGCTACTTGAAATTGCCGTTACGAAGATGATCTTTAGAATAAAGTACATTTTGACATAGTACCAATTAATATTTATTTATTTTATTTATTTTTCAAATTTATACCCCGCCCCCTCCTGCAAATTTATACCCCGCCCCTTAAGTGTTGCATAAATCAATACATCAATGTGGCAATTGCATTTTAGTCTTATGAAATATAAAAAATGTCACATAAGGAAGTAGTTATACTTCTAAAAGATTCTTGCAGTATAAACCAATAACTTCATCCAGTTTGTAAGTATTAAAAAGATATATAATAATGTAGCAAGGAAATTCACTTTTGGAGTAATTCATTAAAGTAGGCTAAACATACTACTTTGAAAGTTATTTTGAATAAGATCGTAAATGCTGGTGCCGTACAATAACAACTCTTCCTTTTTGTTATGAGACACCTTGATTTATTTATTTTTTTTAAAATTAAATATGCCATTTAGGATAATATTGTCATTCTACAGTACGCTGTTACAGCACAATTATAAAAATAATTTCTTTATTTCAGAGGCTCTCGAGAGTTACTGGAAGACTCTGGCAACAATTTATCTGCATCAGATTCAGATTCCCCTGTTCCCACTTGCATGCCTTTCTCTTGGTTTGGAGACAGTCATAAGGAGCCTCAGGCTTCCAGTAGTAGCTTGCACTTTGCTCAAAGTGATCAGGATGCCAGTTGTGAACAGAGTCAAGAGAAAAACAGAAGCAAGGTAAATGTTAGAAAATAAA
The DNA here is from genome assembly GCA_003113815.1 of Sphenodon punctatus. Lineage (NCBI taxonomy): Eukaryota > Metazoa > Chordata > Lepidosauria > Sphenodontia > Sphenodontidae > Sphenodon > Sphenodon punctatus. Next base: position 1,432,676 of record QEPC01005691.1, on the reverse strand, counting down.
TTGTCTTGTGTGTTAAAAAATATTTAGGCTTAGTGTATTTTGTTCAAAATCCAAATTCTAGGTGTTCATGACGTTTTTTATTAATACCTCGAATAAATGTCTGCAGATAGGGGAACCGTGTTTGCTGCATTTTCCCAGTGGGTATCAGTGAGGAAAACACAGTGAACATGGATTATCTAAAATGAGCAAAATGTAGTAAATACTCTCCAAATATCATATACCTCTCTTCATACTCATCAAGGAATCAAATGGGTCTTGCTCACAAACAGTGTTATGCCTTATCCTGCCCGCTTTCTTTGGAATTTAACAGTTACACAAACATTTCATATTTCCTACCTTGTATGGGAGGAGGAGCCAGGGAGACAGACACCACTATATATGTCTATGTTATGTAGATGAAAAGAAGTGAACAAAAAGGTGCCTATCGAATTCTGTATTTAAAATAAGAAAAGGGGGAGGTAGAAAAAATATTAGGAGGGGTAATGAATAATTAGCTTATAAAAATGTAGGAAGTTCCAGAAAAAGGGAGTCCTGGAAAGGAAAGATGCAGAGACAGCGGAAAGAAGGCAGAGTACCTAGGGGGAAGAGTTGGAGAGAAGAGGGACCCTCCCAGATCCCAAGGGCAGCTAGAACAGGAGGGAAACTGCATAGAGGTAGAAAGAGCCTGGAGAGTGGGCTCTCTGCAAGACTGATATTGTCTATAATTTGTCCTCGTTTGAATTACTACTGCACAGGTACTGTCAATAGAGACACCTGGTGGCAGCAATTTAACTGTGGGTAAAAACAGGTGTGCAACTAGTCACAGGTGACATGGCCTAGGTCAGGTTGGGGCGCTGAACTGATGTGCCCACAGCCAGGGAGCCATCCCACTGCCTGCACAGCCTGGGTAGAGCTGGAAGCACATCAGGTGTGCAGGCAGCCCACCCATACCCTGCTCCCAGCACCTCCCTCCCCACCATGACAGACAACAAGGGCAGCCAATGAGGCACAGCCATGTCAGCCCTTAGCCTGAGGTGGGTGTGCCGCGTGGGAACAGATGTGCTAGCTTGCTGTGTGGCCTGCTTTGACCTGGGCTGTAATCTCAGAGATTCTGGGCCAACATCTGGCAGCACCTCCACACACAGCAGGTGGGTTCCAGGCCACAGCAGGCCAAAGACTCCTTCTATTTTTACCCTGTGGTGAATTCTGGACCAGTGGTATGAGCAGAGTAATGAGCTTGCTCTTGCAAGTGCTAACCCCAGAACACAGGTTGCCTTTGCAGAAAAGTAAAACTTGTTGTTATCATTTAAATACTTCTATTACTCCAATCCACAGCTAGCAAAGAAGCATCATGGGTTTGCCTCCAGCCTCCCTTTCTGTGTTGCTGAATAGGAGAGATGCTAGAACCTAATTTGAAGGGAGTAGGAGAAGTCTTGTTTTGAAAATATGGAGAACCGTGGTGTTCTTATGGATAGTTTCCATTTAGAAAGTTGCTACTGAATACTTTAGGGATCTGTTGTATTAAGAGCTTTTCATACAATATCTTCTAGAAACTGTCTGGGTTGTTCAACTATGCCCTTGCCTCGAGACAGTGGTCCATCGGCTGTTGTTGCCATGCCAGGAAGAACCTTCATGCTGCTCCCTGCTGGCATTTGGGCAGGGAATTCAAATGCCAGAAAGGAGTAGAATGTGGCTGCCCTTTGCGGTGATGGTTCTGCTGGTTGCTGTTACAGCTGTAGCGCCACTGTTGCTGCGTTCCAGGTATGGGGGGAGGCTTCTAGGTGAGGCTGTGTGTAAGAGAGAGATGAATGAGGGTGTGGGCACCTGATTTAATGCAGGCATGAGGCAGTATTTGATTTTTTAACTTGGGAATGTAATGTTTCATTTTGCTTGGTTAAATATAAATAGAACCAAGTTAAATTTGGGTTCAGATGTATGGGGACTTGCAGGGCAAATGTGTGGCTTCGTATTGTGCGGGGCACGAAGCTGATAAGTTTATTGTGGCCCACTTAACTTAAGTTGTGCATCCTTTCTCTGTGCAATTCAAAGTATTAAGTTTCTACCTACAGTTGGTTTTGAAGTCTAAAGCTTTACAATACTGTCTAAATAACTACATTTAAAAATAATACACTATATTACCGCTATATCTTACTCTTGTGTTCCCTTTATATATTTTTTTCTTGTAGGTTGAGCAGTTTATAAGCACTTATAATACTGACATTTTATCTTTTCCCTGTCACTTAAAGTTGACTTTCTCATAGCAGACTTTGAAAGCTGTGAAAACAAACACTTGTGTTTAAAAAAAATTTTAAAAACTAAGATGTCACATTAAATCTTTTGATGTTGTATGATACATTACTTTTTTTTTTTTTTAGCCTGAAAAATTGTAGAAGGGTAATTTTTACACATTAAGTGAAATTATTCTTCATGAAAGTTGACTGCATAAGAGTAAATTTTCTTTCACCCCTGACCCTCCCATTCAGAAGAGCATATCTTGGTTCAAACCAGCCCATATCCGTTTATGAATCTGGAAGTATCCTGGTAGATCAGGTGGTCTCTCTCCAGCAAGCTGTAGTGGTTTGAGGTGGTGTAACAGGGCAGTGTCCCTGCAAACTGCTGGCTCTTTAAGAGAGTGCGGCTAGTGCCAGCAGAGACACTGGGCTAGCAGGGCTGCAGGTGCTGAGCAACGTGCAAGACAGCACCTGACTAGAAGCAGCTGAATAAGGGCGTGGCTGAGTCAGCCAGAGAAGCTAAGAAACGGAAGAGCCAAGGAGGCTCATTTGGCGGCTGACCTTACAGTTACAGATGCTGGGTGTGCGTCCTGTCCGGCTTCTCGGCTCAACCCTTGATATAAAGGGTCTGGTGACGGCCACAGATGAGCTGCTTATTTGGACTGCCCTCCCTGCTGGCCCAAAGTGTGATGGCTGCGTTCACCCGCCCTGGGATGGGCGGGGGAATCAGCTGGCCCTGTCTCATGTGGCTTTACACTCTAAAGGTGAAAAAATCTATTGAAATTATATTGAACACTAGCAGGCTATTTCCTGTTCATTTATATAAAATGCACCTGAAAGAAATTATGATCCCCCCCCTTCCCCCATATTCATTGGTATTATGAGGTGGTTCTGTGACTTTGCAGAGTGAGTCACTACTGCATCTCTTGATTCTGTACTAAAAATACTTTATTCTAAGTGGCCAAACAGATTTATATATTTCAAGGGTAGAGAATTATTATTACAAGTATTTATATAGCGCCAGCGATGTACCTGACGCTTTACAAAAAATATTATCTTTTAACACTTTACGCATACATACTCTACCAGTATATCTGGTTATCTTTTCTATTCGTTTTTTCCCAGTATGGTTGGAGACAGTGAAAGAGAGAGCAGAAATGACTACACGTAGACCCTGCAAAACTCCTTTCTAGTGTCACAATTTCAGGTTTTTATTTAGTTTGGGCATACTAGATATTATAATAAACACAGTGCTGTAGGTTACTATACATCACCATTATTTTGACTTACTGAAGAAATTTGATGAGGTCAGTTTACCTAATAAGAAATGTGAATTTTCTCCCGAGCTTTCTCTGGACATCACTTAATTGCACTGGGGAACGATTCCCATCTCGACCACTAGATGGCAGAAGAAGACGACCAAGAATCTGCTGGAGTGTGCTCAGCAAGCGATTGTTCCCTGAGACTCCAGTTAGATCTTCTGTCTCAGACTGAGAGGAGCGAAGTTAGAGATCTCTGGGATTTATTTATTTTTTACTTTTGTTTTTGGATGAAGACTTTCAAAGCCCTCAGGGCTCTATATTTTAGACTGAATGCAGCAAAAGCCTCACCCCCGACACCCCACCCCATCTGGCATGGGGCAGGGGAAGAGTGTGAGTGGCAGGACCTCTTCGGACATTCCGCATGCTGATCCAACCCTACTGCCGGTGCCAGGGCCGACTTTCTCCGGCACTGTGTGACTCCTGTCCTCCTCCACGGTGGACAGGTGAGACCCATCGGGCTCCCTCCCTTCACGCAGCAAGGAGAGGCTGACACAAGCGGTGGAGACCCATCAGAATGTAAGCCCTTCCAAAATCTCAGGCAGAGGCTATTCAGATGGAAATGCTGACCACATCCTAGATAGACTAGGTGCCAGCATATTTTCCCTAGTAGCCTTCCAAACAGCAAAAAGAACTCTGTTTCCCACCAAAACTCCCTTTAGGGGGAAAACCAAGGCTACAGGGAAGAGCAAACAACCTGTGGCAAAGAAGTGGGCTCCTAAAAGTTAGGGTATCCCTTGAGGACCTTCATATCTCCTCTGAGGAGGACTGGGGAGAGATGCAACTTTCCTCCAATGAGGAAGGCCCTCCCCCTAAAAAAGCTAATAGTCCTCACCTGCAGTGCCCTGAGGGGGATGGGCGCTATGGTTTAGAGGAGGGGGAGTCGGACCCCCAGGAGGAGGAGGACAGACTAGCCTCCAATGCCTCTGATAGACACTCCTCTCCAGAGGAAGGGGAATACTCCGATACCCCCTCCCCACACAGGGAAATTCCTAAAGCACCAGGCAGAGGCTTTCCTATGCAGGCAAGGGACAGCCTATTCAGACAGTTCCACAAGGTGCTGTGGACTGTAGAAAAGCCTGAGAGAGATGAGAACCCAGACTCCTCAGATGAAGATTCTCTCGGGAGTACCTCCCCAGAATCCCTGGTAAAGGAAAAGGCCTATTATTGGATAAGACATTGGAAAAGATTATAAACAATGAGTGGAAGCTCCCAGCCAAGCATTTGAACCTAACAAAAACTCAGGAATCTCTTATATTCCTTTTTTGTCTATAAGAGGGCTTTACTTGAAACTCCCAAGATTGACACAGCTGCGGCTTCATTAGCAAGGCAGAGTGTTTCCCTGAGAAGGGGACCTGTACCCCTCAGATTCCACAGATGGGAGTTGAGTCAACACTCTGGTGTAATTTTGAGGCATCCTCCACTCTGCTCATTATGGCTATTGCTGCCTCATACGCAACTCGAGCAGTGGTCAAAGGGTTTGAGCAGGGCAGGGACCCAGAGCTGCCCCCCCGCCCCTGAGAAAAGCAGGGTTGTGGCCTCCCGTATCACCCTCACTATGGGCCTGTTACTTGATGCCTCCACAGGTATCCTCACATGGGCAGCCCATGGCATGGCCTCAGACTTGGTAGCCAGAAGGAAGCTCTGCTGAGATCTTGGAGAGGGGACTCCCTGACCAAAAATCTCTTCATCTCAGGAGAATACCAAAACAAAATGTTGTTTGGGGTCTGCCTTGATAAAGTGTTAGCAGAGGCTTCCAACAAGTCCCAAAAGCGCATGCTACAGCAGTTTTCTAACACCAGGCATACCGTACTTTAACTCTTTTTTTCCCCAAGCAGCCCTACTGACCCTCAAACCTTTAACCGAGGCTCCACGGACCCAAGGGGAAGACGTCGCTGGAGATACAGTCAGAGAGACCTGGGTCCTAGCAGGGACAAATGGGACAGGTCACACCCCCAAGGTAGACTCATCACTACCCCAAGGCAAGGCCACCAGAGCAACTTCAACTTTTCACATAAAGGTGGGACAGCACATGCTCAGACAGATGGGTACTGGATTATAATGTCCTATACTCAGGTCTCTCTGATTGTGTCTCCAGCGACCTCTTCCCCTTTAAAAGTTCAAAGGTTGGTAGGACTGCTTGGAAAAGAAAAAAAAAGTGAAAGGTATGCCTGGTGTTAGAAAACTGCTATAGCATGCGCTTTTTGGACTTGTTGGAAGCATCTGCTAACGCTTGATCGAGGCAGACTCCAAACAACTTCTTGCTTTGGTATTCTCCTGAGATGAGGAGATTTTTGGTCAGGGAGTCCCCTCTCCAAGATCTTAGCCAGAGCCTCCTTATGGCTACCATGTTTGAGGCCATGCCACGGGCTGCTCATGTGAGGATAGCTGTGGAGGCATCGAGTAACAGGGCCATAGTGAGGGCGAGCAAATTTTGGTCACTGTTTTCATTTTGAAACTGTGGCTTTCCTCTTTAGATCTGAAGGAGACTTATTTGCATATAGCAGTCCATCAAAANCCCCCCCCAGCCCCCCAGGGATCACCCCTACTAAAGTTGCCAGTGCTTTACCTTTGGGGAGCTCCGGGTGCGGCGGCGGCGGGCGGTCCGGAAGCCTCAGCGCTGGCTGTGGCTGCCGGCGTCAGAGACGCTCTAGGCCTTCCGGGGAACTTCCGGGTTTCCCCGGAAGGTCTAGAGCGTCTCTGATGCCGGCAGCCACAGCTGGCGCTGAGGCCGCCGGACCGCCCGCCGCCGCCGCACCCGGAGCTCCGCTGAAATGCAAAGAAAGGTACAGTCAACTTGTAGTAGGGGTGATCCCTGGGGGGTTGGGGGGGTGTTAAACACCCCCCCCAGGGATCGGGTCTATACTTACCGGCGGCTGCAGGGACGCCGCTGGTGCTGGGGTGGGGGCTCTTTTTAAAAAAAAAATCCAGGGTGGGTGGGGGGTGTCCCCCCTTCCACCCGCGCAGCCTGGGAGGGGGAGGGGGGAGGAATTGTATTCCATTTATTTCAATGGGGACACAGTGCCCCATTGAAATCAATGGAATAAAATCGGTACCGGATTTAATCCGAGAATCCGGTTCTTTGAGAACCGGAAAACCAGTAAATCCGGTATCCGGTAATTGCCCCGGGGTCCCACCTCTACTGGAAACGCTTCTTGCTGCATTCAGAGACTCTACAGAGAGGATCTGTCAATCTACTTGGAGGACTTTTACTAAGTGGTGTGATACACACCAGAAAGATTCAGCAGACGTTAAAATCACACTTGACTTTCTCCAAGAAGGGCTCCAGAAGGGCCTAAAACCTGTCTCATCAGGTAGCGGTCATAGGTAGCGTGATGGAGCTTCCTCGGGTTCTAGATTGAATGCACATCCTCATATTAGGTGATTTCTTCAGGCAGGCAAGCTAATCTCCCCTGCAGTGGCTTATAGGCTTCCTTCTTGGAATCTCAGTGTAGAGCACTCCTCTTGAGAGCACTCCTCTGCTCATCCTTTGAACCTCTGAGGGACGTTTCACTATATTTTCAGTCTGTAGTGTTTTATTCCTAAGGTCAACACTCTATTTCACAGAGTGCAGGCAATCTGCCTTCGTTCTTTGTCTGAGACCATCTTGCCTAAAAGAGGCACTGTGGCACAAATTAGTTGTGCGTAGAGCACTAAACATTTACATAGAAAGAACGGAGGGATTCAGGAAATCCCCTGCCTGTTTCATGAACTACGATCCCCAACAGAGGTGTAAGAAGGCATCCAAGGCAGCCATAACCAAGTGGGTGAAATCCTGTGTCTGAGGCATATTTATTTATTTATTTAATATATTTCTTAATTATTTTTTTTAATTGCTTGTAAATCAAAGTTACATTCAGTACATACCTCTAGAGTTACTTTACATATATATACAATTTACCATCCCGTTTCTGGCCTTTAGCTGAATAGTAACAAATATAACCACTCAGCATGTACCTTCTGCAAACATAGTATAATCAATTGACATTGTCAAAAATCATATGTAAACTGAACAAAAAATAAAAATACCTATTATTGTAACAAATCTAAATAATTAAATAAAATAATAAAATAACCCAAAACATAAAATCAGAACTCTACACGTCTTGTCTCCCTGCTGGCGGCCCCGATCATTGGATTCCCTTCAATAACTCAAGCATATCACGTTCACCAAACGCAAGTGTCACCTTTACTCACACTATGTATCGGACTGCTATATAGGCTATGGTGAAAGTTAACGCCGTAATAAACATTCATTCATTCACACTATGTATCCTAACTATATTTCTACCAAGCGCAAGTTATTTTTGTATTGTTTTACAATTTTTACCTCACTTAGAATTGACCATATTGGATTCCATATTAAATAAAACTGGTCCAGCTTCCCCCCAATGTCTGCTGCTGTGCATTCCATCGTTACTGATGACCATAGCCATTGGAGCCACTTTTTAATTAGCGATCCCTGCGCATTTTTCCAATTGGAGGCGATTGTGTGTAACACCGCCAGGCGTATTTGCTGGCAGGTGTTGATTCTAGCCTTAATAATCCCTTTCTCTGGGAGTAGGCCCAGTAATGCTCTTTCTGTTCTGTATGGCATTATCATGTCTGTGACCATTTCAAATTTTTTCCATACCTCTTGCCACAATTTAGCTACTGGGGGGCATGACCACCAGCAATGTAACTGAGTTCCCACTTCACCACATTTCCGCCAGCATTGGTTGGAGTAGGTAGCGTTCTTCTGTGCTATGCTTTGAGGGGTCAGATAACTCCTTGTTGTAAGTTTAATTTGTGGTTCACGCAAAGCGAGGGATGCTGAACATCGTTCCATATTTATCCAGATCACATTTACTTCCTCCTGCGAAAAATCCTTTTTAAATTCTCATTTCCACTGTTTGACATATCCAGCATCTGGCAAATGGAATAGTTTATACATCTCTTTTTGTATGCGAAAGAGTATTTTACAGTCGGACGCTTGTGTAGATAAAAGATTTTCTAGTCCTGTGGGGTTTCTACTGAATTCCTTGCACCACCGGCAGTTATTAAATACCGATCTGATTTTTAAATATGTTAGAATGAAATTTTATCTTTTAGTATTGCTTCTAAGGTATCTCTTGTTTTAAAGTCTTCATTCACAAACAGGTGGGAGGCTTGGGACAGTTCCTTTGCATGCCATTTTAAAAAAAATTCTGGACCAAATCCACATTTTTTTGTTAATTCACCAAATATAGGAGTGAAGGGTGATATTCCTGGCACGTTCCATCTTTCATGTGCACTTATGCCAGATCTGAAAGGCTGGCCCAGCAAAGGGGTGTGCCCTCAGCCCATATTTAATATATTTCTATTCCACCATATCCTTCCTCAGGCAGCTCAAGGCAGCGTACAACAATTTATAAAAAACACATACAAATACAATAAAATATAAATATCAATAAAAATACAAAACTAACCCATAAAATCTGCAATAACAAGTCTGGTGTGCACAATAAATAACGCATGCCCC
>QEPC01005691.1:1398828-1420533 GCA_003113815.1 Sphenodon punctatus | reverse complement strand
GAAGACAAGAGACATCCAGTGCAGCATTCGGAGCACCAGTTGAATGTGCTCCCGGTGGCCCGTTCCCATCAGCAGACGGGCCACAGCATTCTGCACCAACTACAGCTTCTGAACCGTCACCATGGGCAGCCTCACGTAGAGGGCATTACAGTAATCCAGTCTCGAAATGACAGAAGCATGGATGACGGTAGCAAGATCAGAGTCTGAGACATACGGATGGAGCTGCCGAACCAGATGTAACTGGTGGAAGGCACTCCTGGACACAGCCGACACCTGGATATCCATACGCAGCTGTGGATCCAAAAGCACCCCAAGGCTCATAAGATGACAAAACTGTGCGGACCCCCATATTTATTTATTTATTTGGGACACTTATTACCCTGCCCCTCCTGCCAAAGACAGCCCGAGGCAGCTTGCAATAAAAAATATAAAATATATAAAATACACAATAAAACGTTATCAAAAAGGGGAAACAGGGAACAAAAAGAAGGAAGAACAGCCTCCTCACAGTTGGGGAAAAACATCAAAATACAATAAAAAATATAAAACCCCACCCTAACCCCCCCAACAGGAAAATAATAAAACCTACCCTCACCCATCTCCCTTGCCAAAAGCCTGGTGGACCAGCCAGGTCTTACATTGATGTTGGAAGGCGGGAAGGTCCAGAGCCACCTGGGCCTCTGCTGAGAGGGAGTTCCACAGCCGTGGGGCAGCCACCAAGAACGCCCTCTCCATAGTAGCCCCCTGGGATACCCGGGGGACCTTGAGAAGGGCATTCCCGGTTAACTGCAGGGGTTGATCAAGGGCACGGGGAGTAAGGTTATCCCACAGATAGATGGGCCCCAAGCTGCATAGGGTTCTATAGGTAAGAACCAGCACCTTGAATTGGGCCCAGAAGACTATAGGCAGTGAGTGCAGAGAACAGAGCACCAGTGTAATGTGCTCCCAGCAACCCGTCCCCGTAAGGAGGCGGGTCGTTGCATTCTGCACCTGCTGCAGTCTCCGAACCGTCACCATGGGCAGCCCCACATAGAGCGCGTTACAGTAGTCCAGTCTTGAGGTAATGAATGCATGGTTGATAGTGGCCAGGTCAGCGTCTGAGACGTATGGCCGAAGCTGTCGCACCAGATGTAATTGGCAGAAAGTGCTCCTTGCCACAGCCCCAACCTGAGCATCTAGGTGGAGCTGCAAGACAAGGAGTACTCTCAGGCTCCGAACCTGGGAACCAGTGCAGGGCGAACTCCGTCAGTGATGGGGGAACGACACACCCACTACCTTCCCCACTAGCTTCACCTCCGTCTTCTTGGGATTCAGCCTCAGTCAACTCGCCGTCATTCAGACTCCCACAGCCGCCAGACATCGTGTGGGCACCAAGACTATGGGACCCGGATCAGATGAAAAGAAGAGCTAGAGTTGGGTGTCGTCAGCATATTGATGACACCGGACTCCAGAGCTTCTGCATATAGAGTGCAGGATCTAATTCCTCCTTAGGCAGTTAAGATGCACTCTCTCTGGGGGGCTTCCACTTCTTGGGCCTTCAGATCTGGGACATCCTATGAGGACATGTGCAGAGCAGCCACAGGGGTCTCTCTGCATGCTTTTACAAAACATTATAAGATTCATACAGTAGAATCTGCTGAGGATGCCTTTGGCCTCAGGATTCTTCAAGGGGTACTGGAGTTGGCACCTTTTTGTCCAGAAGTGGAAGGGGTTTCATCCTCTAGTCCCTCCTTGTTCTGGAAAGCTGGGTGACTTTTCTGTTACTTCGGTTACTTCCCCAGTGTGATGAAGTGATGTCCAGGGAAAGCTCGGAAGAAAGGAAAATTGGGTCTCTTATCTGGGAATTTTCATTTCCTGTTATGAACTTTCGCTGGACGTCACTTCAACTCTCCCTACCTTTTTGGGAGGATGAAACAATAGTTTTATTCAGAAGGTAGCTCCCTCTTCTCCTAGGGAGGTCACATTCATAAGACTTAGAGATCTAGGCTTTGGGCCCATTGTTTAGCCCCTAGGTTACAGTTGGTAACTATTCGGATTCAGGTTGTTCTTTTTCAGAGATGCAGCTTGTTAATACTGGAGTCTCAGGGAACAAACATCCACTGAGCATGCTTCCGCAGAATCTTGGTCGTCTTCTAGGTGGGGATATTCTCCAGTGTGATGAAGTGATGTCCCAGAAAAGCTCATAGAAGGAAAACTCCCAGGTAGGGGACCCCATTTTCCTTTTGCATATGATGAAAAAGGGTAGGGTTTTTTCAGTCAATTTTATTAGTTTATACTAAATTTAAAAAAAAAAAAAAAGGAGAAAAAACTGTGTTAGGATGGGTACATATCCATATAGTAGGAACTCTCTTACCATGGCCTCAACGCATGTTCTTCCTTATTCTGGACATTTATTTATTTATTTCACAATTTGTAACCCGACCCCTCCTGCCCAAGGGTAGCTTGGGGCAGCGTACAGTAAATAGAAAAAACAAAATATAAAAATACGATCAAAACATTAAAAATTATAAAACACATTTATAAAACTAAGGCCCGCATAACCCAATATCCCCCTCCCCCCCACTTCAGAAAGCAAAGAAACCCCCACCTGTCCCACCCATTCTCTACCTGTCTCCCTCACCAAACGCCTGGCGAAACAGCCAGTTCTCACATTGTCTGTGGAAGGAGGGGAGACCCAGAGAGAGAAGAACCTCCACCAGGAGGGAGTTCCACAGCTGAGGAGCGGCCACCGAGAACGCCCCCTTGAAGGTTTCTCTCCTACCCCCACTTAACTCTCAAGCACACTTCATTATTGCTATAGCAGAACCCCCGTATAATCTAGACACTTCTCTAATCCAGACAAAAAATATGTTCTGTAAGGTGTGCAAATACTATTTATTTATATTTGAATCCCACCCTCAGGCTCAAGGTGGCTCACACTTCAACTTATTAACTCTTAACATTAAACTAATTAACTCAACTAGTCCTAAATATTAAACATAAATATTTAAATATTGGGCATACTTATGTATTTAAATATTTAATAAAATATTTGTTTTTTAAATTATATAAATATAAATATTAACATTAAATATTGTATACTGGTTACTTTTAAACAGAGATGTTACTGTACAGAAATGTTCTTGATTGTTTAGTGTGGTTTTAGTTGTTTAAAGCAAATCCGAGAATATGCTCATCAAAATGTAGTGTTCTGCAGGTAGTCGGAAGAATTTATTAAACTGTGTGTAGGCAGTTTAGTTGAGTGGATGCTCTAAAGGTTTACCACTGAAATGCAGCACCATCTCCAAGTTGGATGAAAAATTATTTAACAGCATATATCCATGTACATTCAGTGAATTGAAACTTTGAGAGATATTTTAGCTAGACTATAAGTATGAGAATATTTCCTCAAGACGCTAGTTACTCTTCTGATTCTTACGAGTAATGCTATTGGAACCATAATGACCACAAACTGTTTGGCACCTCAATTGTTTTCGGAGACAGCCAAAAGCTGGAGTATCAAATAATATATTTTTTCTTAATGTTGAGACCCTGGTTTGATATAGCTTCAGAGGAAATAATTCCATCATTCACTTCCTTCAGGGTATACTTGCATGTATTTCTGAAGTTTTATTTCCTAGGTTTGAAGAGACTCAACCCTGCTTAGCTTTAATATGACTAACTTTCTATATAGGTGGTATTACATTAACTCTGAGTTCAAAAGGAAATGGAACACAACACTGCTTTATTATAAATTTGGGGAGCATATTAAGCCCTATAGACTCATGATGTAGTGAACAATTGAACATACTTGATTTACTGTAGATCTGAACTGACAGAAAATTGTTGTGTGTGTAGTGCTTTTTAAAAAAAAAAAAAAAAAATCAAACTAAAATGTCTCCTTGTGCACTGTAATTCCAAGGGGGTGGGGTCAGATAATAAATCATTATTTCCACTTGTTTGCAGAGTAGAATTGCCATAGATGATTCATACCATAGCAGGCCAAGTTGTGATCTGTCAGGGTTAGTGGCAGAACCACATCTGTCAGGGCGTTCACACACTTTAACCTTCTCTTCAAATGAGGTGAGTTTCAAAGTGTGTATATGTGTCGTCTTGTTTCCATTCATACTAAAATGTGACTATTTAAATGATAAATAGTATAATTTAAATTATACTATATAAATTTAAATAAATAAAAATAATATTAATAAAACAGATTTTTGTTTAAAATTAAACTGGAAGATCATTATATTATCTTAACTTTTTAAATCTTACACTTCAATAACTAACATGAGTAAGACTGATTGCAAGGTGGCATCCTAGCTCTTCGCATTTTTTACTTCTATTACCTTGGTGGAATTTTCAGCTTTTAATTCTGCTCAGTTCATGTTTAAATTCACTTTCATGAGCTAGATAACTAATATATGAACCTAGAGTTTCTTTGCATATAGACTATTGATATATAAAAGTCGGAGTTCAGTGTTTTTACAAAGCTCTGACCTTTTTTGCCCTCAGATTAAATTCCTGCACTTAATCTGCTTTATATGCTGCTTAAAAATGTTTGAGGGAATTGATCACTTAATTACTTTACTGAAAGTCACAAATGTGTAGTTGAGTTGTTGTGCCTCTGTTGTAAACCAGTAAAACTGATAGTGATAATGTTTGGGGAAAAATGTAAAAGCTGACTGATTATATTATTAAAATTCTAAGATTTAATAAAGCACTAAAATATAACGTTTGTGAAAAGGCAAAAGAAATTATGAATGATGCTATGAGTTACATAATGCAGGCACACAAACATTAGAGGGTTTAAAAACATAGTTAGTCGAGTGTGTCAGTAATGGAGCAATTTTTTATGGATGGCACATGTGAATTTTACAATGAAAGGGCATCTCAGTTCTTGTATACCATTGGAAAACACTGAAGGCTTCTTCAGGTTAGAGAATAATTTATACTGCTAAAATTCCCAACTAATGTAGGTTTGTTTAAAACCTTTATAAAGTCAGTATTTTCTTGAACAAAGCATTATTGATCCCTAAATTTAAATTGAAAGATTTTGGCTAATTCTCAGTTCCTAGTTCCTGACAAATATTTTGTGTGTATTATTTAAAAAAAAAAAAAAAAGTGTGTGTATATTTATAACTAAGCCTAATTTGTCAGTAACTAGATTGTAGTTGTATGATTAATTGTGGTGTAGTTCAAGTATGTCTTTTATTTGTGTGGTATTTGTTTAAGTCTCACATGTAGACAAATGGAAGTTATATTTAACTGCAGTGTCTTCAGAGACATTAAAAACATCTTCTTTTACCTCAAGAATAATGGTACTGGGAAACAAGCTTGTTTTCCTTTTAAACAATGACAGTTTTGTCAATAGAAGAAATGTTTTAACCTGTTATCTCCAGCGCTCCAACTTCATACAAAGGAGAGGATGTGAGAGACTGAGTGTAGCTTCCTGCTGCATCTTGCACAAACAGTTATAACTTGCACCCTAACTGTTTAAAACTTGTGTTCCCCAAAAGCTGGGTTGGCATATTAGAAGGGTACATGGAAATCCTTATTTAAATTGTTCCTGAATTATCTGACGTTACATGGCAGCAAACAAGCAGTTTAGTGTGTTTCTACATACTTAAGTTGTTTCTTGCATAAGTAGGAATTAGTAAGTAAATGCTCAGTTTTGGTCAGCCTTAAAGATCAATTTTCCTGTCTGGGGTCCATGACTGACTACTTCCTTTCTTCAGGAACAAGTCTCATTTATTGTTTGGATAAAATCATAGATCATCACCAAAGTAGTTCTAAGCCATAAGAGCAACCCTGTCTGCTACTGCTCTAAGGAAGAGCAAAAAGCACTTGTGAAAACTACTTCTCCTGGACTGGTTTCGTGGCTGGGGACAAAATACTTCCTAAAGATGGCTGGAGAGATGGGCACTGTGTATATGCTTCACTACAACTTGAGAATAGGATAGTGCAGGAGAATACTCTTTCCAAAAATGTGTAGAACTGAGAGGGGAGAAAATGTGTGTTGTAGGGGAATGCAGAGCTAGTTACAGTTAAGCCAGTGTTGAGCTTCCATCCTAGCTCCTCTCAAAGCTCAGTAGTGAATAAACTGCCAGCTTGCCTGTAGGTGACCCATTCTTGACAACGATATTTTGATCTGCTTCTGGTAGAAGTGCTGTTTTAGCTGTGTTGTGTCATCAAGATTGCTCCAGATCCTTCAGTGTTTGAACACTGCTTTCCCATGTCCCCTTTCTCCATGTGTTGCCTGAGGTTCCTGTTCTTTGAAGGTAATATTTTCTCTGCCAATAGCTTACCTTACCGTAAGTGGTGTGTAAAATTCTAGTTTGATCACAAGCTGATGATACTTGTGTATGTTTCCAGACTGGCACAGACTATGACTCAGGAGGGCACACTACCAAAGCATTTGACCATATGAAGCCTACCTTTAAGCCATTCTTTTACTATTTTTTGAGCTAAACTTTTCATAGATTTCACTAACAGTAGTGTCCCAAGAATTATTGTTTCTTAACGCATGGTTGCAATTAATTTCGTTGTGCCAGTTACTGGCACAGCACCAATTACTGTGGTGTCTTTATAGTTCTAATCGTACGTCTATCTTGTATCTTAAAAGTGTAACTATAACTAATGGCACAGACCTCGGCCATTAATCGTGGTGACGGAGACGGATGGGGAGGATTTTGGCAAGGGAGACGAAAGGTTGGGTAGAGGTTTAGGGTGATGGGTTTCTGTTTTCTGTATTATTATTTTTTACGTACCCCTTGCTGATTAGAAATGTTTTAGATTAGTTTATATTTATATTGTATTTTTATCTTTTTATAAATTGTTAGCTGCCCCAAGCTGCTTCGGCAGGAGGGGCGGTGTATAAAGTATTAAATAAAATTAATAATTCTAATGAGAGTATTGTCATTGACTTCATTGGCTACAGGATTGCGCCCTAAAAGAAGTGATATCCCACAAGCTCTTGAGCTAAAATGTGAGAAGAAAAATACAATTTTCAAAATTTTTAAATCCACTTATTTAAATCTTTATTAAAATAGGCAAATGTTCAATAATTTTTTTAATTATTTTTTTTAGTTCAAATACCTTTACATTTATTTGGGGAGTTTGCATTTTTAAAAAAATACTAGATATTTATTAAGTAATTGTTGGCTAAATCGAGTTGAGTAATTTTGTTAAGCTCTTCGCTTTATGACCAGACAGAAGAATGTTTAAACTTCTCAATGTAACTTTCTTGGTTGGTCAGGCACTTGATGATGAATTAACAACAACAGGGAAACAAAATCAGTGGCATAGTAGACCCATTTCTGAGTGGACGACGCAACAGGTTTGCCATTGGTTAATGGGAATGAACATGGAACAATACATTACAGAATTCACAGCCAAGAATGTAGATGGACAACTGTTAATGCTACTTGACAGTGATAAGCTGAAGGTAAGTGTTTGTGGATTTGTAGTTGTATCAAGTGGATTTGTGGATGTATTGCTTTTAGAAACTGAGATTTTCCTGTCCTTAATCAGAATAAAACATTATTTATTTAAATTTGTATTCCATCCTTCCCCTAAGGCTCACAACAGGTAACAACATAATAAAAACATTGAAACATTTTAAAATCCCCTGTCCCTTCCTGCCAAGTGCTTGGCAAAAAAGAAAAGTCTTTTGTTGCCTTCAGAAAATAATCAGGCCTAAGCTTTGATTGATTAATCTTCAAGGGAAGGGAGTTCACAATACTATGGAAGCCACTGGGAACACCTCTCTGAGTGCCTTTGCTGTGTGGACCTCAATTGCCCATTGCTGACTAGTCCATGAAAGTAAATCTGAAATAATGATGTTGGGAGGAGACGTTCTCTGCACAGCTGTAGAGCACAGGATTTATTTAGAGAATGATATTAAACTAAAATGAAGCACATACGTTTTAAAAAGGATTAGTCATAAGGTGGAAGACGGTGAAAGAGCTAACTGAACAGTCCTTCCTTGTTGGCGATGTAGTTGAAAGTTTGAAGGAAATTACTGAGGACCAAAAGAGGGTCAATATATTGGACTGGCAAGGTCTTCGTTAAGAGGAAGTTTAGTAAAAAGCAGAAGCCAAATCTAGTAAATTCTCTGGTAACAATGGCTCAATGAGCCACCACAGGGTGAGAGCCCTCACCATGGGTAGGAGTCTGCCTGGCCGCCTAACAAACATTGAGGGGACGGGGGACGTGCAGATGTGGGTCTGCACAGCCCGGCCCACTGTGCTGCCCAGTGCAGCCCCACCTCCTCCCTGACGGGTGGGTGCAATGGCCTATGAGGAACTGCTGCGGCCACTGGCTGGTGTTAGGTAGAGCAGGCTATCCGACATGATGGCCCACTCTACCACAATCTGGTGTAGGTTTGCCTGGACCGTGGCAGGGCTAAACCCGGGATGTGCATTGCCACAGTCCAGAGTGTACTCTACTCCCACCCGTGGTGACCATCTGGCAGGTGGAAGCAGACATGACACCACCGCCAGTGGGCATGCCGGGATAAGCGTGGCCACCGGCAGTCGTGTCACATTTGAAAATAACCAAAGATGCATAATCACTAAGCTTCCACTGACTTCAGTTTACCCCTGCAGTGAGTAACAGCACAACTTAAGTGTATATGTAAATAATAAGGCGTAGTGAGGGCGTCGTTTGGTATGTTAACTTTTGCCCATTAAATGCATGTGCAATTTGGAATGCATTTACCACACTAAATTTCCTATAACTTTTAATACAGAATAAGTTCTTAGGACAAAAGAGAATAAAATAGCACTCTATGAATTGAAGTCAAATGTCGCCATCTTCTGATTAAAAACTAAAATGCACTTTTCTGATAGCATGTTACTGAGTGTCTGCATTAGTATATTAAGTTATAATCAAAAGAAACATTTAATTATCACTCTCAGAAAGCTATAATGGAAACAAATCATTGAAAGATATAATTCATAGCTATTTGGCATGTAGAGGGATCTTTTCAGGCCTCCTTCAACTAACATGGTTAGTAATGCACAATAAGCATTTATTTCCAACTGAATATAGAATTTTATTAGATGTAGCTATTGTGTTACTCCTGGCACCTATCTCTGACTTACTAACTTATTATGAGGAGAAATCTTGAAGTTTCTGTCGTGACCATTGATATTGTGGGGAGTCAAAAATATGAACTTTATCCTATGTGTTTCAGTTCAGCCCTCCAAGGGTTGCTTCCAACATGGTCATGTTCCACTTCATTATTTTAATAATAAAATCATAATTATTAATAAAAACAAAAATCCCTGACTCACTTTATAAATGTGCTTCATTTCCCCCCCTAACCTTAGACACTCTGGCATCCATGCAACAAAACTAGGGAAGATCAGAGTTGCAATTCCTATATTCTAAGTGTGTGCGCAATTATGAGCTAACAATTTATAAAAAGATAAAAATACAATATAAATATAAACTAATCTAAATTATGAGTTTTTACATCTGAACTCAGTGGATGAAGCTGTTGAATCTTGTAGACAGACATCTTTCTCCAAAATACTTTTTTCCATTTGGTCAAAGTCCATCCCAAGCCATGTGGCTCATTGGGCTGGTGTGATTTAGGTGTGCCTTTTCCTGTGGGCTACAGTATATTGGAGTAATATGGCCAGCACAATTCCTGACTACCTTTTGCCGAAGAGCTCATTCCAGTCTAGCTGTGCCCTTCATACAATCTATTGCCCATTCTATTCTGCTTTTATATTCTTGAATTTACTTTCTTGACGAGTGGAGTGGTGGCTGCTTTGCTGGAAAAGAGAGTAACCTTTTCTTTCTCTTTTTCTCTCTCAAAGGCCCTGGGAGTTTCCAGCCAAAATGATCGATCTACAATAAAGAAGAAAATTAAAGATATTAAAAAAACACAAGAAAAACTGGAAAAACAGAAAGAAAAGGTTCAGAAGAAGGAAAAAGAAGTTCGAAGGTCTGGCAGGGTGGTAGCCACTTTAGAATCAAGCTGCTAAAATGACCTCGCTTTATTTTAGCACAGACTTTACTTCAACTAAAAGAAGTGCAACAAAAGTGTGTATAATTGTACAATTGTGGGTATTTGGGGAGGGAGAGCGAAGAACAATTTAAGATGGTAGACCTTTTTTATTTACCTCTGATTTCTATAGTCCTTCCCCATTACCTGTTCCACAAAATTAAATGTTTTCAATATTTTTATATATAGTTGACTCCTCTACTAATTAACAGTAAATTAACTTTCAGCCTTAAGTAATGTGTGGGCGTTATGAAAGCACCGTAATTCCTGAAGTATTTCATTTTTACTCATAAACTATTTATGAAGAATGGGACATGATGCAAACAATTCAAATTGGCCAACTCTGGTATTTGGCTTAAGGCGTGAATGTGGAATTGTCCTTGTAGTGGATTCAGTAGTAACATCTTTTCAAGTTTAGTTGGAGACAGTATGGTGTTTATCTTTGCCACTAATATTGTATAGTGAAAAAAATGAAGTTTAAAAACAGTAATGGCAAATTAACTTAAACAAAAATACATGACTTCAAATTTAATGAAGTAAATGTTGTTTTCCCACTTATGGTCCATTTTTGCTTCAGAATTTACTTTAGTAATATATTGATTTTGAAGTTAATGTGTTGCAACTTATACTACAAGTATTCCATAATAAGTAGTTTTACATAAACTACTCATGCAAAGCATAACACTAAATCTCTGTAAACTACACCAAGTGTTGGAACGGGGTTTAAATATATAAATACAAGATCAATTTTATACATATTTTTCCTAATACATACAGTTTTATAGTTTTACACCATGAATAAGATCGATATGCAATGTGTATTTCTCTTTTCTACTCACTACAAGATTTGGGGGACCAAATTTATATATTTTGCTAATTTTAAATATTGGCTTTCCAGGTTTAAAAAAAAAAATCAAGATGGGAAGTCTAGGAAAATTTATCAATTAAGTACTGGGTTTTCTGCATTGTATATAATTGTTCAATTGAAGACTTTGGACTGTCTCCTGTTGAAGGATAATCTAATTTCCGGAATAGTTTAGAACAAGTTTTGATGTGTGTTCTTGGTTAATTCCATATGTTCTAGAAATACTGCAAAAGCACTTCCTTAATTAGATTTTTGACACTGGAAAAGTAATGGGATAAAATTGTTAATTCCACCATGGAACACCACATTACAAGATCTTGAAATTCTGAATTGCTAGTGTAAGTGCTTCAATTATGTGGACCAGGTTCTTGAAGTGTACAGGTTAGTTAAAGGTTTCTCATTTTTCATTAAATGGAAGATAGTATTACAATCTGATACTTCTCAAATATTTTGCAATAAAAATGGAAACTTGCCTGTACTAAATTCCAGAGAGAGAACTGTATACTGCCACTCAGTTCCTGCATTTCCAAAATAAAGATTTGCAAAAACTGTTTTTGTCATATTTTGTATTTGCATCTTCTCATCTTTAGTTGTACTTTGATAATGAAAAATAGTTTACTCTTTTGTGTAACTAACTTCTGAAAACTTAATATTAATTTGGAAGCGGATGATGGTTGGGACCTAGCCAATCTCCAGGATTTTTGAGTGGCCATAAGGAAATGCTCTTCCCCTAGTACATGGGTTTAGAAGGTTCAGCTGCTGGAAGAGGGAGAAACTGGGCCAGTTCTTGGTGGTGGTGGCGGTGGTTGCATGGGAGTCCAGATAAGAGGGGTTGCTGCATAGTGTGTTGAGAGATGTTGTTTTATCATTCTATGGCTTCTCAAGTCTGGAGCCATAGAACCAAGCACCACGCTGGTAAACATCTTGCTTATGAAAGTGGAACTTGTAGGTTTTAGAAGCCTGGTTTTTGGGGTACTGATGAGAGCTGTTGGTTGAACAATGGCACAGAGAAATTGAGAGATCATGGGTGGTTGGGCAGCATGACTTTTCAGAGAGAACCTGTTCTCTTGTCAAGACTGATACTATTTTCCCTGTGGGCTGGAAAGCTGGATGTTAGAAGTACTTTCTCATTCCTCAGTTTGGCCTTGCTGCCTTTACCATCTGAAAAAGTAGAGTCTGCAGAGATTCTCTTCAAATAATAGGAAGTGCCTCCACTGCTACCATCTCCTCTGAAGTGATGTGGGGTCTGTATCCTGTCGTTCCTGTCTCAGACTGCTTTTGGCACTCCCTGCTCCTAAACTCCTTATTGCCCTCATGGGAAACCACATTTCTAGGGCTATGCATGAGCCATTCTCCGTGCAGATATCTGTTCCTTATTATACTTCATAGGGTATTTTTGTGCTACCACACTTTAATTCTGCCCGTGGTGAGAGCCCTCACTCCGGGCAGAATCTGGCCCTGCTGCCAAACAAATGTGCCGGCGACTGGGCGGGGGGACGTGCAGACATAGTCCGCGCAGCCCTGCCCTGCCCTGCTCAGTGCAGCCTGACCCCCTCCCTGACGGGCAGATGCAGCAGCCTGAGGTTGCCGCGCCCACCCGGAAAAGCTCCAGCCACTGGCCAGAGTTAGGTAGAGCGGGCCATCATATGTGACGGTCTGCTCTATCATGCTCTGGGGATGGCTTCCCCAGCCCGTGGCGGGGCTAACTCTTGATTGTGCATTGGCAGGGAGCCCAGCGCACAACCCGGAGTTAACCTGCCACCGTCCAAGCCTTATTTTTCCCCACCTGCGGTAAACATCTGGCAAGTGGGAATGTGATACCACCATGGGTGGCCCCACCGTGGTAAGCGTGGCCACCCATGGTAGCATCATGTTTGAAAATACCCAAAGATTTCTTTTACTCCAAAGGGGACAGACAGCTGTGAAGATTCTACACTCTGAACAAAAGGCCACTAGGACTGGGAAAGATGGTATTGTAATGTATAGAAGTAGACCCAGGAAAAAATGTCAATGAGGCTTAGAGCAGCTGGAACAACACTTTGGATTAGTTTTCCCTGCGGAAAGCTGGCCTGAGGTACACAGCACTTTGCTATGAACAACTGTTTGGTCTATATAGGCTGCCCTGTTCTGTACTTGCTGATCTGCCTACTCATTTCTAGCCATAAGTGGTCATCCATTCCACAGTGAAGAGTAGAGATTCCTCTGATCCATGGTCGGAGAGATGATCCCATAGTTCAATTACCCATATTCACTTTGTCTTTCTCCCACTATCCCTGTAATTAGATCAAACAGACTACACTTAGTTCTTCTGGTCTCACTTCCCACCAGCAAAACAAATGAAACCATGAAGCATGTCAAAATGAAGTTGACTTTTTCTTTAGATTAACACCAATTCTCATGATTTTTAACCTAATTAAATACTTGCTAGAGCTATGGATTGTTTGCATGTTGAGTAAGGGACTAGAGGGAGAGCTTTATACCCCTCTTCTCCAATCTTAACCCCATCAGATGCCTGAAAAATCCCAAACTTGACAATTAGCGTATTTACAAGGTTCTAAGTATCTTTATTCACCATTGTGCTTAAAACTGAGGCAACAACTGGCATCCTGTCTACAGTCAGTGCTGGGGCAACTGAAACAGTGGGTGAAAACAATAGTGGACAGTAGCCTACAAGTCACCTGTTTGCCAAGTCAGTGGCCACCAGATGTTTGCCCAATTCCACTTCACGGTGGCAGGCCAGCTGCTACTGCATGCGTTGTCCAGAGGTCAACAATGTGGCGCAGCCTAGGGCTCACCTAGCTGGGCTAACGTGGACTAACATATACCCTCTTGTTTGCTAGGCCCTACCCAGCCCTGAGGCAAGGTTCAAGGATTGGACCCAAAGGAGTGTGCTTACTCCAATCAGCTGTTTCACAGCAGATCCTCCTGTAAGCTCAATCCTTCTGTGCAGCAGGGAACTGGGAGTCCTGTCCCTTGTGAATGGCTCCTTGCCTGACCCATGGGGTGGAGGGACTTGTGACAGCAGCTCCCCTGGCCTGATTCCCCAGAGGAGTACTGCTTGTTTGAACTGCCCTCCCTGCCAGCTCAGAGTGTGGCAGCTGCAATGGCCCTCCCCTGGGCAGCCAGGGAATCTGGCTCGCCCCATCTTGTTTTCACCCAATTCTTAGAAAACTTAATTTTACTCCCCAAAATTTAATATAAACCAAACCTACATAAATTTTACCTGGATTTTTGTGTAAAGTGCAGCGCTGTGAGAATACAAGGCAGAGGCCTGAACATACATTAATAGAAGTATCTATGGTTCCCTCATCTGTGTAAAAGATGACTGTACAAAAGCATTCACTTTTACAACTAGTTGAATGTATCATTTTAAAAAAAAAGAATTGAAATAAGGAACATTGCTACAAAAACAAACTATTGCAGTTATTACACAAGCCAAAATTGTTTTCACGCTAAAATGAATACAAGTAGTGGCTTCTACAGTAACAGTACTGCCATCCTTTTGAGTCTTTGCTAAGCATTCGTAGATCTTGATAAAAATGTCACACTAGTCCTCAAACATTGTTTAAAATATACATTTATAAGAGTCTTTAATGTTAAACTTAAAATCTGACATTTGAAAGCCTGTGCTATCATAATTATCATTAAACTATAAAAGTGCAATCATCAAGCACACACTTGTCTTATTCTGGGCAATTCAAGTAATCTGGCATCAAGTCCACATGGACAAATCCAGTTCTTGTATAGATCTAAACTGCAGGGCTAGAACTTTGTTTTTCAGATTAATCCATCTGAATGCTTCACAACATACCTACATTACAGAGCTTGAAAGGGGCATTTTCCCCACCCTCCCAATACTCCATCCCTAGGGCTACAGGAGCATCAGTGACTTATTCCTGTAAGTGTCCAAAAACTAGCCTTGCACATCAGCTTCATGTCAAATGACCATACGTAGTAGTTTCTTAAAACTTTGGGTATTTTCAGACGTGACAGGGCTCAATCCGCCCTGCCACGGAAACATCCTAATGATTCCCCGCTGGGCCCAACACGTAATGGCCAACAGATGGGGGGCCTGGCCATGCCCCCTAGGCCACCCACCCTCTTGGGAGACGGGCGGGTGCCGTGGCCAATGCAGCCCCCGCTCACAGTGGGGTCTTGGAGAATGTGGAGCCCGTTGTGGAGGTTAATGCAGGCTAATGGGAGCCTGCGTCCTATCAATTAGGTTGCAGGCAGTGCTTCCACATGCCCAGGTCTGCCAGCACCCTGGAGTCATAGGCAAAAATCCTAGAGTGTCTGAGCAACCACTTCCTGGCCCTTTCTCTACTCTTGCTCTCACTGACGCTGCCAACGGGGGCTGCCCGCAAGAACATGAAATACATGCTTGGGGCTGCCTGTTTATTAGCCTGGTTTACTCCTGGGTTTGGACATGCAAAACATGAGCAGGGGCTGAACAGCCCAAACCTGGACTGCAGTGGGCTAATATCTCATTAGTTAACACCCTTACTTACAAATAGTATTTGGCGGGTAAAAAGAGACAAGGGGTGAGACCAGCAAATCTTTATTATAAGTGTGAAATAGCTATTGAGGGTTTAAGTATGCAAACCTTGAGGAACAAAGTGAATGTTTAATACAGTTTGAGACTATGTTCATGATCCACAAACCAGCAGCTCTAGAGTAAGCACCTTGTAGATGGTGACCTCGATCTGGTACTTTGTACCTTTCAGTTGCTTTTTACCAGTAGCAGTACATAGAATAAAAGCTTCAGAAGAGAAAAAAAAAATAAATCCAATTTTAAAATTGATTTTCACAGATGAGAAACGCTACAAAGTAGGGAACTTAGTATGTTTTTCATGTGGGGAACCAGCTAGAGAATGGTTTATAGCTGGTGCCATGCTCCCTAAATATCTCTACAAATTTATTTTCAGATGATTACTGAAATCAAACAAATACATGATCTATGTGAGCAGCTGTGCTTTCCAATACAAATATTTTCCAATTTTACTCCATTTAAAATCCACTTTTCAGATCCTTGACTAGAAGGTGCTTGTAGAAATGCAAGTGATTCCCAGAATAGGCTTTATTAACTCTTTAATACTTTACATAATTTAATTCAACCTTAAGGGTTCATAGATCAATTTCTAGATGATTTGAAAACTTTCTCCAGCACATAAACTCTATTTAAATAATTACAATGCTTCAACAGAACTCTTGAATTTTGTGATATACATCTTGTTCTTACCGGATGTGAAATAAGTTGTCCTGGTCCCTAGAATTATTGTCCCCTAGATCTAGCTACAGAAGCCAATTGAAAATACAAGATCAGAACCAATTAAAGCCAAATGTGCTTTCAAATAGAAAATATGCAGTTTTTAGTCCTTGAAAAGTAGCTCTGAAATATATGGAATTAGTCCTATTATTCTAGACCTGTGCATGTCTCACCATACAAAAACCACATGAAGTTCAATCTAAATTTAGACAGTCCCTTTACAAATAGGTGCCAAGACTATCTTTAGTTTTTCCAGATCTGTTGTATCTTTCTATATACTGCGGAATGTAGTCATATCCTTTGGTTCGCTACTTGGCACACACCAATCATCTGCTTCATGATTTGCTGTATAGTGCCTCCAAGCTGATTTGTTATACACAGGGAGCCTTTCAATTGATTCTGTGGATAAAGCCTAGAGAGAGGAAGAAGAATATCTGGATTAAAATATTAATCTTTCATTTTACAGAAACAAAAAATGGTCACCTACCTTGGTGAATTTGTTTCTTTGTCGTACTGTCAGTGATCCGTTGGGTAGCTCTACGGATGACCGTCAGGAGGCAGAAGAAGAAAAACCTGCGTATGCGTGGAGCTGCCCCTCCGTCTTGCCTCAGTCCGTAATCAAGCCGAGGAACATCTCCACACAGCTAGAAACTACTTAACACATCCATTAGTGAGCCCCCCACAGTCCACCTGGCATTCACAAATGAACTGAACAATGACGAGTTGCCTCTCCCTAATTTTCCAAAACGTCAAAACAAGAACAGAAAACTGAATAAAAACAAAGGTACCCCCATGAGTCACCTCCCCATCTTTACCAATGCTGTTTGACAGGGAGGGCCGGATCACTGACAGTACGACAGAGAAGAAACAAATTCACCAAGGTAGATGACCGATTTTTGTTTCTCCCTCTCTCCTGTCAGTGATCCAATTTTTGTTTCTCCCTCTCTCCTGTCAGTGATCAGCCCAACACGTTACAGGTGGGAGCAAACAGCCCCGGAAGAGTCCAGAACTGTCTGCAGAATCCTCCTACCAAAAGCCGCCTGCGCGGATCTAAACAGGTCGAGCTTATAATGTTTTACGAAGGTATGCAGGGAAGACCCAAGTAGCCGCCCTGCACACCTCATCATAAGAAGCTCTAGATTTGAACGCACAAGAAGTTGCTGCACTGCGCATGGAGTGCACCCATATTTGTAAGGGAGGCACCTTGTGCTTGGTCTTGTAAGCGTCTATAATACACTGCCTAACCCACTTAGAGATCAAGGCCTTGGAAGCCTTCTTTCCTCCATATCTGGGTCTAATATTAACAAACAGAGCCAAAGTGGATCTAATTCCCCTGGTTCTGTTCAAGTAAATCTTTAGAGCCCTTCTGACATCCAAGGTGTGCCACACCTTCTCCATCGGATGAGACAGCCTAGGGCAAAAGGATGGCAATATAATGTCTTGAGACCTATGAAACAAAGAATTAACCTTTGGAATAAAAGCCTCGTCCACCCGGAGAGTAACCGATTGTTTCTGGAAAGAACAAAAATTGTCCTCCATGGTCAGTGCACCGAGTTCGGATACCCTCCGAGCAGACGTGATTGCTATCAGGAATACCACCTTCAGCGAAAGCATATAAAGAGATACATGCTTAAGGGGTTCGAAAGGGGTTCTGGTTAGAGCATCCAGAACTATGTTAAGGCTCCAAGAGGGGCATCTATGAACCACTGGGGGGCTGATATTTCTAGCCGCCCTCAAGAATTGTCTAACATGCCTATGAGGGAAAATTCTCTTATTTGACAATGACTGCAGAACAGAGGCAATGGCCACAGCCTGGCGAGCCAGGGTGTTTAGCCTCAAACCCTTATCCAAACCCTCTTGTAGAAACTGAAAGATAACCTTCACCCCTGCGAGACATGGATCTATCCCCCTATCTCCTGCCCAGAGAGCGAACACCTTCCAAGTCACCCCATAAGACCTCCTGGTAGCTGGCCTCCTAGCCTGTTGTAATGCAGCTAAAACTGCATCTGAATACCCTGTTNGAAGTATATCCCAAGAGTGAGAATACGCGGAGCTCTCTCGAAGAACAGAGTTACTGGTAAGTAACCTCCGTTTTTTTTCAAGCCGGCGCATTCAAGTGCCATGCTGTCTGCTTTAGAATGGAGATGCTGTCGGAGACCAGAGGGCCCTGCGACAGTAAGTCTGGACGCAAAGGCAGAGGCATCGGATTGCCCTGGCTCAGGTCCACAAGATCTGAAAACCAAGGTCATCTTGGCCACCACGGTGCTACCAGGATCACCTGCGCCTTCTCTCTGATGGTCTTGGCTACTGTCCTGGATAACAGAGGAATTGGCGGGAAGGCATACAGTAAACCTCTTGGCCACCTCTGTTTGAGAGCGTCCACTGCCTCTGCCGAGTTGTCCCTTGTCTTTGACCTGAAGCGGCTCAGTTGTCTGTCTTTCGACGCAAACAGGTCGATTACTGGGCACCCGAACCTCCTGATGAGACTCTGGAACACCTCCAGATGCAGCTGCCATTTGTGCGGGTCCAGGATCTGGCGACTTAGCCAATCTGCCTGTACATTTTGAGATCCCTTTATGTGTAGTGCCTTCAGCGATTTCACATTGCTTTGGGCCCATGTGAACAGTCTCACTGACTCCCATTGCAACTGACTGGATCTGGAGCCCCCCCTGGTGGTTCATATACGCCTTTGCGGCTATATTGTCCGTGTACACCAGGACGTGAGCATTGCTGACGTTCTGAGTCAACTGTTGCAGTGCTAAGCGGATCGCTCTCAGTTCTAGGACGTTGATGCACTGTCTCCTGTCCAGGTCTGACCACAACCCTTGAACCGATGTGGCTCCCATGTGGGCCCCCCATCCCGTCAGGCTCGCATCTGTCGTGATGACCATCCGATCTGGCTCCCCTAGTGGAACGCCTGTCTCGAAGGTCGCTGGGTCTAACCACCAGGACATTGACTTTGGTAAACTTCCTGGTATCCTGACCCAAGGATTGAGCCCTCTGGTGAGCTCTTGCTGCAAAGGACGCAACAGCTGCTGTAAGGGCCGCAGGTGGAAACAGGCCCACAGTACCTGTTTGGTGCAGGATACCAGTAGTCCCAGTAGCTGGGCCAGATCTTTCAACCTTGCCTTCTTTTGGTGTTTCAGAAGTTGGATTCGCGTTCTGATCCTCTCTTGCCTGTTGACAGGTATGTATGCAGCTCCTAAGGTCGTATCTAGCCACACTCCGAGATGCTCTATCGTGTGTGAAGGTTTGAGGTGGCTCTTGTCCCGGTTTATTAGGAAGCCGTGGTCCCCCAAGTACTGGGAAATTCTGAGCAGGTCTCTCTGGACTTTTTCTCATTCTCAAGCCCGAATCAGTAGGTCATCGAGATAAGGGTACACATGAATTCCCTCCTTCCGAAGGTTCGCCACCAATGGTACCAACACCTTGGTGAAGGTCTGAGGAGCCGAGGAGAGTCCAAAGGCGAGGGCCCTGAACTGGAAGTGGGCCCCTTGGTAACAAAAACGAAGCCACTGACGATGGGGTTCCCAAATAGGAATATGGAGATACGCATCCCTGAGATTCAGGGATGCAAGCCAATTCCCTGCCCTGACGCTCTGGCAGACTGATGACACCGTTTCCATATCTTACCACCCTGTTCAATCGTTTTAAGTCCACGACTGCCCGCCAGGAGCCTGACTTCTTTGCCACTAGAAACAGCAGAGTACAAGCCCAGAACCCGTTGGTTTAGGGGAACCGGCTCTATTGCCCTGATTGAGTTGAGTCTCTGCACCTCCTGCATCATGGCCAGGTGTTTCTCTACACACCCTGATTTTGGGGAGACCATGAAGCCGTTTCTTGGGTTCGTTCTGAATTCTATCTGGTAACCTCTGGTTACACACTCTAGAACCCAGGCATCGGAGACTGACTGACCCCAAACATCTGAGAAGCACTGCAGCCTGCCTCCTACCTCTAATACCCCATAATAGTCATGCTTCCTGCTTTCGGGGACCCTGTGTGAACCCCTTTGCTCTGTTTTTCGTGTCTGAAACCCTGGCTCCTGCCACCTCCGGATTGATCATATCTGTACTGCCCCTGGGATCTTCTGATAACTCCGAACCCTGAACCATAAGCCCCCTTGGGCCTATAGCTGCTGGGGCCACAAAAAGAACTCTTTTTGGAGCCCATCTGCTGCAGGTTCTTTTGTTTTGATTTGTCGTTGGCATCCACCAACACTTTCTCCAAACAGACCCCAAACAATTAAAAACCTTTATAAGGGGCAGCTGCGAGAAGGTTCTTTGCTGTGGTGTCACCCTCCCAAGACCTGAGCCACAGTTTACGCCTGGCTGACACTGAACCTGGCTGTTCACCCAGGCCTTTGGAGGGGACGGGCGGAGGGAGGGGTAAATTGGGGAGATTGGTGGGGTGGGGAATTTGGGGAATTGGAGGGTGGGGTTAGGGTTGGGGGGGGTTTACATTTTTTAAAAGTGATGTTGGTTTTAATGTATTTTATTGTTTTATCGTGTTGTTAGCCACCCTGAGATGCCATGGGCATGAGGGGGCGGCATAAAAATGTCATGAAATAAAAATAAAAATAAATTCTCCATAAACCGGATCATGTTTGAATGGTAGAATCACCCTCCTGAAGTGGTGTCATCATATTAAATTTCTATTGAAAGTACTTGGGATTTGTTTCTAAACTTTAAGTACTTCTTGCTGTGGTATGTGAATGCCACATGCACAGGATGCTAGCTTGACTGGAATATTAATAAATTAGGCTAGGTTTAGGGAGGACACACAGGGCACAATCCTCTGCCATTAAAGTCAGGTGCAAAATTTCCATTGACTTTACTGGGGAAGGACTGTTGTGTCACTGAAAGACATCTGCCAGAGGCTGATCTTAGTTCTGATTGTCTTTGTGGAGTTACTCTGAATTTATACCAGGGAAATCTGTCCAGCAGAATTCTTCCCACTTAGCTTCAGTAATAACAAAGGAAAAAATAAAGATTGTGGCTAAGTTCATTTTGTTGCATAGATGCATTTCCTTTTGGAAACTTGCTACACTCTGGAGGCTTACTGAAAAATTCAAGAAATGATGAGACAGGACCTCAAAGATTAGCTTGGGACAACTATCCTTGTCACAGCTGCTTCAGGTGTCTTTGTGAATTTCTCCGATGAACATAGGATTCTTATACAGTTGATATTTAGAAGGTTGTGGCTTGTGAATCACTTCCATACCTTAGCACTGAGGCATGGTTCAGGTAAGTCTTAATGAATTGGTACAAACCATTGGAATCCTTGAGTGGAAGGTGAGAGAAGCAAAAACAACTATCTGATTCTGTCCCTATAAATATTTCTAGGAGGATACTATGTGAAAAACAAGGTTGTTTAATAATCCTTCCACTCTCCAGCCATAGCTAGAATACTATGCACTAGTGGTGGGACCCCGGGCCCATTACCGGCTACCGGATTTACCGGTTCCCGGTTCTGCGAAAACCAGATTCCCGGATTAAATCCGGTATGCCGGTACCGGATTTATTTCATTGGTTTCAATGGGGCGCTGTGTCCCCATTGAAACCAATGAAATAAATTAAT
>QEPC01005691.1:1360453-1386749 GCA_003113815.1 Sphenodon punctatus | reverse complement strand
CTCATGTAATACAAGTCACAAAGTCTCTTTGCGTTTTCATAGCCATCTGCAATAAATCAAAGCAAAAGGCTTCAAAAATAATACTTTCCTTTTTAGTACATATAGGTTATAAACCTATATTTAGGTTATGAACATCAACTAAAATTGAAAATATTGTATGTGCTCTATTTATCTTAGGACTAGTATTTTCTCACAATGGATGCAATATGCAGCCATTAAAGTCCATGGGAACTGAGTCATGACTCCAATAAGGACAGGATTGCACCCAGAAGTTTAAATATGGGTAGAATTGCCAAACCTACATTAAAGCTGAAAGCTGACGAGAGAGATCAAATTATGCAACTAACTGATTCATACAAACAACATCACTAAGTTTCATGTACCTTTTCAAAATTCTCAATTTTTTGTTCAGCACATCTGCTGATCTTACCTTTTATAACTTCAACAACATTGCAGGTGGGATCGATGCTTCCAATGTGTTTTGGATGAGCAGGATTAACTTTAATTTTTCCACCGAATAGCAAAGCTGCCAACAATAAAAATAGCAAAGTACTAAAGGTGATTTCACAATTTATAGCCTTCCTCTTTTTTCTTTTCTTTTTTTTAAACAGTCCTGAATTAACCATTTTGGGCTCTGGCATTCTAAAAGAAATCTGTGTCTTTTTGGTGAACGCTAAACTTTTATTGGTATTCATCAATATTTACAAATGGATTGAAAAGATGCAGTAAGGAGCAGCACTTATATAAGTAAATGCCCATTTTTCTTTTTAAAAACTTGACAATATCAAACACATTCCGCATGTGATTCTACATCCCCTTCCCCTCAGTAGTTGTACTTACTGTGCTGATTAAGAAGCATTCTAATTGAAATGCGACTCATGTAGAAGCGATCTAAAAAATACTGCACGTTCTGACAGGTGACTGGATCCACACCATAGCTTTCTTTGTACTCTATCACACCCTGCGCCATGGTAGGAATTACATCATTGTGTCGATTCCGGATTGTTATCACAGTATCTGTAAAACTGAAATGAATACACATAATGGGCGTTTCTCTCTCATTCAAGTGAATTTAATGCTCATTAAATGTGCTAGGCTGTTAGCACAAAAGAACTCAAGCCTGCTATTTATGTGTAGTGCATAAGAATAGCCCTAGCAGTAAAAAGGTCTTGATGTTATTTAAATTCTGATTAAATTGCTACTAAAGATGCTATTAGTTATAGTGCTTTTGAGGTGAACATCCATTTGGTAAGAACTGGTCTGAGACCAACTGTTTTTCAAAAGATCCTCACATAGTTGCCACATGGCAACAATGTTCAGTCATTAATTACTAAGAATCCTGAGGTGAAAGGGTCCCTGTGGCATTTTCTAATAAACACCAGTTTTGCCTAGACAGTCTGTCCAGGAGACAGTCTGTTTCTAAGGGCATTTTCAGACACCCACTATACATGTTGCAGGGCTGCAGTGTTGCTCTATGGATGCCCTGTAACATGTATACTGGGGGGAGGGGTAGCTGGTGTGGAGTGTCTTGTCTAAAAATGCCCTAAGATTTCACAGATGGAAGCGAAGGGTTGCTACATAAATAAAATTATTATTATTCTAAAACCGGTGACTTCACTGGACTTAATTTGCTGCTAAATCCTTTTTCACGGTGACAGACATTCTTGCCCACTCTCACTTGCACATGCAGAATCACAGCTCAGAGCACAACCCAACTTAAGAGTGGTCCGACTGCTCGTAAGAATGCTCTTGGACAGAAGTGCGGTCCACACTCCCATGTTACAAGCTGTAGTCAGATGGCTGTGGTTCTGTTGCATAACGATGTCTCTCGCAAGGAGTGAGGTACCCACTTAAATTTAATGTTGCCTTCTAGTACTCGCCTTACATGTTCGTATACCCCTTGTAAGCTGGAAGAATGAGGATTGCACCCTATGTTTAGAAGTGTAGATATTTAACAGCAAATTTAAAATAAGCTTACCGAGAAATAGCATCAGAATCATCTGCACTTTTGTGTTTGAAGTCAAGGATCTCCTGAAGACTCTGGACATACCTAAAATACAAGTCCTGTATGGTAGGCTTTTATCACATGGTACATAGTGAATTTTGTGTCAATTGTGAAAATTGTTGTATTTTGTGAAAATAAACAATAATAATAACAACAAAAATTTATTAGCGTAACTTAGTTATTGCTGGCTTGCGCCACAGACACAGTAAAACATTTAAACAGACAAAACAAAATTGTACAGTGGAAGATTCCTTCTCTTCTTATATACGCCAGATAGACATCCTACCAACAGGTGCCCCCCGGCTAAACTAGGCCAAAAGATCCATAGAATCGGAAATTGGTTGGAAAGTAAGGAACTTTTTCCGAGCCAACATGGCCTGGCACAGAAAACAACCCAAGTTCCTAATAACCTGAGGGTTCGGACTCCTTAGCAAATACTCCAGGCTAGCAGCCTCGGACCACCCTACTAATTTATCCAGGGTATCAGGCAAATACTTCCCCCTGGGTGCATCATAGAGGTGACAAGAAATCACAACATGGCCCACTGTCCCCACGGTTTGATTGTCAAATGGGCACAATCTGTCAGAAAAGGGGATTCCCTAAAACCACCCCTCGTAAACTCGTGTGGGTAACGCATTGACCCATGCCCTAAAGGTCAATTGCTTCCCCCTGATGGACTCTTGTACTTCTAGATAGGGTGCCGCAGACTCACCCTCCGGCATCCATAAGCAGTATGATCGCATGTGGGGAGAGTCGGCAATCATAGCCACCTCATTGACTTTTAATATTTCTTAGCTAATAACTGGGAATCAGAGTATAGATTCACATTGCTCCTTGCATGGCTGATGTGTGGAGGTGGGTGGAGATGGAGTGCGCACGCACCCCCACCCACCGCCGCCGGTGTTCCTATGGAAACCCCCCACCTGCACATGTGTGCAGTGGGGCAGCGCCCATGTGAAAAGGCCTCTTGTTTCTTTAACCGTTTTCACATGGGCGTGTGCGGTGGGGGGGGCATCTGTGCGAATGCTGCCGGTGGAAGATGGGTGGGCACCAGTAGGAATGGCTTCCATAGTGGGTGAAGTGCATGCACGCTCCCGTGTTCCACCCATCACCCGCATCACTGGCTCCAATGCCAGTTGCTCTGTGTGTGGAGATGGGTGGAGGTGGGTGTGAACCTGCAGGAACGGGCACACACCCATCCCACCCACTGCAGTCTGTTTAAAAAGGACCTTTGTATTGTTATACTGAATATATTTGCAAAAAGACACAACCCTCCAGGTTAAAATAACAATTATAAGACCTGTTCTTACCAGCTCTGAACCAGCTGAACTGAAGGAGTTTTTAGAAGGTTGTCTGGAAGCAGACTTATTTCTTTCATTATATTTGCCAATCTTACAGGCAACTCTTGTCGCAAAAACATAAATGAAGTTTTTTAACAAGCATTTTCAGATCCTAAGACCAAAGGAAAGATGCCAAAAGGTAATAATAATGTTAGCATTTATGAGAAATAACTTTGATGCAATTATCTTATTTTTTATATTTTCATGGCAGGAGGAGCTGCATGGCAGGAGGGGCGGAGTATAAATTTATGAAATAAATAAATAAATCTCTTTCTGTGGGTCTAGCTTTGGAAATGATCTGAACCTGCCTGCAGCAGCCTGAATATTTTTTTCTAAAGATATATTTACAGCCTGATCCTTAAAGAGCTCCACCAAAGTATGCCCAAGCGATGAGAACAAGTTTGAGCCAACGGAACACATTGAGTACTGGAGCCTTTGGATAAAAACAGGCAGGAAGTTAGCCCACTGGAGTCCATGTTCGGTCTATGGAGCATCCATTCACCCCCCACTCACAGGTTTAGTGTTTCCAACTTAATAAACGGGCAGCCTCCTGCATGTATTTCATGTGCTTGCAGTAACCGCCACTCAGCGGTGCCAGAGAGAGCATAGAGAGGGGGGGGGGGGAGCAGGCACTCCTTGAACGCTCTAAGCTTCCAGGAGCAGCTGGTGGACAGAGATGGGGGTGTCACCCCTTTTCCCAACCACCCCGTCTCGCTCTCCCTCTCCTTGGCCCGCCTGTCACCTGGCTGGGTGCGCTAGTGCTATTCCCTCTCCCCAGCCCACCTGTATCGGTGAAAACAAACAAGTTGTTAACCCACATTAGCCCATACCAGCTGCATGTCTACCCACATAGTTTATTAGGTGGCCACCAGATGTTAGCCCATACCTGCCATGTGGCCACCCCCACCCACAGCATCTTCCAGGAAATCGCAGGCCCACCCCATGGGCAAATCTGGGCTAATGCATCTTGTCAATTAGGTTTGTTTACAGTCTCGCCCACATCCAGGTCTGCCAGCACCATAGACTAGGATATAGGATATAAGGAGTTGCCTGAGTCCGACCAATGGTCCATCTTTGCCCTGTATTGTCACAACCTGACATGGCAGCAGGTTTTCAAATCCAGGCATGCTACCAGAGATCCTGAATCATGCCTAGCACAACCGGCCAACTGACAGATGGGCCAGGGAGAGTGAGTCAGGGAATGCAGGAAATGGGGCACCACCCCGTCCCTGCCCACCAGCTGCCCCTGGAAGCTAGAGCATTCAAGGAGCAACCACTTTCTTCCCCTCTCTATGCTCTCTCTGGCGCCATTCAGTGGAGGTTGCCACAAGCACATGGAATATGCACAGGGGCTGCCTGTTTATTAGGTTGGACAAGCTAAACCTGTGAGTGAGGGGTGAGTGGAGGCTGCACAGACAAACGTGTCCAAACTCCAGGGGGCTAACTTCCCGTCTGTTTTCACCCTATAGTGCTGGCAGACATGGATGCAGGCACGGCTGCAGACAAACCTTAACGGATGAGAAGCAGACCTGCGGGCACACGAGCCCAGACTCGCCTGCACATTGGCACCGTGATCGCCTGGAAGATGCCGTGAGTGGCAAGTGGGTGGTAGCCACGTGGAGGGTTGCAGGCTATCATCTAGCAGCCACCTAATAAACGAGCAGGTGGCTAAAACAATAAACCTGTGTGGGCTAATGTCTTGTTTGTTTTCACTCTTAGAGAACACTCTGTAGCAAACAAGGGAGTATTCAGTGGTATTAGTAGAGTCAGAATATTGGTGTCCTCCAGGTTTAGCAGGGATTACTGAACAACTGCTTCACTTTTAGTGCCAAATCCAGCAAGTGTCTGGAATAAGGCAAGAACCTTAGAAGCTAGGTCTGCATGGAGAATATTCCTTAACTGCAATATTGTAGTAATAACAATATATACAGAATGGGAAACGTTCAATTCTGCAAGGCAACCTTAGCTATGGCATTTTCTGACCCGATGACTACTTCATTTTGCAACTTTTACTCTTTTCAAAAATAGATTTTTATATACTTCACTGCAAATTATCTGTCTTTTTAAGATGAATTTCCTTGTTTTTCCTTATTAAAAACACCAGACATCTTTAGGTACTAAAATTTGATTATGTACTTTTTGCATATTTTATATGATCATGCATGTTTGAAGACTTCTACATCTGCAAAAGACTAACAAAATCATTTTTAGCCTCACATATTATTTATTTATATCCTACCTTTTCCATATTAATCTTCTCACTTTTAAGGATTTGTTCAATTGTTGACAGCCTGCAAAAGCTGCTCGAAATATACCTGTGAACTTGGGGCCTTAATATCCATAAGTAAGAAGTAGTAAAAGGGAAATATTTTGCACTGAAAGTAAATTACCATTTGCAAACTGGGGGGAGTACAAGCCACGAGCTATCTTAGCTGTGAAGCAGCACCACTAAAATCCCTTTGAAAATACATTCTCTATACAGTACTAGTGCCAATACTGGAGAACGTTCACTTTGCTGATATCATTTTGAGTTTGCCATAACAAAATAAATCAGGCTAAACTCCTCAAAACACATACTCTGAAACAAGCCTATTGACTTCAATGGCCCTATTCCAGAGTAAACAGTTTGAGGATTACAGCCACCATTTGTAACATGATGTGTATATGAGATGCTGAATGGACAAGGAAGCTACAACTATAAACAGCTACGGCAATCTCCATGAACTTTAAATATTTAAAGTGTGTCTCTCACTCCCCCGACAAAACACATGTGAGTTCTCAGGGGCATAGCTACCATGGAGTGAGGGGCGCAGTTGAGCCCAGACCCTGGATTCTAGCGGGGCCATACACAAGTGGCCTACGCACCGCTAGGAAATGTTCAGAGCTGATGGGGGGGGGGGGGGAGTAGGGCCAAATCTCTGCCTCCACCCACTCTGAACGCTTCCTAGCAGCCCTCGGGTCACTTTAGGGTTGCCACCTCTTGCAGTTTGACCCTGAGACTCCCATAGACCAAAATGGGAGTCTCAGGATTAAATTGTGAGAAGTAGCAACCTTAGGTCATTAGCAAAGGGCCCAATGAAAAGTTAGTTTTCAGAGTGGGCAGGAGTCGAGTGCCACCCTGAAAACGTCCTTCCTGGCCGAGCTCCTCTCGCTCTGAGGAGATGGAAGCCAGGGCAGCATCACCATCTTTGCAGGGAAGTTGAGGTTGGTCAAGAGGGTCACTTCTGTCTGCTTGCTATCAGGGGGGCTCATAACCCAGGGTCATGAGCCCAGGTCTGCCACAGTTTTGCAAGCCACTGTCTGATATCAGTCTTGTCTACAGATTGGATTTGTTATGTTGGGACATGCTGCCTGCCTGCCTCCACTTCAAGCCCCATAGCTTTGAGAGATTCCTACATCTGTGAGACCTTGGGTGTAAACAGACAGTCATGCAACACAGCACTAGAGTTGTAGGCGCCAACCTAGAGCATTGGGCAATACCCCGCAACTTTATGGTGGAGGGAGAGCGCCACATGGACAGACGGCAGCCAGGGAGAACCCGCTGGGTCTGTCTAAAGCGGATCCAGGTGAGGCTGGACGCCGGAAGATGCACCCCCGGAGTAGCGCCAGGGGCAGTTGTCTTCACATCAGTCTACCACCCCGCATGTGGTAATAATCTACAGTTGCTTTACTCAA
The DNA here is from genome assembly GCA_003113815.1 of Sphenodon punctatus. Lineage (NCBI taxonomy): Eukaryota > Metazoa > Chordata > Lepidosauria > Sphenodontia > Sphenodontidae > Sphenodon > Sphenodon punctatus. Next base: position 1,379,729 of record QEPC01005691.1, on the reverse strand, counting down.
AGTAGCCAGTGGATTGTTTGCTTGAACTTGTCCAGTGTACTCTGAACTTGCACATCTGCCGAGAGCTGCATCTCGGCCAACACAGGGATCCAAGGTATTTATGTAAGGAAATCCCCTTCCCCCAGAAAAGCGATGACAGCTCCTCAAAGCCCCAGGAGGAGGGGACTTCGCCTGATTGGTTAAGGGGCCTCGAGCTGCAGGACCTGGCCAACTGAGGCGCCTTCGCGGCTTGCCTATTGCCCTCGCGCCTGGCTCCGGAGGCACCGGCGGCGGGGCGGGGCGGGGGCAGGAGCGGGGTGGGGGAGGCGGAGTTCGGCCGGTTGCGGGGAAGGGGGCAGTGAGGGAAGAGCCCGACACTCACCGAAATCCAGGAACTGTTTCATGGAGAGGGGGGACGGGGAGAACCGCGAGTAGAAATCCACCTGCTGCGGGATACCGGCCGGGGAGGAGGCCCTCAGCAGGGCCCGCAAGAGTCTCATGGCGGCCGCGAATGCAAGAGGCGCGTCCCCTACCCCCTTCAGTCAGACCCGGGCGCCATTTCCCGCCCAAGCAGCTACTAGCGCTCCCGGCTCCGGCGCCTTTCCCAGCTGCGGCCCCCTCCAGTGCCCGGGCACCTCCTCCCAGCCCAGTGCGGGGGTGGGAGAGAAGGCGGAGGCCTCGGCAGAGGGGCGTGCAGCGACCCGCCTCCTCCGGAGGCCCAGGTAGCATCAGCTCCGACCTCGCGGGGGAGTCCGTGCCCAGGCGCAGCAAGGAGTCGCGCAGCCCCCTCTTGCCCCGGAGCTCCGCCGGCCACTCACTCCGCAGTAGCACCAACGAAGCGGGAGCTGCTCTGGAGTAAGTGGCTGGCGGAGCGCGGCGTTTTGCTGCAAAACTTCAGCCCCAGGAGATGAACCGCTGAGGCCACTGGCTTCTCCGTGGCAACCCCCGCGGCCTCGCCTCATTTCAGTCAGTTGCTCGCGTTGTGCGAACCGGCGTCACCTTCCTGCGCCCCGCAACGCTTGGAGCCAGGACTGGGAGGAAGGGAAAACCCGCAGCCCCACGGAAGTTTCTCCTCCCGGAGCCTGTAGTGCGCGCTTCCCCCAGACACAGCCGCGGTGCAACGCTCACTGCGCTGCAGCGCTGAGCTCCGGGGGCCGTGCTGCTGCTGCTGCAGGGTAGGCGAGGGCCTGGGCCTTGTTTTGAGAGGAGTCTCTTATAAGATAAAACTGCCTTCGTTAGCTGTTCTCGGGGAGGCTCCCAGCGAACTGCCGAGGCAGACAGAAGGGTTGATCTAAATTGGCTGAGTCAGCCCTGTAAAAGAAACACTACTGGGCGCTGCCCCTCTGAAATTCCCCCTCCGGGAATAGTTTGCGAGAGAATCAGGAGCAGGCTTCCTACGTTGGGTCTATGGCTAACAACAAAGGCGACGTTGACCTGCTGTGGTGCTGACATATGCGGCCCCTTGCCACCTAATGTGGGCTCGCTCCTTGGGGCAGGTAGGCGGCTGGCCTGGAATGTGTCCAGAAAAATCTCCAAGGCGCAACTCAGGACACAGCCCACCCATGTAGGTTTGCGCCGCCCTGCCATGGCCATGCACCTTCCCACACTTGTGTTGCGCGCCCCCCTCCCCCCATCATGCAGGCGGTAGGACAGCTCTGCTGGTAGCAGGCACGTTTGTTTCATGTCACTCATCAACCCAGAAAGTGGTGGCTGTGATTTTCCAGGCCAGGGAGCCTCACCGTCTGCATGTTTGTTTTTACCCTATGCGGCTAGATGCAAGACCTAACTTAGAATTTGTGAGACCCAGGGTGAAAATAAAAATATGGGGCCCCGTAAAGGACACTCTGCAGGACACTAAAAGTAGTTGTGTTTGGGGTCCTGCTGTGAGGTAGGGGGGGGCCACAGTGTTGGTGAAATCAGGGGCCACTGTGGGGGCCTTGGAAGTAGAGAAAAGGGCAGGGCTCAGGGGGTCACCTGTGGTACGGCCAGCCCTGGCTAGATGTGTTGGAGAAGAGGGAAGCAGCTAGCCAGTTATGGCTACAAGAGAGAGGATGGAGAAACATCTGCTCCCTGATTTTTCTGCCCCAACCCATGCTGGAGAAACTGCTATCCTATAAGACTCATGCTGTGGCTAGCCTGAGTATAGCATGCTAGGGCCCACAGATCAACTCTGCCTGCTGAGTCTTCCCCCATCCAGGGGAATACACTGCAGGAAACAGCTTCTATACCAAGTACCATAGCAAGGCTTCTAGGAGCCCCTTATCTAACTTATAGAAAAGTAAAGCCAAGTAAATCGTATATCAACCATGTCCAATTTAAATATTGAGTTTGCTTATTTAGTTAGCAATGGCAAAATATACAAATTGGTAATTTAACTTTTAATTGTTATGCGATAGAGGAGCATAACATGCTGAAAGTAACCAAGAGTGTTCATTTGAAATAACTGCCTAGTCAACATCTTTCTTGGGACATTGTCAATCTCAGGTACTACTTTATTAGAATCAGAATTGTACGGTTGGAAGGGACCTCAAGGGTCATCTAGTTCAGCCCTCTACTCCCAGGCAGGATGCCCTCTGCCTACAGCAATACAGATGCTTGTCCAGGCAGGTTTCAAAAACATTGAAGGATGATCCCGCAACCTCCTTGGGTAACGTAGGGTGTTTAACGAGATGCTGCCACCCAGGAGCTGCTCATCCAACCACCCATCTGAAGGTGGAGTGCTGTGAACCACTCAGCACCCACTCATGGTCGCTCACAGCACGTCTGTGAGAAATCTAGTGTGTGCTGTGCGGGGCAAGTAAAAAAAGTCTGTGGTAACAGGTACCCGCACATCTCCTTTCCATATGAACTGGAGCAGCCACCCATACCAGTAGACAGGTCTCTCCACTCAGAGGCACTATGGGAGGGGACCATGGCCTTTGTAAGTCACAGGAACTTGCCAAAAGTGCAGCGCTCGCACCCAAGGCATGCAAGGCCAGCCTCGCGCACTTCCCCATGGTGGGAATGCAAGGTGGCTGCCACAGTAGCCACTCTGGGAGTCACTCATTAGAATTGCTCCGTGCTCACTTCACCTGAATGGCTGCTATGCAGCTGTGCCACTCAGTAGCCATGGACAGACACTCATCCTGCCTTGCTCATTTAAAAACACCCTAATTCTGTTACCCGCTAGTTTTTAAGAGTTAGGAATTTTTTTCTAAAATTTAACCAAAGTCTGCATTGCTGCAATTTAAATTCATTTCCTCTTGTTCTACCTTCTTTGACAGTGGAGAACAATGATAATCTTTTTTGCCATTCTTTTAGATATTTAAAAATTACTATCACATTCCTGTCCCCCCTTAGTCTTCTTTTCTGTAGGCTAATCATACCCAATCCTTTCAGCTTTTCTTCATATGGCTTGTCTTCCAGCTCCATCATCATTCTATAAGGGTTGGATAGATCCTTAGGTCCATGAATAGTTAAAGTTGGTATGGGGCTGGAAGTGAACAGTAGGAAATGGATTGCTCCATTCTGATTTGTGCACTTCTCTGAAGCAACTGAAGCTGCCACTGTTGGAGACAGGGTGCTGGGCTAGATGAACCATTGATCTGACCCAGTATGGCACTACTTATGTTATATTCTTAAGCAAACCGCTTGCAGGCTCTCACTTAGGGAAGCGGCATGGACTGGAAATAAAATTAGCTATTAGAGCACTGGATTTCCTGTATGCATATTGTTTTGTGGTGGTATCCTAGCAAAGATATTTTAGAATTAAATAAAACTAAGCCAAAGCTATTGGGGGCCCAGATCATCACCCAGTTTGCCTATTGCCTTGTTACAACCTGGTCTGTACCCCTTGAGCTCCAATCAGCATTGGGAATGGATCAAGACTAATCTTGAATCCTCTTGGGGTTTATATTAAAATTGTTAAAAGATAACCGACTAAAAAATCATGCACTCAGAAACTAGGAAATGACAATTTCTCCACAACAGGAAAAAATAAAAACACACATCAAGATAGTTCAGTTTTAAATTGGCTTCCTTACACATAATATGCTATTTATGTCTAGTGTGTGTACTTCACAGTATTACTGGTGCCACTCTTACTGGTGGGGAATTTTCTGATGCTGCTTTAACTGATACTAGATAAAGGGTGTTAAACCAGATGTTAGTCAACACCAGGTGGGGGTCCACCTGCCCATTTCTTAGGGGTTTGCCCCCACCTGCCATACAGCCACCGGACACACAGTCCCTGCTCTCGGCAGGGTCTCAGATAATGCGGAGCCTGCTATGTGGGCTACTGTGCACCCATGTGTCTGCGTCCTGTCAATTAGGTTGCATGCAGCACCTCTGCGCATACAAGCCAGCTAGCACCATAAGAGTTGCGAGTGAAAATCTTAGGAGCACTCAAAGAGTGACCACTTCCTGCCCCTCTCCATTCTCGCTGGCATTGCCAGTGGGGTCTGTCTACAAGCGCATGAAAGGCATGCAGGCGGCTGCTCATTTAATAGGCTGGATATGCTAAACATCTGAGATGGAGCTGCAGGAACCAAATCCGGGTTCTAGCAGGCTATCGTCTCGTTTGAAAACACCCAAAGTTTGAGTTTGGTTATTTTAGATATAAACTAGTTAAATGTGGACAAGAAACAAATTATATAGATCATCTTATATCCTTAGTTCTCCCTTTGTGATTTAATAGTGACAAATCAATTCTCAAGTAGGCTGGCTTAATTTATAATCTACTGGCAGTTCTAGATGTCACAACCCACTAAATGCTTATTTTTAAGTTATACTTCTCTAAGAAATACACCAATACTACCAAGGCAATGAATACTGTTCATTAAAAAATTTATTTCACACTTTTATACAAATATCCACAGGTAATTTCTAATCATGGAATGATTTAACGTTACTAGTTCGTATAAAATGTGTTTATCATACCAGTGACATGACTTGAGATGACATTTTAAAAACAGTCCTAAATTAATACCACCAAACATTTGCAGTGTTATTGTTTTGCTTTTAGAAGAGTGGACCATGCTCAGAACTGCATTCTTTGTTTTAACAAAGAGTTACAACAGCTTCCAAATTCCAACTTGTTAGTGATCGATAAACCTCAAACTCTCGATTTTGAGCATCCCCTGGCAGTGTGCTGCTATTACTGCTGTAATGATTTAGGATAGGCATTAAAAAGACAGGTCATAATCTAGCAAACGGTTACATCCAGGCATAAGTGTCTGCAGCATCAACACGGGGTAATATAATTTGAGGAGCATTTTGGAGGGAAATTATATACTTGGGATCCATCTACCTTACTTCAAAATAATGCAGTTTGTTAAACATTTTTAAAAGATCAAACGATCTTCAAAAATTCATGTTCAAAGTACTACTAAAAATCTCACAATTTTTGACCAAATCCTGCATTCCTTAGTGACCCCCAGTAGTCCTAAGAAGAGTTGGTGGGGCTGATCCCAAGCCCTGTGGACCCGGTGCGTGCAGCACACATGGCGTGCACAACTTGCACGCATCCCAGGCACGGGACCTGCAGGCAAATGCAAACCGCAAGGTTTGGGATAGCAGCCAGTGATTTCCCCCCCCAGGAGGACTACTGGGCTTAGGGGTAAAGCCAGTAAGCATTGGCTCTTAGAAGGTAAATATTTAAAGAAATTCTTGCATCCCTAAAAAAAATACACACAGGTGATACGTAGTATCTTCACATGGAATAAACAGTTGAGAGAGAGTTCTTAATTCTTAAATAGTACCAATACTTTAGCATGTAGATTTTAAAAACAACAATAAACTCTTTAAATACTTTTGTTAAGTTACAATAATTAGGATATCAAATAGTACAGCTTCGTGGCACTATTTTTACATTTAGCATTTAGATATTTAGGACTTTCTTCAGTAGTTTCAAACTGGATCAATGCTGATCCATAGTTAAAAGTGGGGAGTTTAAATTTTGTTTCAAGTGCTATAATTGCAGTAGTTGACATCTTTCTCCAAATACAGAACTGTAAAGCTTTTCAAAAACTCATTTTTTCCATTAGCACCTGTCACTGTTAGCATTAAGTAGACATATAAAAACTATTTTAAAAATTTGGTGTCCAGAAGAAAATTGTGCTAAGTGTTCTGCATGAATGTACAAATTATTTTACAGAAACAGGATACCATTTCTGTTTAGTGCATAAACAGAAATATATGAAGAAAAAACCCTCTGCAAGCCACTGGCTTAATGTTTCCATCTCAAGTATGTGTCAGCGATTGAAATTTCGTTTAAAAACTACTGACACATTTCAGGGAACTAATTTTATGCAGTGAAAGCTTCATGTCCAACCAGCTGGATTTTCATATCTTTTTTCTGAACATCTACACCAGGTTAAAAGTTTAGTTAAAAAAAGTCTTTGGCCTAATGGTTAGTCAAAGACAAAAAGGCTTATAACCAAATAAATACAAAAATGACTACAGTATATACAAAAATACGACTAACATTCAAGCCTGTTGTTTTTTAAAAAGTGTATTTGGTGTGAGCAAGAGTCACACAAATTGATATTAAAATGTTATACAACATGACTTATTGCACATTTAAATTAAGACAGCTGCAGAGCCTTATGACAAGAGTAGTAAACAGACAGATCCCAAATTCTATTTGAATAAAGGCTGCAGTGGGTGAGACCATACTCTGTGAGAAGTTAGCGTAGATATGCTTTGGACTTGATCCTGTATTTCTTGCACACTCACTGGCTTTGGGAATGCAGGATGGGTCCTTTGCGAGCATCTCTAAAACCTTCTGGGTACAGAAGGCACAGTTCAGATGTTCCCTTACCTAAATTTGTGTTAGTCAGAAAAAGAGAAGAGGCAGTCTGGAAAATTAAATAATGTGGATGAGTTCAAGCAATCTTAAATTTAGTTGTGCAAAATAAAAGCCTTGATACAAGAAACCTATGTACAATAAAAAATGTAGGCCAACAGTGTACTGAGGTCTGAATCCATCAGTATTCCATTAATGAAGATATGCCAACACCTATTTGAGTTTTGACTTAGAAAAATAAAAAAGTTTTCCCTAGGAGTAACTTTCATTTTCATTCCATTTTGTGACCCATTGTTTTTTTCCAATATTCTCTTTAATTTTCCCATCTTTGATCTGTCGCTCTTCTTTCCGAATTCTTATAGCATGGTATCGGGGGACACTGTCATCGTACCTGGAACGCTGAAAGAATCCACACTAGAATAACGGGATCAAGCGAAAGAGAGAGAGTATTTGACATTAGGAAGTACAATAGACAAATGTCTAAAAGTGTACCTTTGCACCTACAAAACGGCTTGTCTTCAATAAGAGCAGATAAAGTATCATGGGGAAAAAAGATCCCAGTCCAAAAAATATAGTTTAGCCAGCCTTAAAACTGGTAGTAAAATCTATAAAATGGATTACAGCTGTAACAGTAGCAGGTGAAAGCTAACAGTGTAATCCAACATTTCAGCAATCCAAGCATGTAAACAGAAATTACTTCTATTGATTTTCTAAATCTATTTTACAAAAATTGAAACTAATTATTGACCAATAAGGTATTAATTACTTCACTTTTCAATTATATGGCAGGCCTATAAACTGATGAGCATTCACAGTTTCCATTGATTTCAGTAGAACTACCTATGTGAGCAAAGTCCAGCATTCAAGAAAGTGTCTGAGCACAGTCTTAAAAGTTCAAACTTAAATGCTTTCTTGAAGTGGAGTGCAATTTCATTCCAGTGCTCTAATGACACAACCCCATTCAAATGAATGGAGCTCTTGCCAGTGGCCTGTTTTAAGATAGGCTGCCTGTTTCAAGGGTCTTATCCAACTCCTGCTGATGTGCAATGGGGGTCTTCCAATTGAATTCCAATGGGAATCCCACGGGCCCGGTTCAGCCCACACTGCCCCACCTGGGCCACAGCCAACCCGATGTTTGTTTCAGGCCCGTCAGATGTGGGCCTACTTCAATCCCCGGTGGGTTGGTGGCCGGGCTGGAAAGGTGAACCTGGAATGAACTGGCCCCACGGTCCCGCCCCACAAGCCACCCAGGTGGGCCAGAGGTGGCTGAGCTGGGCGAAGCACATCTGGTTTTGTGCCCACCTAGGCCAGCGTGGGAGGGTTGCTATGCCAGCCAACTATGGCTGGCTGTCATGGCGGGTGTGGTGCCGACCAGCTGTGCATTGCTCCCTGCCCACCCTCCCTCAACCCCAGGCGGGATGACAGCTGCCCGTCACATTCGTTAACACCCACTGTGTATTGTGCTGACAGATTTCAGTAGTCCACAAAGCATCATTAAGCAAAATAAATACATTTATGATTCCCCAAATTTTGCTAAAAGCACAGTGTCATGCAGCTGGCAGGCTTCTGCAGGAAAGGGTGTGCATCCATTTTAAAGCTTAAAAGTTTGCCAAAAATTCACAAAATTTTGTCGAAATTAAGAAGAAGGCATTGCCTTTTTATTATTAGCAGAGCAAGGTTTTTTGCATGCATTAGAGGTTAATAAAGCAACTTTTTAAACTTCCAGCTATGGAGAAAGCTAGCATAAAATAAGTGTTATTTTAAATCTTAAAACTATGTGGTATGGTCACCATCTGTACAGTTAAAACGTTTGTAGAACATTGTATACTAATACAGTTATTGCTATTGGCTTCAGTCCTGAAAAGCCTTAGACATTTGTTCATTTTTATCACTGTGAATAGCTTACTGATTTCAATGGCATTATGAATAATATTAAAATTCAGCATGTGCTCCATATTTATGGGACCAGGGCTTTAGTACACAAAAGTCCACTGCAAGAGGATTATAATTAGTAAAAAGTCTGCTTTTAAAAGAACTGGAAAAAGTACGTGCTGTCTTCTACACTAAAGAAGGGGATAATAAACAATGTAAGCAAGGAAATATTGGTATTTTAGAATCAGCAATTAATGCAGCAAGCTTACTGTAGTTAGCCACCATAACCATAGCAGTCCCACAGCTAAAAATTAAAAATATCAATCAATTACCAATTACAGAAGTAGATCAATACTATGCATCAGAAGTAAGCCTCTCTTTATCAGACGGCTGAGCATGGATCTCAGCCTTGTGATATGTGGCATCATAATGATCTTTCTTATTTCTCTTGAAGAAACCACACTACAAGGAAGCAAGGTATTTAGTCAATTTTATGAACTTGTGTGAACAGATAAAAAAGAAGTCACAACCTGTTAAACCATTTTTAGACCCAATTTGTGAAAAAGCACATAGCACTTTTTACCATCCCTTTCACAAGAGCATGAACTGTGAACATAACAAAGGGTTGAAATACCTTCCTATTATGTCCCTCAATTAAGAGCAAAAAACCCAAACCAAAACACCAAGCTCTGGACAAATACCTCTAGGACAGTGAGACATAGCAAGTGCTAGTAAAAGACTAATGAATGCACTCCTCAAAGAGAATGGGGGGCATTGGCTTGAATGGATGGGGAAGGATTCCTCTTGTCAATATGATTGGACGCCTGCAGCGCTTGCAGAGTCACTAACCTTATATATATTTTTAGACACCATTTTAGAATACCTTCTTTTAAAACAATCACTGCACCCGAGAGAATTTAAATATCTCCTCATCATGAGGGACAAGAAAAATCTGTTGGACAGCTAGATGTGTATGGGCTGAAATTCCACAGAGACAGGGATTCAAGACAGGGCTGCTATTTTATTTTCACATATGTCTCTTAAAATACTCCAGTGGTAGATTCATGAATGGGTTGTGCTATATCACCTAACAAGAATGGAAATCTATAATCTATAGGCTTTCAGGCATTCATTAATTTACAGACGTTCTCAGATTGGGTGGATATTCTTGTTACTTTGATTAATAAAATTAAAGTGAAACATATTTATCCTATTGTGGACCTGGAGCCCATCCCATCAACAAACTGGGCAGCTGCCTGAGGCGGTAGAATTGGAAGGATGGCATTTCTACAGCAACCTGGAGTTGGAATGTTTTAAGAGTATTCAGAATTTGGTTTATTTCTGTTCAAAATGATCTCCTAAGCTTCTACAGAGCTTAGAGTAAGGCAAATCTGTTTCACCCCCTTTTATTCCTTTCTAGTTATGGGGCCTTGGTGTTGGGGAGAGGTGGGGAGTCAGGGGGTCTGGAAAAGGATAGAGCCAGCTTTCCCAGGGAAGTCACTGTGACCAGAGTGTGCTGGACAGAGTAAATTCTGGCATGTGTGAAGTTAGAGAAGATGCCTGGAGAAAGCAGTATCTATGAGCAGATCTGGGGGCAGCGAAGATGAGAGGAGTTCTACATCACAACTAGGCACACAATGTAACACTTATTTAAAAGGAGTGTGGTTTTCCTTCATTTTTGCAACATGTCGACAAGTGCTCCTGACAATCCCCAAACATTCAACTATTTGCCTTCTCTCTACGGATTTTAGGGCATGTGCTGCTGTATATGTGGTTTAATTTATTAAACTAAAATTTATTTTGTTAAGCTTGGCAAAATATGTAGGGCTGACACTGGATGAGGCAGGCATGTTATAATCTCATCTACTGGAAAAGACTATGCTTATTAAACCACTTATATTGTTAATTTATATTCTCATTCCAGAGTATGGCGATATATTAAACAGTGAAGTAACCGTAGACACACACACACCCCACACACAATTAGCAGTCAAATAAAGTGGCACTCCAAATAAATTATTTCTAAAAATCATTAATTAGAAGTAATCATTTTTCCAGAGTATGACAATTATGTTACGTTACTTTGCAACAGCGACTAATATACATTCTGGAAGGCGGTAGCTCTGCACATTATCCAAAGGACTAAAGAAGAGGATCCTTTATTGCCAGCAGAGAGTGACTACTGTTCAGAGGGACTATTTTCATGTGTCCCTGCTCATGGTCTCTTCAGGAAAAGAAAAAAAAAAAAGATTAAGTGGTAGATCCCTCAATGTTACCAAGAACAGGGCGGATTTTGCGGTTTGCTTTCTTAGAAGACTAGTTAGCAGTTAGGGGGCATGTGTGTGGTTTAGGAAGAAGAGGGTTGTCCTGCACTTAAGAACTATTAGTTACAGAAGTGTCAATATGCCAAACACAATGTTTCCAATTCTCACAAGTTTCACCATATTTGGAGTAGAGGTTTGCATCCTGACCTGAGCCTAGGGCCCTTTTTACAAGAGCCTCTTCTACTCATGAACAGGCAGAAATCTGCGTGTTCATGAGTGGGAGAGATTCGTGTGAAAGACATGGCGCATGCGCGCGATGAGTAGGGCCTAACACGCATCCCGACTCACGAAGCAACTGGGGAAAACAGGTTGCTCCGTGTGTGGGGATGCGTGTGTGGCCGTGTACACCCTGCCCAGCCACCGGCACGCCCATGCACCCCCCACCCAGCAGCGCCATCTAAAAACAGCCTAGTTCTATCAGGTTTGAGTCAGGTGCATTCCCAGCCACCCCACCCCCCACAGGCTTGGCTCATTGGGTGTTTTCAAACATGTACGGCGATTGGGGGCGGGGGGTCTGAGCACCCACACAGGTGGAGTGTGTGGGGAGCAATTCAAATGGGTGGCTCCAGTTCCATGGCTTCTGTGGCCATGGAAGCAACGACAATACATTTGGCTGGCCCTACACGGAGTATTCTGAATTTCCTGGCAGTGCTCCCTGCGTGGCAAGGAGTGGGTGCTTTGTGGCTCACGGGAGCATGCATCTGGCCGCTCCACCTTCAGACGGGTGGTTGGATTTGTGGTTCCTGGGTGATGACGTGGGGTCGCATCTTGTCTGAAAACACCCATTGTGTGCCACAGCTGCACTCGGGGGTGTGTGACCCATGCTAGAAAGGGGCACAGTTAAAACATTCCCCTCATCATTTTCTAATCTGGCCCTGCACCCCATGGAACACCAAGACATCATGGCATTCCATGGGGGCAGGGTCACTCATCCACATCAGGCCCAAGCTCAGAAGAGTTTACCTGCATCGGGCTGGGCCCAAATTTCTGACCCAAGCAGGGCTCTAGTTTGGAGTAACGTTTTAAAGCCTGTCCTAGAGTGCTCCATTTCATTCATATATATATATATATATATATATATATATATATATATATATATATATATATTAATATTCATTCATATGTGTGTTTGTGTGTGCAGGTTCCGCCCCAGGATTTGCGGGACCATGCAGGGCCATGTGCAAAATCTTGGTGTAGGGCCTAATTTGCCTAATTTAAATAATTTGCCAGGGCTGCCACCCCCCCAAGCACGGGGCCTAGGCTGGTGCGGGGCCATGTGCGGAAGTCTGAGAAGTAATAGGGCTTAAAAGATCAATAATGTCAATTTTAAAAGAAGAAAAAACTTTTTTTTTTCTTAAACTTGAATCCTGATTATTGAATGCTTGAGATTAGCAATGTCTCAGATGCTTCACTCTGGCTTCTTGTGGCAATAGTGGTACTGGGAGAAACCACAACATTCATACATGTCTACAAATAAGGGGTACTGGGTATAAGAACCAGACACGCAAGAATGATAGAATCAGGAAGGCCAAATTCATTTGATTTTGAGTGTATCAACAAAACTATACTCTGAAGAGCTCCTATTAATATTGAAGGGAAGAAAGATGTATTAGGATGCACAGCATTTTTGGCAATGGTTTCTGTATCAGTTTGTTTTTATCTGAGCCCTTCCTATGCAAAGTGACACTGCATATTGTCAAGGGTATTAAGATGCCATCCATTATTTAGATCAGCCTGTTGGTGGCCATGCTGGGAGTTCATGCGGGGGAGGAGTCCTTTGGATCTGCCCTCTGGCTGGGTTAGACAGCAGGGGCCAATGGATGGAGACGGTTGATTAGTATCTGGACGGAGGAAGAGGGGTATATGTTTATTGCCTGGGAAGAGATTCCCTCCCCCCACCCCTTGGTGAGAGCAAGGGGGTGGAGTAGAGGAGGGCTTCTCCCTGGTGGCAGCAGGGTGGAGGTGGAAGATATTTGGCAGGATGGCTAACACTACCTATGTGTAGGTATTGGAAGACTGCTAGATGGATGGAGGGCATATTGTATGATTAATGAAAGGGCTAGGGCTGGGAGTTGTGAGTGGGGATTGTTATAGTTGAATTGAATTTATGATGATGTATTATTGTATTATGTATTATTTTGCTTGTTGTAAGCTGCCTCGAGTTATCTGTTGATAAGAGAATGCGGGATATAAATTAAAATTGGATTGGATAATGTTCTCATGTCTGAAAAATGTGCCCAAATATTATTTTTTGTGGCTTTTAGGAAGGAGTACTGCTCCAAGTCCTGTAGATAATACTAAATTGTGATGCATGCATTTTTTACAAGATAAGGGAATGCTGTTCTGTTTTGAAGTATATTGAACTGTAAAAAAATAAAACCACCACCCAACCACAGAGGATAACAGGCAAAACAATCATCTTAAATAGCTAGTTATTCTGCAACATAAAATATGAACATATCTCTAGTCTAGAGAGAGAGTGGTTGCTGTGTTGGTCCCAAATGTAACAGATGGAAACAAAGTAGTTCAGATAACATCCTTTATACTGGACCAAGTTCTGTTGGTGAGAGAGTATATGCTTTTGGGCCACAAAGAGGCCTTCCTTGGACACATAAAAAAAAGTCAGAAATAGTGGTTACTTACTGTAACTTAGTTCTTTGTGTATTCCCACTCATGGGATCACTTGATGCCCCGAGGAGATCTGGAGAACTTGTACTTTTAAGAGCAGTCCTCTGTGAAGCTTCCAGTGAAGAGTTCTGGAAGTTTCAGTGCTCCTATCCCTCCCTCTCACCTTCCTGCACTCTCACGAGAGCACAGGGATATATCAAATCAAATCAAAATTCTTTATTGTTTAGCCATTGGCTTTTACAATCTCCAAATAAAATAAGTAAGTAAATAAAATAAAATACATATTACAACCTAGATTGTAATATATAAACAGTATAGGTAAGTAATATACAATTTTAGTCCAACCACCAGTTATAACAGTTGGAGGTTTTACACATATATACCAATACACACACAGGGATATAAGAGGAAGGGGAGAAGCCTAGCCTTCCAGTCCCCCCCTGCCCAGCCCCCCCAGCTGAATGAGCTCATTATATACAACAAAGACTGTTTTAAATGAGATGCAACCACACAGGTCCACTCATCCTACACACATCAAAACGCCCATCTGATCTTTGCCTGGGCTTGGAGAACCTTCTCTGACTAGCCTGATAGGGTTTTCTGGGTCACAGTTTGGTGATGAGAGAGAAACCTGCGCTGGTGGAATGAGAGTCGGTATTGTCGGTAGAAGGCCATTGATGCTGAAGACCTATAAGAGCGCTTCTGGTTTTCTTTGACTACCCCTTGGGCTCTTGCCATCTGGCATGTGTCCTTTATCTTTTGCAAGGTGTCATCTGTCAATTTGGAGAAGAGTCCCTCCCCATCAAAGCAGTCTTCCAGCCTTGCTTTATTATTAATTTATTATTAAAAGGCATTAGCTCCATTGAGTGGAGCCACACATGGCGTCTGATGGTTGTAAAATGCATAGTGGATGTAAGCTGAAATTGCGCTAGTTGGGATCCCTCCTTTTGAATAACCTGCCTTTCCACTGGGTCAGTCATGGTAAGTAGTTTTACCCAGAGAGCATGCTGATATGCTGCCATAGCTGCTTTATAGTTAGCTGTTCTGAGTGTCAAGAAGGCCTTACGGCTGAGAAGGCCTTACGGCTAAGCACATCCAGATGACGTCCCTCGCTGTCTGAGGGAGTTGTTCTCGCTATTCCCAATGAGGGTCTACTTGTGACTGCCACTACAACCATTGAATTTGGATCTAGGTGGTGGGAAAACATTGTGGTGTCATCAGCCAATTTGCTGATAGGTGGTGAGGAGGAGGGTGTTGCCCATGTCGCCTTAGATGGTTCCATCTGCACTTCAGATAAGGGCAACTTCTTGTGCCCTGTGTCCCCTCCTGCGAGGATTCCAAAAACTGGTCTGGAGGGAGCTTTCCTAGTGTTCTTAGTAGGAATCTGAGGAAGGGTCAAGGTGAGGTGTCGTAGCATGTCCTGAAAGTTCTTAACATCTTCTATGGAGAGCAAAGGTGTATGATCTGAGATAGTGTCATTAGGAGGTGGGCTGATTATATCTCCTGCTGAGGAGATGCTGGAGTTTGTTGGTCTTGCACTGGTGTTGGAAGCTGTGGCTGGAGCTGTCCTGGGTTCTGATTAGGGAGATCAACAGTGTCTGATCTGAATGTTGTTGTGGTACCGATAGGTCTGCCCTGGGCACTGGAGTCAGCCGAGCTGTTCCCATAGCCATTGCCGTGGGTAGTGGTGACAGAGTTGGTACTGATTGCGAGTGACTGAGAGGTACTATAGGAGGTTGCACAATGGGTGCTGCTTGAGGTTGCTGAGAGTGAGGCAGCAGGTCATCTCTGCTATGGTGAGAGGTGCTCTTTCGGCTCAGTCTGCTAGTGGAAGCAGTGGCTCTGTCTTGGGAGAAGGCGGAGCTGTATAGAGAGGGAGATCTGTCCTGGCTCCAGTGCACATTCGAGGGATCAAGGTCTCTTCCATGCCATCCCAGTTCATTTTATCTGTGATCAGCATAGTGGTAGGGCATCTCCCTGTACCAGTCCATGCCCGTATGGGGTTGGCCAGCTATGGGGTTGTTCCTGCTTCTATTATAAAAGGTCTCAAAGTATGGATCCCAGGTTGGTGTTGGAGCGCTGTCTGTGTGCTTAGTGCAGTGCCACTTCAGTGGTGGGGATTCATCTCCAGAATCCTCCCACTGCGATGGGCAGTGCTGAGGCACATCATTACCCAAGTCCTTCGGTTCCAAGCTTCTACACTGCAACACGAGGGAGATGGAGCCTTTGTGCCAGCCGCAAGTGTGTCAGTTCCAGGGAGGGAGGGCTCCCTGCATGTGAAGCTGGTGGGGAGTGGGATGGTTCCCCGTGTCACGCTTTGGGAGTCCACTTCCTTGGGCATTGTGGGGCGGCCGCTCAAGAGGTTGCTCTGAGTCTAAGCAGGAGGGGGAGATTGCCACCTCTCCCTGGAATTCTGCCATAGTCTCTACACTGAGAGCCAGGTCCTGGAGTGGTGCGTGCCCCGTAAGATCAGTGCATCCTATGACAGGCGTCTCTGAGATGCCCTGAATGGGCTGAGCTAGCAGAGATGTATCACCCTGAGCAGACTGAAGCTCAATTCACAAGGGGTCCCATGGTTTAGGGTTAGTTGCCCGAGGTTTCGGCTTCCTATTGGAGGAGGAAGTTTGGTGCTCCTTGTGTGGACGAGAGGGAAGCTCGTCTGCAGGTACCAGGGCTATGCGAGTCAGGAGCTCCTGGAGTCTCTGTTTGTACTCCTTCAGTGCTCTCATGGAGAGTGCCTCACAGGCAGTGCAGCCCCACTTAATATGTCCTTCCCCCAAGCATAATAAGCATTGGTCATGTTGATCCGAGACCAGGATTACCATGGGTGTTTTCCGACAAGACACTCCCTACGAACCTACCACTCACTATACATGTTACAGGGCACCCATAGGACAACACTACAGTCCTGCAACATGTATAATGGGTGGGTAGCAGGTAGAGAGTGTCTTGTCTGAAAATGTCCCACAGCTCAAGAGGTGCAACGTTTAAAGCCTGGGCGTTTTTCAGCAGGGGCTGCCATAGGAACAATGACTATGAACTATCTAAGACTAACTATACTAAAGAGAACTGCTAACTATAAAGTAAAACTCTTTTTATGTTTTATAGGCACAAGCTGTTCCAGATCGCCAGAGGCGCTAAGAAGGAACTGGAAGGCTAGGCACCTCCCCCTCCTCTTATACCTCTTGTGCTCTTGCGAGAGTACAGTTCCAATTCATAACACAGGGACGAGAGAGGGAGGGGTCAAGCACTGAAGCTTCCAGAACTCTTCACTGGAAGCTTCACAGAGGACTGCTCTTAAAGGTACAAGCTCTCCAGATCTCCTCAGGGCATCAAGTGATCCCATAAGTGAGATTCTCGGAGCCACTCAAAGAGAAACTATAGGCTGAGCAAATGCAGAACATTTCGTTCATGTATATTACTTTCATGTATGTGTATGTCTTGCATTTGCTCAGTTTGCATGCCTGAATGAAGGCCCTGTACCCCAAAAGCTTGCACACTCCCACCAAGGAAAGTTGGTCCAATAAAAGATCTTCTCTGAACTACTTCATTTCCATCTCTATTTCTGAAAAGTCTGCTCCAAATTAATATGTTGTAAAACCATGCTTTAACAAATCGGAAGACAGAACAGAAATACTTTCCATTACTTTGAATTTATCAAAGATCAAGTGCTTTTGATTTATACAACTGAGTGCCTCCTTCACAATATCATTTTTCTAAAATGTTCACAGTTGAGTAACTCATTTGTTGCCTTAATTTTTAACTAAAATCTGAGCAAATATGAAATAAGAGCATATTAGTAAAATAACTCACCTTCCATAGCAAGAATACCAACAGTGCAAGCATCAACAGTCCTGCAAGAATAGCTACCAATATGATCCACCACGGCACGCCTGTATAAAGCGCTACCGTCTTTGCAGGAAAGACAGTAACTCGAACCTAGACAAGAGGGAAAGTATGACTAGTGGTGTGGAAAGTGTCTTTTCATGAGCCTAATATAAAATTAGAATTTGCATCAGGTCTTCCGGGCTGTGCAGCTATCCTTTTCCCTCGAGCAATTTCTAAATATACTTTATAAAGACTTTCATACCACCCAGTTCTTAAGAGAAGCATCTCCCTCGGCCTGACTCTTGGGGATTATACTGGAAGACCCAAGGAAAATAAGTATCTCAGCAGTGAATTCCTGCTAGCTTTTGAACACCAGGGGGAAAGCGTAAAGGGTCATCAGCTCAGATGTACCCAAGCTGAGTGATGTACCTTGACTGAATTAGCAATATGTATTTCATGTGCATAAGAAATTTCCTTTCTATGATATAAATTACTAATATTAAACAAATTCTGAAATAACTCACGGTAGCAGGTTTATTTGTGAGCTTAATGTTTTCTGCTGCAGCAGTAACACGGATTGTAGCCTTAACGAGGATATCCAGATAGTTCAGCTTTGAATATTCCTGTTTCAAAATAAGATATACGTATGTTAGAAGAGACAAAATAGTGAAGTATGCAAAAACATCCAGAATAGAAAGAGGATACCCTACCTCTAAGAAAGTGCTATTCCACAACATTGAACGCAGTACAACAGAGGCCTTGCTGTCCAAACCTTGCAAGGGGCATATTATCTTCACACAGTTGGCCTCCTCATTACATTCCTGCATTTAAAAAAAGAGATTTACATTTCAAGCACCACCGCTTGATAGAATAGTCAAGATTCGTGCCGTGTTGCAAACCAGGTTTAAAAGATTCAGTTTTATTGATATTTGCAGGCAGTAATGTTCCTCACTGCAAGTTTATACAACAGCAAAAGAATTACTTTTGGGGTAAACTTGCTCATGACTTTTACCTACTGAGCAAGGATTGTTTCCAAATAGATTAAGGACCATGGTTCCTATATCAGGCCAATGTTGGTCTCATCCAGAGCAAGCCTCCCCAAGATTTCAATTAAATCACAACCCATTCAACAAAACGTTATAAATGTACATTTTAACATGTGCAAAATTTCCTTGCTTCACTTTCGTTAGTTATTCTTCTCACTTAAAGTCAGTTTTCTGAGAAGACTAAAAAGCAATTGCTATTTTGAAATGGAAGATGCTTACCAGAGTTTTATATTTTCGTTCTGAAAATAAATAAAATTTCCCACCGCTGTCAGTCTG
Organism: Sphenodon punctatus; assembly: GCA_003113815.1. NCBI lineage: Eukaryota > Metazoa > Chordata > Lepidosauria > Sphenodontia > Sphenodontidae > Sphenodon > Sphenodon punctatus. The sequence continues at coordinate 1,360,992 of QEPC01005691.1, read as the reverse complement.
CTTCTCTGCAACCTCCCGTTTTTTCCTTGAACCTTTGGACTGCTTTCAAACCAACAAAAACAAAGAGAGAGAGTACTCGTTAATTAATTTGATTTGGGTTGATAAATCAGAATTTAAATGTGTAAGAGAGCATTACAAATATTAAGCTAATTAGTCTTGATATTTATATTTATTTATTTATTTAAACTTCTATCCCGCCCCTCCCCATAGGCTCAGGACAGCTTACATAAAATACAGGATACAATAAAACTCCCTTCAAAAACTTCATTCAAAGAAAAAACAACCCTCATCCCTAACCCCTGATCCGTAACCTCACCTGCCAAAAGCCTTACCAAAAAGAAAAGTTTGACACCATCTCCGGAATATGGCCAGTAGAGGTGGGACCCCGGGCCCGTTACCGGTTCTGCAAAAACCGGATTCCCGGATTAAATCCGGTATACCGGTACCGGATTTATTTCATTGAGTTCAATGGGGCACTGTGTCCCCATTGAACTCAATGAAATAAATGAATTCCTTCCCCCTCCCCCTCCCAGGCTGCG
>QEPC01005691.1:1325753-1348419 GCA_003113815.1 Sphenodon punctatus | reverse complement strand
GGAGTGATTTGGGGAGCCAGAGCACTGAAATGAGGGCCAGTACCCCCACCAGTGGCAGTCTCCCCCCTGCCAACCCCCCATAACCTCCCGCTCACCCCTGCCAGGCTGCTGAGGATCTGAGTCTGGGGACTCAGCTCCGATAGGCCCCAAATCTGGTACACTCTGCCCACCCCAAGCCACGCCCCCAAGCCACGCCCCCTTAGCCCATTTCCGGCGCGCCGGCGGCAAAGCCGCCGGCACAGGGCCACTAACACTATATTTTCCCGGGCCACTTTGATTTCCCAATCCGCCCCTGGTAGCAACCTTCTGATCAGCACATGGGGAGGAGTTGTTTGTAAACAAACAGCTTTATCTCCCCATCTGTGTCCCTGTTGCTGTTGCTGCAGGCTACTAGGAGGCAGAGGCAGGTGAGGGATAGAGACTGGAGCCAGGGAGGGGAGGCAGCAGAAGAACTTAGGTTGCACCTGGCGGTGGCGGCAGCAGGAGGGGTGAGGGAGACGCAGCGCGGAGGAGCCAGCGGAGACCAGGCTCTTTTCCTAGCTGTAGGCTCCGTCTCCCTCCCGCCTCCCTCACCCCTCCCGCTGCCGCCGCTGCAGGGGAGGGGGCTGGCCCTGCCTACGCCCCACCCCAAGGGCAAGGCCCGGGTGCAAATGATCCCTCCCCCCCCCGCGCCACGGTAGCTAGCCACTGAGTGGAACAAATAATTAAGTGAAGTTTTTGCTAACTGGTTAGATAAGCATCTGTCAGGGGTGTAGTAGTAAACAACATTTTATTGTTGGCCACATGGCCTTCACAATATAAAACATTCCCCAACACAAATATATTTGTGTCAGAGGTGACTCAGGTATAACTTCTCCTTCTCAAGGACATGTCAGATTCGGCGACCTTTTAAAACACTCCCAGTCCTAAAATTCTATGACTGCCTCTCACATGAGGTACTCTGTGGCTGCATTTAAACAAGACGTTTAGTACATGAAAAATTCTTACTCCTGCTTTATTTTTTAATATGTGAAAGGGTTCAGTTGCAGGATATGCTCGGTGAAACATGCATAAACTCCCAAACAGTCAAGCAAGAAAGAAGAGTTTAACAATGGGCCTAGACTCATCACAAATCAAATTCATCTATGAAGGATTAATATGCATATCAGTCTGCCTTAATTACTGCAGGAGCAGATATAGGTGATTTCCCCCTGAGGGGATGAATTCCCCACTTCTTACCGAGTTGGAATAATACATTGTGGACAAGAAAATATATATATATATATAATAATGGGATACCTACTAGTGGCCATGGCAATAAACACAGTAACTTTTGAAGTGGGGGAGGGAACTTTTGAAACAGGAGATGAAATATGGAAGTAATTAAAATGTATTAATGCAAACTCCCACAACAAAGAAAACAGGAGTCTCATGTGAATGCATCCTGCATCTTGCAGGGTCATTGGGGCTAAAGAAATTGGGGAAAACTACCATTGGCTTGAATAATGCAGGCAAGTGCTCATCTAAATTCCAGACAGTCTGTCTTGCATCACCATCAGTTCTCTTTGGTCAAGTTAAACCATTTATAGCATTTAATTCATATGGGTTCAGATGGGGGGAGGGGGAAGAGGGAGCACCATGACATCATGACGCTCCATAAAGGGTGCAACCATTGATGTTTTTAAACGAGACAGCTCTACGCATGCCCTCCTCACCACCTGCTCTTGTGTAAAACATGCAAATGTCAGAAAGGGGTGTGGCCATGTCAGAAAGGGGCAAAGAGACCTCCCCCACCCCCAGTCTCTCATGTGGCTCTGCCCTCTGAAGTATCATGACATCACAATACTCTACAGGGGTGAGGTCACATCTGAAAAGGGGTGGGGCCTCTTTGCCCCACCTCTTGTTGACATGGTCATGCCCATCGCCTCTGAAAAAAAATGCTGGTGGTGCCCCTGTGCTCACAAAAGGTACCCACATTCTTGTACCTTAGCTGACTGAGAGGACTGTGCTAGAGAAAATTATTTATGCAAATAATTCTTCCTCTCTACTCTTCCAACACATTGACTTGTAAAGTTGAGTGGCTTTTCTCTACGTTTTACTCTTTATTATTAAAACTCGGATGAGTTACTCTCTGGTCACGATCCTCAGACTACTAACAATCCATTTTTAATAGCTCTTTGTATGAACAAACAAAGTGAAACTTACTTCTGAGACAGCTGTTTTTGGTTCATTGGAGTTTAGAATTGGCATGAGGTCTGGGAGAGCTCTCCCTTGTCTTCTCCTAGATGGTGAGCTGGATTCCGAGCCACTGATTTTAACACCAGCTGTCACAGGGATAGGGCGTAGTTTATCTTTGATGCTTTCCTAGTAAATATTTTAAATGAGCTATTTAGTACACTGAGTTTTAAAAACACCCCAAAGTTTGGTAACATACCTAATTGAAAGGAAAGTTCAAACAAAATCCCTTATTATGATCTGCCAAAGTAAAACGTGACTGTATTCCATGTTATGCATTTATGCCCATCACCTCACCTGCAGCACAAGCTGGGTTTTCACACACACTGGTTTCTTCTGCCTTTCTAGAGTTATACTTCCAGTGAGCTGGTCAGAGTGCTGGTTGGCAAACTGAACTCTAGAGGGCATGCCTGACCCCCGCCTTTCATTCTCTGCTTCAAATGTGTAGTTCAACTCTAGATAAAACAAAGAGAAAATACACAGCTACGGGTAAGAAGTATTGCAAACATTAAAAATACTAGATTAGAAAGCTATAATCACGCCATGTTGGCTAGGAAAACACATGCTCCTCAGTACTGGAATTGTGTATTTTGCTAACTACTCTCCTCTGTTTACAAAATATTCTTGGAAGAATAACAGTATTTCCTGCCAGTTTTGCCAATCTCCTTGCTTCCTCCACATTTGTTTCTAAAAGGCCCATCAGAATTAATAGGCTTTTTGTTTATTACAAGTTCCTTTTCAGGCACACGGATAATAGGAATTGTAACTACCTCTCTATGGCCAGCAGAGGGAGGGCTAGGATACAAATCACTGAAGGCCCTTTTTGCTGTGAATGACAGTGCTCCCAATGCACCTTCCTCAAATAGATGACAACGTCCACCGCTGCTGTTCTATCTATGGCAGGGCTTTATAGAACAACTAGCCCCATGATACCTCAACAGAGCAAACTTCCTAACAGGGAGAGAGACAGCATTGGTGGATCTACAATTAACCTTTAGTGGCCGCTGATCTGTTCTTCCTTAACATTTACAGTCATAAAAACAAAGTAACGAACAGATATTTCACATTTATTTCTACTTACTTAATCTTGGATTGAAGTCACTGGAGCTAGCAATGTATTCAAAACATGCTTCAACATTCATGCTGTAAAAATTCAAGGATTGAGACATTTTTAATACATGATCGAGGCCTGAAACAAGCAGTTAAATTGCTACTGGCAAGAAATGTCACCATATTGGGAACCGAGATCTATTTCCCAACTGTTTCCCAATACCGATGCAATTTCTCAATTCTCACAATACTGCAAGATACCGTCCCGACTTTCCACTTACTATTTACTGCATACCATTCATTTACCACTTACTGCATTGCCGAGGGTACCGTTTTACTTCCAGTCTGGGTGTTTCTGCATTTCTGAGCCAATCACTGTGCAAATATTCCACCGCGTAGCCTCCCCACAGTGCCCCTTAACCTCCACTCCAGTGCAATCAGAACTGTTGTTCTATGTTGTTCCCTTTGCTTTGACCAATCTGCAACTGGACTGTCGATTAGAAAAGGAATCTGCATAACAGCCAATGAGTGCCAAGGAAGTACAAGGGAAAATGGAGTGCAAGAAACCAAGTATTGCGTCGGTACTCCTCTCGGGATTTGAAACGGACAGCAAAGCAGTAAAAAGCAAAGCGGTAAACAGGATACTAGTAAGCAGAAAGTCAATACATTGAGAAATTAAATGTCGGTAGAGACATTACTGAGTACAGAGAGGTTCTTGATTTGACCGAGGTGGTGGGCTCGATCCCATGCCGCACAGATCACATGCGCAACCATGCACAAACTGCATGGATCCCCGTTGTGGACACATTGTGCCCTGCAGAAACTGCACGCATGCATGTGCACATTCACATACGCAGTCCATAGGGCATAGCATCATGACTGGTATCAGGAACCAGGATTTCAACAAGATTTCCTGTTTTGGTGAAATCTCGTTTCAGCCCCAGTATGATCCAAGATACTAAGTTTTAATACTTCATTAAACCATGGAATTACCATTCCAAAACATCAGTAATTAGAGCTGGCATTGTGTTTCTCAGTGAAAGGTGAATTACAAAGTGAAAGAGAAAAGCTCATGGTGGAATCACAAAACAGAGACGGCTAAGAGGTTTTGTTTATTTTTTTCAATAAATAAGTTCGCTTGGCTTTTTAAATAATAAGATACATCAGATCTTGTTTTCATGTTTTTGCTGGGGGATTCTGTTGTAGAATTAAAAGGAGTATGGCACGAAAAAAGGCTGAAATCTGAGAAAATGAGTGAGAAGGGAATGTTTAATCAATCAATACCAGCCAGATTCTCAGTTGCCTTCCACTTGTCTAGTTTCTTGCACCAAAGTAATGTGTACTACTCATTCTATTTTTTAGTTCTTTTTCACCCACTTAGCTTGGGGGGCGAACCACCACACAAAAGGGTTGGTCCTAGTGCCTTAAAGAAAAACAGATAAAAGAGACTCTATACAGAAGGCATAGCTGTGAATTACTTTTTCTGATTTTTAACTTAGAAAGAGAATAAGCCAAACCCTTCTTTGTATTTTGAATGTAACGGCTCTGTTTCATCAGCTTGCAAAAAAGGGCAAGAGCTTGTTGAAATCTGTAATTCCATTTAGCACCAATGACGATCAAAAGCAGGGTTGTCTAAATAGCGTGTGCTTTGAATTGGACTGTGTGTGTACAAAAGACTACATCGAAAAGAAATTGTCAGGTACACAAGAACCATCAACTAAGAGCTACTTCATTCTCGCATTGTAGTACCAACTTTTTAAAATGTAAAAAAACACTTTAAAAACCTGAGGGCACATTCATATGCAACACAGCTTATTGAGGGTTAAATAACCTCCAGGTAAGCCTACCCATGGATACTATGCCGGGTATGGCTGTTTTGTGTGACCACTCCTTCCTGGGAGTTAATTAACCCTCACACCATCTTATCAGATAGGAACAATTACACAAAGGGCGTTTTCAGACAAGCCACTCGCCACCCACCTCCTACCCACTCTACATGTTTCAGGGCACCCATAGGGCAACACCGCAGCCCTGCAACATGTACAGTGTGTAGGAGGTAGGTGGGCAGTGGGTGGAGAGCTGCTTGTCTGAAAACGCTCAAAGTGTTAGTGTGCGGTAACTTCTACCATGGGGTAAATTACCTCAGGTCTCACTTTGGATGAGCTAGGTTTTATGTGAACGTGGCCTAAGAAAATAGAGCATCACCACATTTTACTACTCCCCAACCTAGTGTCTTCCTAAAGAAATTTACTGCTCCTTTCCCGGATTCTCTTGTCTGGGAATTTATTAAAAATATCAGCCGCTTTATTTCCAGCCAATTTAAAGCTTTAAGATAAGAGTAGGTTGTTCTAAAACATTACAGATTAGAGACAAAAACAAGCAAAGAATGAACTGAGATAAGTGTCAGCCACTAAAATCCATTCTCCCATCTTTACACTTCAGAAGAAAAGTCAGTTGGACAAGAAGATGAGAGGTGTTTGGACATATGTAAAATATACTCATGTGTGTCCTTTAGTAATCCAAAATTCTGCAGGCCTAGAATAGGACACGTTCATATACAGAACACTAAAACTAGTTAGGAATTTATAATGTACATCTAGGCATTAATATGATCGTTCATATATGTTTAAAAAATTGAAAATCTGAACACTCAAATGTGTGAAATAGATGAAGGTTTGGGGGTAAACCCCACAACCAAATAAGTAAATTACTTTACCAAATTCCACTTGGCTCATGACAGTTCTTTTTGTTTAGGTCAATTTTGTCAGGTGCTATCTTGATACTTTTCTTAACGCTCACCACAGGCCGAGATCTTGGGATTCAGAGAGAAGAGAGAAAGAAAGCATTACCAGTAGGGAAATGTTACTCCCATCGACTGTAAAAGAAGCACTGAGCCTTTTATCCTTGCGCTGGTTTGCTGTGAAGACAGTATAGGGTGCAGCCACACGAACTGGGGCAGGCCCAATCTTCCATGCGCCCCGTGGTGAATGAGCGCAGGGAGAGCTGCTCTTCCCAGGTCTCCTTCCCTCGTGGTCAGCTGTTAGACGGCGAGGAAGCGGACGCTCCTCCAGGCTCGATCCATAGGCCCCGCCTCACGGTGGGACTGCACATCCCGACCACATGGGAGGCAGGCCCTTTAACTTACTTTGGGCAGTGTTATTATTAATTACTATTATGTATTTCTATGGCACAAGCAATGTACCTGGTGCTTTACGATTGTTGAGAGTAGACAAGGTCCCTACTCCAGGGGGTTTACAATCTGAGAGAGACAAGGGAGGGTTGATGAGGGGTGGGGCCAACAGAGAGAGAGACAAGGATACATTCATGAAGACATGAGGTTGCAGGTACATGTACTTAGCTTAGTTACATAGGGGAAGGTGATGTTGGGGAAATCAGGAAGGGGACTAAAGGGATGAGGAGCTAGGGAAGGCCTGACAAAAGAGGTAGGTTTTCAGGAGGGATTTGAAAGTCGGGCGGGAGGGAGAGGAGTGAATGTGTTCAGGGAGGGAGTTGAGGGCATGGGGGCAGCAAGGGCGAATGGGTGAATATGCTTAGAGGAGCAGGGGAGTTGTGAGGAGCTCTTAGAGGAGCAGACAAGGATGGCGGAAGAGGAGGAGCAGAGCTTTTGGACGGGAGTACAGCAAGGAGTCAAGACTATGAATAGCCTTGTAGGTAAACACAAGAAGCTTGTGCTGATTGTGTTCAGGTAGAGGGAGCCAGTGGAGAGAGGAGAGAAGAGGCTGCATGTGATCAGAGGCAGGCGAGGTGGAGAACCAGAGTTTTGAATACATGAGAAGTGGGCAATATGGAGCAGGGAAGGCCAGGGAGAAGGAGGTTGCAATAGTCAAGGTGATAGACAACCAGAGCAAGGAGTAGGGGTTTAGCAGTGGAGACAGTGAGGAAAGGACAGATCTTAGAAATGTTGCATAAGGAGAGATTATAGGATTTAGCAACAGATTTGATTTGTGGTTTAAAGGAGATGGAGGAGTTAAAGATGAACCCCAGGGCTACACACCTGAGGGACAGGTTGAATGGTTATCCCATCAATGGAAACTAAGAAGGAAGAGAGAGAAGATGGCTTTTGGGGGGAGATGAATTGTTCCATTTGGGCCATATTAACCCACTTTGGACAACATCCCCAGCCTATGCGCTGCATCCCCAGCCTTTTCAGAGGACGCATCACGTAGTAGCTGGCTGCCTGCCCTGCCTTGGGGCGGGGTGAATATCTGGCTGCCATAAGGCAGACGAGCCACTCCATCGCGTGTTAACATTGCCCAAAGTGGGATAATGCTGCCAAAAGTGGAATAATGTCTCATGTGGCTGCACCCACAGTTTTTACATTGCGCTGCAATTCAAAGAAAACCAAGTGTTCCTTCTTCAGAACTGTTAGAAATGAAATATATAGTATATTATCGAAAAGTTGGACATGCCCAATTTGCTATGACGGCCAAACGAGTGCACTGTATCTAGAATTCAATGTAATAACCCCCCAAATCTCTGTTAGTGTAGTTATGTTGGTCATTTAACACACACAAAACCCAGGAAATTCATAGCAATGGTTCCCGCAGCGATTGTAACTCAGCCTGTGCACGCAGACAGCAGGTACCAGCAGTCATTTGTTTTAACATACAATGTGGATGGCTAAGTTGTGGCTGCCTTGGGAAACATAACTTTCCTTTGACTCTGGCATGCACATTCTCCTATAATACTGCGTTAACAGATTTGCTTTCTCATGGGAGGGGATTGCATTTCTTTCCTAAAGGAAACATGGACAAGTAAAATGGGCTAATCTTGCACCTTCTGAAGACTGGGAGTTTTTCCTTTCCTATTAATTGTAGCATGATCTGGACCACTGAACCTATTTCTAAATGCTTATTTCACTAAAAAGTGAAGGAATTAATTTGCTCTACATCAAGCTCAAGTTTCTTGTCCTCACTTCTAAGACCCTGCAAACTTCTGCTCCTCCCTATTTAACTGTTAGTGGCCCCATGAGTTGATGAGGATGATGTTAAAAGGCAAAATTATGTTGTTTCCCTGCAGCCAAATCTGCCCAAAGACAAAGCCCAATTAACAAGGCTATGCACTTCAGAGGTCTTACCTGCACTCACAAGGCTGGTCTAGAGACACTAAAGGCACTCCAAACCCAAGAGCAGGGGGGCAAAGGAGTGAACCAAGGAATTATTAAGATTCTTATTTTTTATTGTATCTGCTCAGGATGCTAGGCATTGTACTGAGAGTAAAGGCTGATCCTTGCTCCAATGATCTGACAGTCTAGCTGGCTGGGGTTGTCAATGCCTCCCCTTCAAGAAGGCAGAGGGTGCCTGATGGCCTCAAAATTGTGGTTGTCTGTCCTCTGCTCAAGAAACCATCTCTTGATGCTGACTCCCCGGCCAGCTACCATCCTGTCTCTAAACTTCCCTTTTTAGGGAAGGTTATCAAATTGGTGGTTGCCTCACAGCTCTAAGTGAATTTCAATGCTTTTGGTTTCCTGGACCCATGTCAGTTGGGTTTTCATCATGGGCAAGGCACCAAGACTGCGCTTGCGGCCTTGGTTGACGATCTCTGTTTGGAAAATCGACAGGGGAATTTGTACCCTGTTGATTTTGTTAGATCTTTCAGTGGCCTTTGATACAATTGATCATGGGGTGTTTTTTACTGCGGGACCTGGCAGGGATGCGCAGGACCGCTCTTGAGCAGTCTCGCTTATTCCTAGCCAGGAGAACTCAGAGAGTGGCGATGGGTGGTGACTCACCATATCCCCCTCCCCCGGGAGCTCCCTTGTGGGATCCCACAGGGTTCCACCTTGTCCTACTCCTGTTCAATGTGTATCTGAGGCCCCTGGGTAATATCGTTAGGAGATCTGAAATGCCATCAGTATGCTGATGACACCCAACTCTCTCTCTCTTTTTCATCTGACCCAGGCCCTGCAGTCTCGGTGCCTGGCTGCCACTGGAAACTGGATGTGGGGAAGCCGATTGAAATTTGAATCCTGACAAGACTGAGGTGATGATGGCTGGTTAGTCGTGTGACCTGGGAAACTTAGGAATCCTGGTTATTGATGGCTCCCTTGGTCACTCAGGTTTGCCACCTTGGGGTACTCCTGGATCTACTGCTGTGTCTGAATGGCCAGGAGCGCTTTTCACCAACTTCATCTGGTGAGAAGGCTGCCACCTTTTTTATCAAACTCAAATTTGGCCACAGTCATCCAGACTAGACTACTGCAATGTGCTCTATGTGGGGCTGCCCTTGATAACTGTTCAGAAGCTGCAGTTGGCAAAGAATGCAGTGGCCCACCTTCTGTCGAGGGTGGATTGCCGGGAGCACATTACACCAGTACTCCAAAGTCTGTACTGGTTGACAGTAGCGTTCCAGGAACAATACAAGGTGCTGATTTTGACCTATAACACCCACCCCCTGGACCCCGGGGTGGCCCGGCGGTCATCAGGGAGTGCCCTCCTGGAGATTCCGTGCTACAGGCGGGTCCAAACAGACAGGCAGGCATTCTTGGCAGCTGCACCATCGCTGTGGAATGCCCTCACCATGGAGATTCGCCTCAGCCCGGAGCTCCTTGCCTTCCGTCAAAGCTAGAAGACCTGGCTCTTCCATCAGGCATTTGTGGGGGAGGGGGAGATGGGATACTTGAATGCGTAGGATTGTTTTATACACAGATCAGGAAACTGTTGTTGTGGGGGGGGGGTGTCAATTTTATATTCTCATTTTAAATTTAACTTTATGCATATATCTATCTTTATAATATTTATTATTGTTGCTTTTGTACTGTTTTTAAAAGTTGTAAGCCGCCCTGAGTCGCTTCAGCGAGAGGAGCGGGATAAAAATGCACGGAAATAAATAAACAAACAAACAAATAAATAAAATAAATGACTTGGGTCCCAGGTATCCAAAATACCACTTCTTCCCTTATGTTCCATCACAGTCTCCGAGGCTGGCCAAGGGCGCCCTCTTGCAAGTACCAACTGCCCACGAAGTTCATGCAAAGGGGGTCTGCAGCATTCTCAGTAGCTATTCCACAGTTGTGGAACTCTCTCCCCTTGGAGAGCCACCTAAGCCCAAGCCTGCTTACCTTTTGGAAGAGATCTAAGACCTTTTTGTTTGGCCAGATGCTTGGCAGGCAGGGATAGGTTTGGGTGGGGGAGTTTATTTTATTTTATTTATTTATTAGATTTCTAGGCCACTACTGCTGCTCAGGGCGGCTCACAACATATTCAAACATAAAAATAGAAACAGCAGGAAGCATATTTTATTTATTTACACACCACCCTTCCCACAAGTACACCAGGTTGTCAACAATGCATTGTCCCAACCAGACAGGCAGAGAGGGATTCATCTCCTGATGGGGAAATCACCTCTATCCCTTCCTCAGGCAATGAAAGCTGACTGAGAGGTGGATTAATCCCTTCACGTAACAAGAAGTGCACATGAGGAATTTAGAATGACTGCTAAGCCTTCCTTTCCAACTTAGCTTTCGGGAAGTTAACATATATTATTACTCTGCGTATCCTACAACCCACCCACACAGTAAATACAGGGGGAAGGTTTTTTCACATACTAAGCATCTCATGTGAATACAGCCAATGTTTCAGTCATCTGTTAAAGAGACCAAATCAAGTTTCCAGCTTTTGGGGGGCCAAGCTGAGGGGAGTATTACAACCATGAACCAAAATTTTATTGCTTCAAAACTGTTTGCTTGACAGCTAAGCTCTATGTATTGTCAGCTAAAATACTATATGCCATACATACCTGTAAACAGATACAGAGTCTGAAAGTGAGCCAACTGCAATATCAGGGTAAGAGTTTTTATCAAGATCCATGTTTCCAGTGATAGAATAACCAAAGAATGAAACACCACTTGATTTGCCATCAAGAATCTAAAGCAAAAAGATTGTTGCGAATAAACACACTGCTATGATCTATGTGGGTCACTATTTAATATTCTAGATATCTGGGGCATAAAGTCGCTGACATCAACGTAAATGGTTTTCCCCTTGGAAGGAGGAGGGCAAATCCAAGCAATTTGACCTCAGCATTTATTTCTGCAACAGCAAGTTGTTCCAGGAACTATTGATTCACAAAGTTAAGCCTTTATTGATGCAAACACAGCAGAGCTAGTCAATTGCTCTGGCTTCCATCCCTCTAAGCTTCTATGCCATCCTGACAAAAGTCAATATCTATCTGACAGAAATAGGATACTAAAACTTTTATACTTATTAGGGACATTCTCAGTGGCACCAAATGCAAGGTATTATGTGGCCCTGAAAAGAAGAGAAAAGTATAGTCTTTGCCAGGGAAGATTTATAACTCTATAGATTTAAGCTAAACACAAAGCCAAATTCTCACTTTCAGGTCTCCTTTGAGAAAAATAGGGCCATCCATTGCAATAGAGATGCTGCGTGGGCTGTGAACAAGCCAGCTCTGGAATTGTGATCTTATGGGAATGGGGCCTGCATTTCTACACACACCCTTGCTCTCATTTCCCTTATCTGTGGGACTAAAAGCCAAACCATGGACTCCTTAAGCTGGAAGAGTCAGTGCACTCCTGATCTTCCTGGCCAATGCTGTAAACTCCACAGAGCCTTTTATATGCGCTCTCTCTCTCTGGCAAGAATGGGAGAGGATGGGAAAATGGCAATCATGACTTTCCTTGGTAACTTAATACGCATTAGGGGTGCAATCCTCATTCACCCAGGTTCAGAAGGGGGTTACACATGTATAAGGCGTGTACCAAAGGGCCACACTAAACTTATGTGGGTGCCAGATCTTCTGTCACAGTGAGAGGCATCATTCTACAGCATAACCATGGTGAGAAGACCGCTGTCTGTAATATGGAAGCATAGGAGCAGTCTTACAAGTGGTCAGCACATACTTAAGTGTTGACTGTGCTCGGCTATGGGCAAGTGAGACCGGGTGAATTTGACATCCACCTAAGTCCAGGGAGGCACTTTGGTACACAACTAATCCCCTTACACACTGGACAAATTATGATTGCACCCAGGTTTTCCACTATTTTTAAGATTCAAAATGAGAGGAACATAACTAATCCGTGACTACAGCACACTCACTTTCCTAATACCCTATCATTAATGTGATTCAAAACAACAGTCAACTCTCACTATAACAAACCCTGCTTATAACAATCCCAACTTCAAGCACCATTTTTATCAATTGCCTATTACCAATCCCCAGTAGAGTGATCATCCAGATAGAATGAACTTTTTCCTGGTCCCTTGAAGGTTTGATAGACTGCAAATATTCTGTATGTCTGCTGCACAAATCACTTTGTAACATATATACTCTACAAAGCTAAATGTGGCTATTAAGGTTGTTTAGGTACCTGTGCTGGTTTTGTATTTATTCCACTGCTGGATCCGTGGTATATATACACCTTGCCAAAATCATCATATGGCGCCCCCACTGCAATATCTGTTGAAGACAAATTTGGATACATCTTATATTTCTAAAAGGTTATTGGCGTGATTAGGTATTTAAAGTACCGTGTTATGAATCAAATGTTAGCACAGCATTAGCATACCTGCTGCCATTAAGGAGGACACATAGCACCTACACCATTGCATCCTACAACCACCTCTATTTGTTTCACCTTCTATTTTTACACAGAAATTTGCAACACAATCTGTCTCCCCTCTTTTCTTAGACCGCCAGGCAAGTATATGTGGTTTTGACATAACCCCTCCTTCCCTCACCCACTCCATCTACCCTTCTTGAAAAACAGGCTGTAATCATTTACTTATTTATTTATAATAAAAATTTTATGCCACCCTCTCCTGCTAAAAGCATCTCGGGGCAGCTAACAACAAATTAAAACAAATATCAAATACAATTCACATAGAATAAAAAACAATTTAACCCCCAACCCCTCCCTAACACAACCCACCCACCCCATCTCCCTCGGGAAAGGCACGGCGAAACAGCCAGGTCTTACACTGTCTATGGAAAGAGGGGAGGTTGGCGGTCAAGCAGACCTCCAACGGGAGGGAGTTCCACAGCCACGGTGCAGCCACAGAGAACGCCCTCCTCAAGGTCGACACCCGAAAAACCCAGGGGACCCAGCCGACCGCAGGGGCCGATCCAGGACCCAGAGGGCAAGGCGGTCCTGCAGGTAGGTGGGGCCCAGGCCGTTTAGGGCTTTAAAGGTCAACACCAACACCTTGAATTGGGCCTGGAAGACAATCAGCAGCCAGTGCAGAGCAGAGAGCGAAGCACTGGTGTAATGTGCTCACACTGGCCCATCCCTGTTAGGAGACAAGCCACCGTGTTCTGCACCAGTTGCAGTCTCCAAACCAGCACCAAGGGTAGCCCCACGTAGAGCGTGCTACAGTAGCCCAGTCTCGAGGTAATAAAAGCATGGACAATCGTGGCCAGATCAGAGTCTGAGACATACAGCCTAAGCCGACATACCAGATCATCTGTGTTATTATTCCAGTTGGAAGAGCTGTCCTGTCAAGTGTTAGTGATTCCGATTGATTTATTTCTTACCTGGGAACCCATCCTGATTGATATCACCAATACTTTCCACTGCAATGCCAAACATAGAATCCTTGGTTCCATTCAGGCGAATTGGCTTGACTCCTCCCCATTTACCTTGCTGGTTCATGTAGATGTACACAGCACCTCCAATTTCTCCATCTCTGTCAAAATACTGGGGGGCTCCCACAACAACATCTTGCCACCTTAAAATAAAACAAAGTGAGAGCACAGACATTTTTTAAAAAGGTGGGAGAGGGGAATTTGAAAAAGCCTGGCAGTGAAAACCTACAGGTTCAAGTACAATTTTATTTTATTTATTTATTAAAATGTATACCCCACCTTTCCTCGAAGGCTCAGGGTGGCTTACAACACCACACACAAAAATGTAAAAATACAAAGCAATACAATAAAATCTAAAAATCCCTATCCTCACCCCAAAAACCCACCCAGCCAACCTCTATCCCCGCCAAAACCTCTGCCAAAAAGAAGTTTGCCACTACCTCCAGAATATAATCAAGCTCAGGGGCTATGGTGGACCTCCAGGGGAAGGGGGTTCCATAGTACTGGGTCAGCAACCAAGAATGGCTCTCTGCGGGACCTTATTGTATGGACAAGATTAGCCAGTGGTACCCACAAGAGGGCGCTCCTGGCCAACCACAGGTGTCACAGTGGCTCATGGAAGGAAAGGCGGTCTTTCCTTCCTTGGGTTTATGGGGGCCAAGCTGTTTAGGGCTTTAAAGGTCAAAACCAGCCCCCTGAATTGTGCCCAGAAAGCTATAGAAAGCCAGTGCAGACTATAGAGCACAGGTGTAATGTGCTCATGGTGACCCACCACCCAAAAGCAGCCAGGTTGCCACATTCTGCACCAGCTGCAGCTTCTGAACAATCAAGGGCAGCCCCATGTAGAGTGCATTGCAGTAGTCTAGCCTTGACGGAATGAAAGCATGAATGATGATGGCTATATCCAAGTCAGAAAGAAAAGGCCACAGCCTTCTCACCAGATGGAGCTGATGAGAGGTGCTCCTGGCCACCATCGCACCTTGACAATCTAAGCACAGCAGAGGATCCAGAAGCACCCCAAAGCTGTGAACCTAAGTAACTAGAGGGGGCCAGACTCCTCCAATAACAGGGGTACCAGTCCCCTCCAAATCACAAGGTCGACCAACCATCATCACTTCAATCTTGTCTATATTCACCTTCAGGTTTTTTTGGTTTTTTTTATTAATAGTTGTAACAATGTGAAAAAAGAACATATACAAATAATACATTAGTGAAAGGCGGGATAGTCCCTCGAAAAGTATCTCGTAGTGAGAAGCAACGGCTCCAAAAAATTTTCTTGCTTCCTCGTGGCAGTGCAGGTAAGTATGTTCTATCACTTTTCCCAAAGGGGTGTGCTCTCAGGCATATGTGCGTACAGTTTTGTTCATATTTAAATTTCTTTCAGGTTTATCGTTTGTTTGTAGTCTTCCATGTTTATACCGTTGGTAATGATTGGCCAACAGGGTGATCACACAGTATAAAAGTCTTCTAATTTACCCTTTGTATCTGCAGCCACTCTCTCCATTGATGCAGCATACCAAAGACGATGGAGCCAATCATTAATGGATGGACCCTTTGAAGATTTCCATTTGCAGGCTATTGTATGGATTGCTGCAAGAATCAACACTTGACAGGTAGCTTTCCTATTGGATGATGCATCTATATTTTCACATAGTTCTACAGAGCTATTTTTGGTGTTAATTCGAACTCCATAGGGATATGTTGTTGTATAAATTGCCAGATTTCTTTCCAGAACTTTTGCACTACGGGGCAATGCCACCAGCCGTGCACATATGTGCCAACCATTCCACAGCCTCTCCAACATGTTTCGGGGTAGTCAGAGTTCATATTGTGTACATGAACTGGAGTTAAATATATTCTCATAACTAATTTTAATTGAAGTTCCTTAACCATGAGGGAGGAGGCACAGTTAGCCATGTGTTCTATTATCTGTGTTATATTTGTTTTAGTTAGGATAAGTTCTAGCTCATCACTCCACTTAGTGAGATAGCCTGTGTCTGGATAGTGGAATTCATCTCTGAGTATCCTATATAATCTGCAGAGGAATTTTAAAGGGTATGCACCCCACCCCCAAAAAAATAATAAATAAAAATTTCCCAGTGCATGCATCTCTCTATTATATAATTCTTTGTCTTTATAATAGTTTCATGTACTGTATATTTTATTATATAACCATTGGTCTGCCTTTTCTTTAAGGCTGGCTTCCAAAGTCTCTTTTGGTTTTATTTGGTCGCTGAAAAAAGAAAAGTGGGAGGTCTGGTAGACCCCTTTCTTTTTCCAATTGTCTAGACTGTTTTTCTCTCTCAGAGTAAGGACTTGGATCTTATTTTGAATCTGGAAATAAGGGATTTTCCCTTGAGTAATCTCTCTTTTTTTCTTTTTACAGATCTCCCAGAGCTTAAGAGTGTATCCTATAAATGGATGAAGTAGTACTTCTTTGGACTTAAGTATGGTTGGATTTTCACTATCAAAATATTTTTTTAAATCTGGAACTTGTAAAAAATATTTTTCATCTTGTATCCAATCTGGTTCTGTAAAGTTTGAGTACCAGCATTTTATAGATCTGAGTCTGGATGCCCGTGCATAGAGTTTTATGTTTGGGAGGGCCATTCCTCCCTTCTTTGTTGGGGTTAATAAAATTGATCTTCTGGAGGCATGGTTTTTTGTTGTTCCAGATTATTTGAAAAATTATCTTCTTAATTATATTATAGAATTCAGTAGGGTGTTCTATCGGTATGGCCATTATAGTATAAAATAGTTTTGGTAAAATCATCATCTTGATTAAATTTATTCTTCCAATCCAGGAGCATTGTATTTTACTCCATGTATCCCTTTTGAACTTTAAATCAGTTACTAGTGGAAGAAAGTTCACTTTATAGAGATGGGAGGTATTTTTTGTGATTGTAACACCTAGGTATTTTATGGGGGGATTTTGTATTTTGAAGGATAAATTTGTTGTTGTCTTAGGGTTTAGGTTAGATTAGTTAAATAAGAGCATTTGGGACTTTTGTACATTTACTTTATAACCTGATATTTTTCCAAATATGTCTAGCAGCTGTAGCAACTCTGGGAGGGATTTATTCAAATCTGACAGGTATAATATCATGTCGTCCGCATACAGCGACATGGGGTATTTTCAGATGTTACAAGATCACGCTCAATCACAGTGAACCACGGTCAATCCCGCGGCGGGGCCAAAGTGCCCTGAAAGTCTGTTCGGCGGCTGCCAGATGTTCACCACAGTCAATACCCACATGGGGTCAATTTCAACCATGCTTCCGGGGCTCCCTGCCGGACAATCCCCGAAAGCGTGGTCAAAGAGATTCCCGACGGGAACCAACAAAAAGTAACGTCTGGCCGGCAACCACTGGCGGGAATCAAAGGAGCCGGGACGAGCTGCCCCGGCACCTTCCGGGTGCCTTGACCACGGCCCGAGCCGGGATCGGCATAACGTCTGTTGCGCTGCCCCGGGCCATAATCTGTCAGCCCGATTCCCTGCCGTGGTCACGTCACGTCTGTTCGGGGCTTTTTTTGACCACGGGGGGTGGTTGTTCGGTTCACACCCGGCGGGGATCCACTGTGGTGAATCGGGACCGCGTAATGTCTGAAAATACCCATGGTGTTCAGCTTTGCCAAACTGAATTCCTTTAATTTTTTTATTTTGCCTTATGGCTGCCACAAGAGGTTCAAGGGTGACATTGAAAAGGAAAGGGGAGAGTGGGCAACCCTGCTTAGTGCCTCGGCTCAGAGCAAATTCTTGGGTTAGTTTACTATTAATTATAAGTTTTGAGGTACGGGCTCTATATATTATTTTGGTCCACTGGAGAAAATTACCCTCAATCCCCATAGCCTTCGTGGTCTGGAATAAAAACGCATGTTCACAGCAATCAAACGCTTTGTCAGCATCTAGGGAGGCTATAACTGCAGGGTTTTTATCTTGTCTTATTTTATGTATGATGTTAATCACCAAGCGAATGTTATCAATTCCTAGTCTACCCCGTATGAATCCTGTTTGGTCTGAAGAGATAATTATTTTTATATATTCCTGGAGTCTAGTTACAAGTATTCTAGTAAATATCTTTGCATCTAAATTCAAAAGAGATATTGGGCGATATCCTGAACAGTATTCTGTGTTTTTCCCAGGTTTCGGGCAGAGGACGACTACACTTGCCTTGTAAAATAAAGGAGGCATACTTTGCATGTCTTGGAAGCCGTTGTACACTCTGGTAAGTAAAAGGTGAAATTAAATTTATATGGGTCTGATAAAATTCAGGTAAGTAACATCTGTTCCTAGGGTTTTATTTTATTTTTAGTCGTTTTATACTTTTTTCTACCTTTTCTTGAGAGATGAGGAGATTAAGAGCCTCACTCTGTTGTTTATTTAGTTTGGGTAGTCTGATACAACATAAAAAAGTTATTTATCTGTGTCAGGTCTCGGGATGTGGATTTATCTAGTTCATAAAACTGTAAGAAATGAGTTCGCATGTTATCTTCTATTAGGATATTGTGAGTGGAGCTCTCTCTTATATAGAGGATCAAGGCTTTTTTTCTTTTCTTTTTAACTAACTAGGCCAGGACACTGTCTGCCTTATTACTTTATTCAAAATAATATTGTTTTGTGTACCTTAGATGTTTAACAATTTGGTCTGTCTCAAAAGTATTAATTAGGCCTTTAATTTGAATGATTACTTTATTTGTTTTCTTGTTGGGTGCTTTCTTTTGTTTGTTTTCTACAGTTTTTAATTTGAGGTATAATTAATTTAGCTTCTCTTCTTTCTCTCTTTTTTTTTTTTTTACAGCTCACCTGGGAGATGTGAAGTCCTCTTAGATAAGCCTTCGTTGTTTTTCAAAAAGTCTGCGAAAAGACCTCTTCGTTATCACGGATTTAAAAAAATTAAATGAACTCTTTTTTTATGTATTCTTTGATCAATGCATCTAATAAACGTGATTTACTGAGAGACCATCTGGTTTGGGTATCTTGTTTTTGATATATCATCCATTGTAAGGAAGTAATGAGAACATTATGATCTGACATTGTTATAGGGATAATTTTGGAATAGGTACAGTATTGGCATAATTCTTTAGAAATAAGGATATGGTCAATTAAAGAAAATGTCAGGTATTTACTAGAGTATTGGGAGTATTCCCTTTTAAGAGGGTGGCAAAGTCTCCAGGAATCTTTTAAGGATTCTTTTCTTATAAGTTTAACCATTGGGGGGGGGGGGTGTCGTCTTATCTAGTGGTTTTTTTATTAGACCTGTCCATTTCTTTTAATGGACAGTTGAAATCTCCTAACATTATAAGTCTTCCAGCCCAGTTCGTCCTGTACGAGGGAGAACGCTTTATGGCAGAACTCTAGTTGATTTTTATTTGGGGCGTGGATGTTATCTATTGTGAGTTCTTCCAGGTTCAATTTGCCTTTTATAAGCAGGAATCTGCCTTCCATCTCTGCCAGCGTTTTCTCACAGACAAAGGGGATGTCTGTAGCTACTCCAATCAGTACCCCTGCCTTTTTTTTTCTTGGCATTACCAAAATAGATTTTTTTCAAATCTTTTATTTCTAATTCTAAAGTTGTCTTTTTTAAATAAATGTGTCTCTTGAGCTGCAATGACATTTATTTTGTTGGCATTAATAAATTTCCAATTCCCCCCCCCCCTTTTTATAGGGCAATTAAGCCCTCTTACATTTAAAGTACTAATATTCATGTTAACCATGGGTATACGAGATCTATTGTTTTCTTTTTAATAAACTTTACTCCTAGGGCTTTTTGCTTTCTTTTCTGCCTGCAAGCATTATTTCGAGCTTGCCAAGTCCACCTTTTGCACTGCAACTTATCATATTGTCTAGTAATATACAAAACAATAATAACCAACCATACCAACATACAACATAAACACAAAACAACATAAATAATTCCAAACTCTCTCCAGGAGGGAAAGGATCCTCCTGGACTGGGGGGGATCTCTCTGGAGCCGCGATAGAGGGTGTACGCCTCCAGCACAGCACAGCTTATATTTCCTGTATTTATTAATATAGAATTAAATTTTGAGATTGCTTGGTATTTTGAGTGGGTCCTCATGTTATGTTGATATTAGCGTCTGGTGCTCTCTGCTGAGCCTACCAGAAGGCATTTTCAACATGCCAATCACAAATATCCATCATTTTAACATATTTAAGCACATGTTAAGCTCTACTTTAAGTTGTTCCAGCAATAGTTATTCTATTTAACTAAATACAAAACATTATTTAAATATTGTCAAAAGTTTCAAGCATTCAACTTATCAATCCCAATATCCAACATTTTTACATATTTGAATGTATATTTAGCTCTATCTTAAACCTTTTCAACACTAGTTATTCTATTTAATTAAATGAAAACATTATTTAGGTATTGTCAGAGGTTTTAAAGGTATCTTGCATGTGGTGGCTCGTGTATTTCTG
Organism: Sphenodon punctatus; assembly: GCA_003113815.1. Lineage (NCBI taxonomy): Eukaryota > Metazoa > Chordata > Lepidosauria > Sphenodontia > Sphenodontidae > Sphenodon > Sphenodon punctatus. Next base: position 1,328,150 of record QEPC01005691.1, on the reverse strand, counting down.
CAGCTCAGGCACTGTGTTGAAGAACCTTCTTTGGCCTTTGTATGTAAAGGAGAAATGGGCAGGGAAGCGAATCTGTGCTGGAACAACGGCTTTTCTGAACACATCCAGATGTGTTCTTCTTTTACATAAAGTCTCTCCTGCTAAGTCTGGATAGAATCCTATCTTCTTTCCTTCATAAGTTAGGTCTTTTATTATCCTGGGCTGCTCTTAAAACAGACTCCTTGTTTTGAAATCTAAGGCATCTCACAATAATAGTTCTAGGTTTCTCATTGCTTTGAGGTTTTTCCCGTAGTTCTCTGCGGGCTCTTTCTATTTCAATATTGTGAAGTTCCTTATTATTAGGAAAAGTATCTTTTAGTATTTTTGGAACCAGGTCTCTTGCATTGGAACCAGGTCTCTTCAGTCCCTTCAGGGACTCCATGTATCCTGAAATTACTTTGTCTGTTCCGGTTCTCTAGATCCTCTACTTTATAGGAGAGATATTTTATTGTTTTGGACATTTCTTGTATTGCCTGGTCTCTCTCAGTATTAGGATCTTCCTGTTCACTTTGTCTGTGTTCCAAAGTGGTAACTCTTTTGTCTAATTTGTTCATTTTGTTGGTGATATTATCAACAGAGGTCACCATTTTACCCATGCCTTCTTTAATAATTTCTCTGTCTTTTTTAGCCTCTAGATATTGTGCTTGTAAGGTTTGTAGCAAGTTGTCAAATTGCACATTTAAAATGGGGCTAATGTAGGGTTCTGAGCGCTCCCCTATGGCCAGGCCTCCCTCTACGTCGGGAGTTGTTTCTGCTGCCGTTTTGGAGGCCGCCATTTTGACAGGTTGTGATTTTTTGGCCAGCCTAGCTCCGTTCAGGGGGGTGCATAAATTTTCAATTGGGCCGCTTTTTTGGTGCAAGGAGGGATCTACCGACTTGTTTTATTCCCTTGGGTCATGGATACAGCCCCTCCGGTGCCACAGCTTGTCTTGTGAACAGTCTTTTTGCTGGACTAGCCCAGCTGCCTGCGCATGCCCAGTGCTTCCCCCAGATTCACCTTCAGTTGGCTCACCCACATCCAGTCCCCAACAGCAGCCAGGCACTGGGAAATACCAGGACTGCAGAGCTGAGTCGGATTTAAAAAAGAGAGGTAGAGCTGGGTTTCATCAGCATACTGATGGCACCTCACTCCAAACGATCTCACCCAATGGCTTCAGAGTTCAGATACACATTGACCAAGAGGTGAGATAGAATGGAACCCTATGGGACACAAGGGAGGTCCTGAGGGGATGACGAGTAAGCTCCCATCACTACCCACTGGAACCTCCCTGACAGGAATTAACAAAAACCACTCAAGAGCAGTCCCACGCAACCCGGCCAGTTCCGCAGACATGTCCAAATCACCTCATGATAAAGACAATCAAAAGTCGCTGAAAGATCTAGCATGATCAACAGGGCACAATTCCCTCTGTCAATCTCCAGGCATAGATCATCGACCAAGGCCACAAGCGCAATTTCCATGCTATACCATGGACCAAAACCTGACTGAAATGGGTTCAGGAATTCAAAAGCTTCGAGAGGAGCCTGAAGCTGCCAGGCAACCACCCATTCAATAACCTTCCCTAAAAAGGGGAGGTGAGAGATAGGGCGATAGCTGGCCAGAGATTAAATGTCCCCAAATGGTTTCTTAAGCAGAGACTGGACCACTGCAGTTTTTAATGGTGTCCAACAACCTACACTCCCAAAGGGAGAGGTTGACAACCCGTTGAGCAAAGGTCTCAACGTCTCAACGTCTCCCAGCTGGCTTTCACCAGCCAGAACAGGCCAGGATCTAATTCGTAACTGGTTGCCCACATTGCTTCAAGCACATTCTCCACGTCAGTCAGCGACATTAATTGAAACTGATCCAAACAAACAGGACAAGGCTAAGCTTCCACTACCCCAAACTCTGACTCTGCAGACAAAATAGCAGCACTCAAGTTGTGGTGAATATGAGCGATTTTGTCGACAAAGTTATTAATAAAAGTGTCACTGCAGGCAGTTAATGACTTGAGTTCATGGCGAACACAGACTGGATTAACCAGGCTGTTCATCACCTAAAAAAGTTCAGCAGAACAAGACTTTGTAGACGCTATGATAACGAAAAAGAAAGCTTTCTTTGTTGTCATCACAGCATAGTCCTTTAACAATGGGTATTTTTACACACACATTTCTCCTGGATGTTTGCTGTTACATCCTGAACTTTGTGTGTGTCTAAATCACTCACCCAGATCTTAAACATCCGGATCTTTGAACTTCTGCATAGAACTTCTCCCAGAACTTTTGTGTGTAAAAAGTTCTCCTGGTAAACTGCTTTGCTCCAGGCAGCTGTGGTCACTTGGTTTCCATGGCAGCCTGTCACGTCTACAGCTGCGGCTA
>QEPC01005691.1:1287312-1320736 GCA_003113815.1 Sphenodon punctatus | reverse complement strand
ATAGAAAGTGCTATTACAACTACACTAATTGTAGTCTCACCATGTTCACAGAAGAAAGCAAACTCCTTTACAGTGCCCTCTCCCCTGTCCTCTGTGCCTTGTTCCTAATGTGTCAACGAGAGCCCCAGAAAGCCTCTGTCTTTTATGGCCCCGGCTGCAACAACTCCTGATCGGTTTCCTGTCTAAGTGCAATTTGCAATCTGCTTCTCCTTATACAAGGGCAAGGTTCATTTTAGTTCTACACTCTTGAAAATATCTCTCTCCTTGGCTTACTATTACTTGTATTTGTTCTCTTTGCACACATGTGATGACAAGAATTAATGCAACTTTCTTTACATTTTCTGTGTCAATCTTACAAGCAAGGGCTCACATTTGTGCAAGTATCTTGCTTGTTAGTGAAGAGAGAGCTAACGTATTATTGCAGAAAAGCTTCTGTTCCTCTCAACGCTGTTCAGTTTTTCAAAGATCCTAGCCAGCCTTCGCGCTCTTCCAGCTTATCTTTCTGGCTTACAATAGTGCCTATCAATTGGCATAGGGGCATTTTTCTCTATTCATTGTTTGCATTAAGCAGGACAGCTTTCTTTGGCTATTCATCATGCACGTCACACAAATTGTTATTAGTGTCAATCCAAGCTAAAGATTAGAGCTCTTAAAAGCATGTACATAATTACCATATTGCACTTGGAATTATTTGGGACAGCCATTAAGCCATGCAAAGAAGCCTTACGAGTTAAAAAACTGGCAGTTGAGTGCCATTTTTATGTTCCTCCAAACAAACAGACACACACACACACACACACACACACACACACACACACACTGCAGCCGTAACAGTCATAGCCAAAAATTCAACAACTGAAACACAGCTCTTAATGCTACATGCTGGAGGCCCTGTGACTTAGGACTATGGATCCATAGACAGTACTTACCGTTAGAGAGAGTGATTATAATCACACCATGAGAATTTGTAAGTCCTCGTCATAGCTCTTAAATGTCTCATTACATTAGCAGCTCTTAGAGGTACCTCAGTAGAGTATCATCTTACACTTCAAAACCAGCCCGTAAATGTAGAGGAGGATGTGAATGACCAAATATGGCTTATATTTGAAAGGGCCCATAAATGAATTACTTTCTGCTTGCATTCTGTGTTATTGCACCAGATTTGGATAGCGGGCGTTGAAGAAGTCTGAAGAGTTTTACCATCTGTGCTTAATCCTACCTAAATAACTGTTAGCAGGAACAGGAATTAGGCTCTCATCACCAACTTCATAAGGCCCATCCTCAAAGATATCCATATCATAAAATGTCTGATTCTTTTGTTCAGCACGCACCATCCCTGAAGGAATGAAATGGTAAAATAAAAAGGAATGAATGACAAGGGAGGAAAAAAATAATAGGTACATGGCTCCTAATAGATAATTATTAGCTATGTATGATGCGGAGAATCATTTGGAGACGGAGGAACAACGACAACACAGGGTGTGGAACTATTTTTAAGTGCCAATGAATGTGTAAGTTTGAGCGGAGATTTAAAATGCCATGGTGTACTATGTGACTGGGATTCAGGATGTGCAGGACTATAAAAATCTACCTGTCTGCTTGCCTCTAGCAAGTGTACATCTTGAGCTGCAAGATGATCAGCTGCTCATTGGGCTGGACATGCTGTCCAGGGCCAAGGCCTTCCGATATCCCAACTCCAAGATATCCCATGGACTCTTCCGTGTCACCCATAGAAGCCACAGCAGGGCCTGGGGTTTCAGTTGATTGAAGAGCCCCCCACTTGCATTACAAGTTCAAGGGTGTTTTCAGACGCGATAGTGGCTGGCTTTAGCACATTTTAGCACGCTTTACTCTGCAGGCTACCGTTACGTTAGGTTGTGCCTGCCAGATGTTAGCACGGGATGACTCACGTCCATGGTTGGGGCTAGGCCCAAGCTGTGACACGGATAAGCCCCCGAGTCACAGTCCAGGCTAGCCCCCAGTGCCCTCACCAGTCAGGATTCCGCTGCCTGACCGGGAGTAAAGCAGGTTTTCATATTTGAAATTCCGCTTTATTCATTGCAGTCCAGAGTGCTGCTGGGTCTGGGCACCGTGGTGGTCATCATTGGCTACCATGGCTGCCCATCAGGGAGGGGGTGGGCCACTGGGAGCAGTGTGGGGGTGAGCAGCTGCATGTCCACCCAGCTCCCAGCCCTCCCCAGCCGGCTAGCCCCTGCCATATCAGTTTGGGGGGCCTGGCCAGATCCTGGCCATGATCACAGACCCACTCTGGATCAGGTGAGTCTGTGGCGGCACTTCGGTGCTGTAACATCAGAAAACACCCTCAGTCTTTCCACCACTCCCCCCAGTACAGGCAAAAAGGTTTATATGCCTGGCCAGTGTCAGATTCACATAATTTTTACAACCCTGATGATGCAGCACATTTATGATGATACCATGATATGTTCTAGAGTAGCAGTGAGAAACCTCCAGTCTATGATCCAAATCCATGGCCATTTATAATTTGACCTCTTTTCAATTCCTGAATCTGGCCTGTGGATCTAGCCCCTACTCTTAATTACTGAAAGCGTGCGCTCAGGGGAAGGTGGCAGAGGTGAGAGCATGCACTTAAGGATAGGGGATGGATCCTCCATGGCATAGACCTATCATTTGGATCTCTTCTGCCTTCCCCATTCTGAGCTCCCCAACTCTTATCTGGCCCACGGAGCTTGTATTAATCTTCAAAACAATGAACAACCTGGGAACTGACTTGCTCCTTCAACCTGTACATCAAATTTACCCATTTGAAAAACACATTTCAAGACCTGATCCAAAATATCAGTTATAAAATCAGTATAAAATTTGGACTGTCTGTCGCTATTAATCTAATACGCTGCCAATGGCTGCAGTTCTAAATGGGATCCATGTGGGATCCATGTGAGATCGACACAATGCAATCCCTATGGAGATGTGTGCGGTTTCCATGCATGTGCGAGCATGCGCGGGGCATGACATCACCCTCATTGTTTTTCAAGAGAGACGAAAGCTAGTACTCAAACTTCCAGTCAATAAAAATAATTCCTGACAGGCGTATTTAACAATCTGGCAAGTACAAACCTGTTTTTTCCAGGATACAAAAGAATCCCCTTAAAACTGATGTACTGCCATAGCTGTTCTCTGCAATTAAGGTAAAGCAATCTCTGAACTCGGTATGCGGCTTGAGGTTGGTCAGAGTTTCTTGACAGAAACAGATATGTGGAAGATTAAGTTTTCACAAAAGTACACCTTGTGCCAGAGCTTAACTCAAAGATTTGGTACGGTTTGTGTCAGGCACAGGTCTGTGCAGCAACCATTTATAACAGAGGTCAGAGATCAGACGTTCTAAAGGCGGGGAAGGGAAGTGTTTTCCAGCTGCTGGTTTAATGAAGTGCAGAGAAAAACGACATAAATCAGAAGAGACAAGTCAATTCATTTGTGTCTTTTCTTTTAAAAAAATGCTGCAATATTTGCTAAATGTGTGCCACGCCCTTGCTCTCAGGGGGAAAAAAATCATTAAAGCCACAGAGCTTTGCTGGAGTAAAGGCTTAAGGATTTGGCCCTCGATATTTTTATTATTTTAGATAGTCTTCCTAGGATCCTACAGCAAACCTGAAGTACTGAATTTGAGACGTCCTATTAGCTTCTGTAGCAGAAGCCATCCCAAATACAGATATCATTGCAGATAATTTGTCTGAATAATAATTCAACTGCAGAAAAAAAAAAACTAGGATCAAATAACTAGCAAATAGGTATATAACATTTCTGTTTCACCGGTAGAGTCTGTTTTTAGACCCAACCCTGAATCCTACAATAAAACTAGCACCCAGGAAGAAGGAATCTTTTTATGTGGCTTGATTGCAAGAGTTCACAAATATTGATGAGCTACTTCTCTTTTTTTTAAAAAAAGTCTTAAGTTTTGTTACTCGTTTTTAGAGAGGAGCATAAGCCAACATTTATGGCAGCAAGAATTTAGCACATTCATATTATAGCACAATATAAATTGAGCATTTATTCTTTAACTAGACAGTGGCAAAAGATTGGGGGCAAGAAAAAGGTCCTACCTTTCCAGTTATAGGTGCCTGGTGCACCAAATACAACATAGTGATAGTCCCTGGTAAAAGTAGCAGCTACACCTTGCTGACATGAACCAAATTTCTCATGGCCTCTCAGTCGGCCAGAACAAAAACCCCAGTCTTCTTCATCCATGGTAAGATCCTGACTCAGCATATAGCACCTTCCAATGATATCCCGAGTTTCCTGATTTGTATTTACATTTTGCCTTTTCTCATAGCGATGTGCACACGTCTGCAAAAAAGACAACAATGCCAAAGATAAGCAAAATATCTTATACCTCCTGTATTGGTGTTCTAACAAAGTACCACACAAGTCCCAAAATAAGGTGATTATGGAATCCTGGAGTCCTAGAGTTGAAAATTACCTCAAAGATCATCTAGTTCAACCCCCAGCTTTGAGGTAGGATGCCCTCTACCATCACAGACAGATGCTTGTCCAGCCAGGGAAGGAGATTCCAAATCCTCCCTAGGCAATCAATTCCATTGCCCAACTGATCTTACAATGAAGTTATGTGCTCCCCTAACAGCAACACACACACACACCTAAGTGCTTACACCTAGAGGAATTGTGGCTCCAGAGAGTAGAAACTAAGACCTATCATCTTATAAAGTCGGCATTTCAAGGAAAAGAATTTAAATCACACGTAGGCTATGCTGCCATGTTGAAAGGTATCAGTAATCCTGCAGGTCCAACATGCACATCTCCGTATCACCAGGAAGGCATTTTCCCCTGACAGGAATGACAGCTGAAAGACCAGGACACCACTGGCTCCCTGCTGATAACCAGGTGACTGTGATTCCCCCAATGGGGTTCTGGGGCGGGATATAGAATGAGTTTACTGTCTCTACTAAAGAGCACTCTCCTCAATAAGCTTGTTGACAATCTTGGAGTGACAGCAGTTGGACAGACGCTTGGCTACATGGAAGTGACTCCACGTACAGTTCCCCTGGGCATTACCCCATTTACAACACATAGGGTATTTTCAAGACATCATATGATGGTGGCATGGATTAATCCGCTTTAGCGCCGCTTAATCCAGGTGCCATCTTCACGTCTGAAAGCAGCTGCCAAATGTTACCATGGTCTGGCTCCCGACTGTGGTGGAGCTAAGCCCGGCCTGTGACTTGAGAAAATTCCCAAGTCACAGCCCGGGCTAAGCTCCACCAGAGTCGGTAGCCAGCCGCTGGACCCAGAGTAAAGCAGGTTATCACGTCCAATAACCCGCTTTACTTACCATAGTCCAGAGTGGCAGCAGGGGCTGGGTGTCATAGTGGCTGTCATTGGCCGCCATGGCCACCCATCAGCCAGGGGGGTGGCCACCGTAATGTTTCTTCAGCAGCCAGGCCACGTCCTGGCCAGAGTGATGGCTCCTGCCATGGCCCAGAGCAGTTGGTGGCTGTGGCGGCAGTCATCACATATAAAAGCACACATAGTAGATGTACTGTGTTAACATTGGGTTGACCCTGGCTACTTTGCCACCTCAGACAAAATTAAATGTTGCCCCAAGAGCTAACAAGTAAATGTACTGAAGGAGACCTTACCTGGCTCCAGTTCTGAGGTCAGGTGTACGGCTGCTGTTTCTCTGGGGCACAAGTGGGCACTGAGCGATACCACCACCCAGAGACAGACTGCTGCCGCTGAGCAGTGTCCCCATAGCCAGTGCTGTGGCTCTGGCAGATGCCAGACATGCATGCCTACATTGCATGGCCCTAGCCCCTTGGCATCCACTCAGCCTGCCTGAAGGAGTTTCAAGTGGTAGCACATATAACAAGGCAGCACAGTGTCCACCAATGGGCGGAGGTGTGGTGCTGCAGGATTTAAAGAACTGGGGCCTAGGCCTATGCCAGCAACATCATGGGGGCCTGGTGCAGCAGCTGCAGGAAAGAGGACAGCAGCCGGGGAGGAACTGGGGAGTCATGGTGCTTCTGCCTGCAGCTGCAGCAACACCATCATCCTAGAAGGCCACCACCCTGGATAAGAATCCCACTAGTCCAATGGGTAGGCCAACACTGCTGTTAACAGAGAGAGTGTAGAGTTTTACAATATCATTTCATGGGAACGTAATAAAGATTTCTTTCCACTGCACCAAGTAAAACAGAGACAAATATAGTCTCATATCATCACTTACATCATTAATAGAGGGTTTAATTTCAAAGTACTTCAATTCCACATCCTGGTGTGAGCCATGAAATCAACTGCTAATGACCATTACACACTCACGTTGAACTTCAGATTGACAATTTGTAATTACAAATACCAGCTGCTTGTCCAAAAAAAGTCAGGTTTGTCCTTAATTCATGCAAAAGAACTGAAGGGCAACATTCTTAGGAATTTTGAACACTGTATTCAGGCACCGTCTCTGCTGCCCACTCTAGATCTCTGATCTGATTAGTTTAACTCAATTCAAATAAAAAAGAAATGGAAGAATCCGTTTTCTTTTGAGCTAGGATAACTTTTGATTTGAATAACCTAAAGCACTTTGCTCCTCTTATGGTAAAACAGAATTTTGTATGTTTAAAAAAACAGCAATCAAAAAGCAACAAAATCTAGAAAGAGTTCTGTAAAGGTATAAAACACAAATATCCTTAGAAAAATCAGTAACATTTATAAAGAAACTTACCACAACTTTTCCCCCTGGCCCTTGACTCCGAACAGTTACACCCATCCACTGGTCTTCCTTACTCTCTTTTTCAGGATCAGCTACAGATTTGTCACAGCAGAATTTTACACATTACAGTTAACTTTAGAAACGTTTTTTCAGAACATTAGTAACGTCAGCTGCAAACATATTGCTGGGACTCATAATTTATTAGCAACTTCAAACAGTACTAGAAATAGTCATTAGGTGGCACTATCAATATACTGTATTGCTGCAACAAAGTTTTAACTGTTGATCAAGATTCAAGATTTAGTTTTGTGGTGCTAGTAGGATATTTTGTTAGTGTTTAAAAAAACATAAGGGAAAACAAACTATTTACTTTCTGAAACACCTACTCATGCAAAATCCTAGACTCAGCCTTCAATACAGCTGTAGTAAATTGTTTTCACTCCAAAAAATGTGAAAGAAAAAGTTTTAAACATAGTTACAGTGGCTAACGCTAACTTTCCATTATGTTCAAAGGTTTTAAAGAAGAAAAGATTCTCTATGTGGAAAGGGTGTTGAGGCCACAGTTAAGCACAAAGCCCAGGCAGCACAGTTTCAGTAAGAAGATAAATACAAAGGACCTCACCTTGGTCATCAAATATTACGCGGGTGCAAGAGGTCTCTGGAGATGTAATGTCACAGCTATACAACCCTCCGGTTCTGTTCGCTTGCTGTGATGGAAGGGCTTTCTCCCGAGGTGCTCCAACCAGTAACCTGTTGAGAGAAAAATAGTAAATTGTATTTTGGTGGAACTTGCATCTGGGACGTGAGAGAAGACAAACTAAAAGTGCAGAATATGGAAAAACTACTTTGATCGTCTGGTATGAGACAAAACAATTTAGAGGATGGAAAAGTCAAAAATTGGTCACTTTCTCAAAATAAAATAGGACATTTAAAGGGTATCTTTCTAAAAGCACAATCATCTGTGAAAGTTTATTCTTTAAAAATGGCACTGCGAGGTTTTGCAATTAGTGTCAATCTGTTGGTTAACAAGATGCTGATTTCATTAACTGCTGACTGCTGTTTATTTTAAAGATTATCTACTACCATTTTTTTAAACTCAAGAAACATCAGGTCACACTTGCTTTGACTGACAATTTCTTTTTTAAATGAGTAGAATGTCATCACAAAGGACTGAAATCTGAGCAGCAGAGAGGGGAAAGTATGTGTGGATCAAATGTTAATCATTCTAGCTTTTAGCTGTTTTTAATTAAAACTTTTTAAAACTATGTATTTAGAAAGACCTTAGCAGGTTTAGAAGTTATTGTCCGATAGATTTCATAGACAAAATGGTAATCATTACAAATTGTCAATGTATAAATGGCAAAATTATAATCATGATAGCGAAGAACTTTGGTTTAGAGGAATATTATACCATAATAAAATCATCAAAGCCACAATCCACAATCACTTACTTCGGAGCATTCCCACTGAAGCTCCAAAGGGCTTCTTCAATGGGGCCGTTAAGGGGTGAAGAATGATCAACTTGGCATCTGCATTTCTTTCATACCTCATAACTTTCTACTGATCTTTGTTCCAATGGATTAAGCAAAACATACTGTAAACAAAAAATTCACTCAGACCCACAGCGAATGCTTGTTCACTCTCTAGCTATTCGTAGAAGTTTATTTTAAAAGGCAGTGTCTATGACAGCTACTGTACCACTTTTACAAAAGCAAGTCGGGTCTCGGTTGATACCAAGATGTGCATTAACTGCTGGTGGGGGAATTTTCTTCTGGGGTCATACTCGTATAACACCTGCAGTTTGGGGTTATATACCCCTGGGTAAAATAACTCAAACCCCCAGCAGCATTTTTATCCTCCTCTCCCCTCTCTTCCCTTCCCACCATCTCACCCCTCCTGGAAGAGCACACAAGCTTCCTACAAACTTACATCTAACACTAGTGGGGAAAGCAAATCTTGTAATGTAGGATTCAGAAAGTCATAGCTGGGTCCAGGCAGGGTCAGACACGCTCTCAGGTCAAGCCCCTCAGGCTGGGCTGCCTGCTGCAAGAGGCCTCATCCACCCACCCCAACACAAACTACCAGCATGTCACAGCAGTCTGGAGGGTTGAGTCGTCCAGACTCTTCAGGCCCAGGCTCTGAAGTCACAGCTGCATCAGGCCCAGGCTCAATGCAGGCCTACTTCAGTCAGACTGGAGTCAGATGTGCACGGGGGGCGGTAAGTTTGGTCTTTTTGTCTCTCTGATGTTTTATAAATGTTTTGGTCTTTTTTTTGTCTGTTATAGAAATTTACTGCAGATAACGAACAGAAATCACTGTACACATTAATGTTAACTAATACATAATGAATGGTATATAAACCTGTAAATAAGGATCCAGCACACACGTTGGGCAGCGTTACCCCACATCAGGCAGCTTTACCGTGCGATGCAATGCACTGTATGCCCGGCAGCCGCCAGATGTTCACCCCACCCCAGGGTGGGCAGCTGGCTACTGCGGCCTGCATCCTCAGAAAAAGGCAGAGAACGCAGGCCATAGCAGCCTTGCCCAAAGTGGGATAAGGCTGCCCAACTCGAGGTGGTGCATCGCTGCTCGTGTTCCTGGCCACCATCTGACCCGCCCTGCAGTGATGTCGCTGTAGGGCTTTAAGCAGCAGGCACTGGCACCATTCCCATGTGGCCATGTCACAGCAGGCTAGGAGGTGGTCTGGGGAGGGTGGTTGGGGCGTCCGTGTGCATGGCTGGTGCCTTGGTCAGTCCCAGGGCATAGTGGGACAAACAGTGGTCCACCCGCCCTTCCAGCGGGGGAAGGGCGGGGAGACCATCTGCCCTGCTTCCACTGTCCCCAAAGTATGGTGGCTGAAATTGACCACCCCAAGGCACACAGGGATCACTCCTGGCTGGGCTCATGTGGCTGCAACCTAAGTGTTTTTAAATAAAGACACGTAGACTATAAAGGAGAATAGAAAAGCAACACACATACACAGTCTAATACAACAGGAAACCACCCAAGCCACCTGCCCCCATGTATCTGCTCCCTCTTCAAGCCTCAAGCTCTCAGATGCCCCCCCTCCTCCCCAATATTCCCCAAGCTCACTGCCCCTGGGTCTCCACTTTCTGCCGTATGCCACCGACACATGGGTCCCTCTTGCTCCTGAGTCACCCCTGCTTGCCCCAAGATCACTCCCACCCCACTGCTCCAAGTCCCCCAAATCCCCTCTCCTTTCAAGATCTCCCCACTGCTCCAAGCCCCCAAGATCTCTTCCCCCACTGCTCCAAACCCACAAGAGCTCCCTCCCCTCCTGCCCCAAGATCCCTCCTCCCACTGCTCCAAGCCCCCAAGATCCCTTCTCCTGCCCAAAGATCCCTCCAGTCCACTGCTCCAAGCCCCCAAGATCCTCTCGCCTACCCCAAGATCCCCCCGCCCCCACTACTCCAAACCCCACACTACCACCTCCTCACCTCATCCCCCGCTCCCCCCAGGGAATTCTACCTCATCTTTGCTGAGTCATGGACTGCCACCACCGCCCCCTCTCGTTCCTATTTGTCCAGTCTCAGAGTTATGCTGCTGCTGCCTCCTCCAGTCTCCTCAGCCGCCTGGCCCCAACTCCTCCTTGCCTAGTCCCACCGCTAGCATCTTTGGGGTCCCCGTCTCTCACTGGGTCTCTCTCTCTGGGGATCCTGTGCCGTCCCTCCTTACTGCTCTACATTTTGGTCCAGCACCATCCCTCCTCTTGCTACTGCAGCTCCAGGATCCATCGTCACTAGCATGCTGGCTGCTGCCTGTCAAGTGCTACCTCCACTCTGCAGCCATTCCCGCCCTGAAGTCATCAGATGACTTCTAGGGGGTGAAATTGGGGGCTCAGGAAGGAGGGGAGGACTTCAGAGCTCCCAGGGCCCTAAAGTAACCATGTTTAGGGACCTAGTAGGAGGACATGGAGAACCTACACCGCTCTCCTGGTAAAAACGTGGGGCTTCTGCAGGCCTTCCAGAAAGAAAATTGCAAGGTCCTGTGGTAATACGTACCAGCACAATGGGGGGGGGGGGGAATGCCCCTAATGGAACCCAAAATCTGGGGGGCAGGGAACCCTCCAGATCTTGGGTTCCCCAAAAAGGGCATTATTGCCCTCCCTAGTTCTGACTCAAGGAGGGTTCTTCTCTTTATCACAAGCCCAGCTTCCACACAAAAACCTTACCTAACAGATTTACTAACTTTTGTGGTAAATAACCACACACGGCCCCAGAGGGCTCTTTGGAGCTGCAATAATATTTTACCACAAGCTTCATTTGGCTAATGAGAAGCTAACTCAGGGGTAGAGGAGATTTATGTGTGGGATACTGTTTCATGAACCAGGCCATATACTGCTGGAAGAGGCCTACTCGTCCCTTCAGAGTATCCCCGGGGAGTGACTGCTCATCTTCCTTCCCATTCAAGTCTTGTCAGTATTTTGCTATTGTTCTCCTTTTGTAAAAAAGAAAGAAAAAACCCCACTTTATTTTAGAAATTTAAATGGCAATATATGTAGCGAAAAAAATTAAAAACTTGAAATCACTTACTCACAAATAGCCTGTTGGAACCTCTCACGAGTTAAGTGGCTTCAAGCTTGTGGACGAAATGTGTTAGACTTGTTTCTTTAGCGGGAGTCTATTTTAGGCCCTTTTTACATGGGCCGCAGCTGAATGAGGGTGGGTGTGTACCGTGGCCGTGGGTGGGGGGAGGGTTCTGGCGGGGCACACACCGATCCCCACAAATTACCATGCACGGAGGCATCTCTGCTTTTTCCAGTGCCTCCGCGCATGGGGATGAGTGCACGCGGGAGTGCGCACATCCATCCCGGCAGATTCTACACGGGCAGCACCCACGCTAGAACACCCAGGGTGTTCAGGGATGCGCCCAGGATGTTCTAGTGTGGGTGCCACCTGTGTAAAAAGGGCGTTAGTCTTTGATGGCTATCAAATCCCCTTCTTCTCATGGGACCACAATAAAAGATTGGGGTAGTTTTACAGCTTGTTTATTTTTGCAGGGAAAACAATTTGAGATTAAGGATTGGGGTAGTTTGTTAATTACGGCTTGTTTATTTTTGCAGGGAAAACAATTTGAGATGAAGGACACAGTACTTACTGCGAAAATGGTGAAGGATGGAACATGCTCTTCATTCTGATTTGACTAATTACTACAGTTTCTTCAAGTTATAATGGTGATGGCCAAATATTGTAGTGTAGGCACCTGAATTAATAAATCACACAGCTAAAACAAAAGTGGCCTGCTTTTTCACAATTTGAAGATCACCAGTAAGAGAAGTTGGTGCCCAGAACAAAGACTCTAAGACAGAGATGGGGAACCGCTGAGCTGTGGGCCAAATCTAGACTAGGTCTGCTTTTACTTGGTCCCTTTCCAATTCTCGGATCTGGCCCATGGATCCAGCTCTTATCCTCAAGCACTGAAAGAGTGAATTTGATGAACTCCAAGGACAAGGGATGGATCCATGGATCTGGACCCTTCTCCCAACCCAAGCACACCCCTTTATCATGAGCACCCCTGCCTCTGGATCCTATCCAGCCTGAGGAGCTTGCATTAATTTTCAAAGTGGCCCACGGGAAGGAAAAGATTTCCCAACCTTGCTCTAAGATTGGGTTCTTTACATGATATACTGGTTTGGTGTTTTTCCCCTTGTGAAACGCTATAGTGTATAATTTAAGCCATACAATATACAGGATATATCATATGACCAAGACAGCATAGCTGCTGGAGGTGTAACTTTTGCATTACCTGACTAGTTGCAATTTCAGTTGTGCAGAGTTAAAATGTCCAAAATTGGGTCCTATCTTCAAGGGGAGTTGTTGCTACACAGAGTAGTTACAGAAGCAAACTCTTTATTAATTATTATTATTAATATAGCTTAAGCAGTGTACCTGGCACTGTACAATCAATATAATGCCTCTGTCTAGCTCTCCAAATTTCTTTGGTTTAGATACATAGGATACTGCTGGTGAAATCAGACCAGACAAAATCAGAGACATGGGGGTACAATTTCACTGCTCAGGGATGCTACCAAAAACTACAAGATTCGATTTGATTTTTCTGAAGTAAACCTTGGTATATAGAGAGTGACTGGAAGAGGATTGCAGCCAGCATCTGTGCTACTTAAGTACCAGCCTCTCCAAAATTGGTTTGGACAGCCTCGGAGTTATGGAAAGCAGGAGGAGGGGGAGGAGGTTGCCTTGTTTCAGAATGTACCAAGCTGCCAAATTTATTTCAATGGACTTCTGTGAAATCTCTTAACTAACCAAATTACAATGCCGGACACAACTCCTATCAAAGTCAATAACACCTTCCCTAGCCTAGAAAAAAATTTAATCCAAGGATTATCTATTCTGCCACTGGCAATGTAGTTTTCTTTATGCTACGAGAATTTAAATACTGTCTTATGACTGAGCACAAAGGCTACTGTTCTCCCTTGGTTCTAATCATAGCACAGTAAGAAAGAACTTAATTTTTCAAACTAAGAATACTGGCTGAGGGAATTAACACTTCTGTTGTTGACACAAAAGACATCCAATTCATTCATCGTTCATGTAACTTTAGCCAGCTACATTTTTGAGTTGTAATCCCTGGTCATGACTGAGGTATGTCCCTCTTCCAGCCCAATCCCAAATCAGCAGCTGACTTCCTATGGAGCAGGGGTGGACAAAGAACCTCCTGAAATCAGTTGCTCATAATTGGTGTTTTCACTCAAGACAAGATGTTACCCCCTCCCCCCCCCCAGCATGCCCACCCAAGAGCGATGGATCCAACCACCCATCTGAAGGTTAAAGCAGCTGGATGCGTGCTTCCATGAGTCACGGAATGCCCGCTCACAGAGCCATGCCGGGAAATCCAGAGTGCGCTGTATGGGGCAGGCCAAATGTGCAGCAGCTGCCTCCGTGACTGCGATATACACATTGGGAGCGGTCCATTTGAATCACTTCCCACATATATGGGTGCTCCATGGCAGGGCCACTCGGTGGCTACAGACTCCCATCCCCTATCAGCTTGCTCATCTGAAAACACCTAGTGACTGTGGTGTATGTGTCTGATCTGATCATCATTTTAGCTTATTACTCTCAAAGCACAGTACAACTAAAGTTGTAATCCCTACAAAAAGGATTATTAAGAGATTGGTATTTTTAATCAGCTCTATGTAGTACAGTGCTACCACTCAAGATCACTTCACTGACAAAATATCTGCCACCTTCATTTGTGATAGGATGAGGCATAAATTTATACATACATGCACACGTTCACACAAAACACACACAATGTATACATGTCAAGCAACTGAAGTTACATGTGCACTAAAATTGTTCAATAGAGACAAATGGGCAAACACTCCTAGATGTATTTAATCTCCCCAAGCTTCCTGGTTTTCATTGTCACGAGTATGATAAGACTTCAAACAATTAAAGGGAAGCAGCATAATTTGACCAGCTCTAGTCCAGAAAAGATCTAAATAGCAAGAGACCCTGAACACATCATCAATAGATTTCCATCTTAACAGTAAATATGAAATACTAAATTCAGAATTCTTCTAAATTTAAACTCCTCTGTACTTTTATCAATAATATTTGAGAAATTTAAGGAGTATGAGGGAGTGGTATGATGTGCCTGCAAAATTCAAAAATGACCAAAAACAGCAGTAACCCAAGAAGAGAGGAGAGTACTACCAATTAAATCCATTCTGATTTTCCCTGAATTTATTTGCTTAAATACAATAATCACTTGGTGAAATTAAAATAGTAGGCAATGTTATTTTTTTTGGTAAAAACATATCAAAGAGGTGCTTCTAAAATGTTTTGTCCCTATCCCACTGTATTTTATAACTTAAGCAAACATGATTGGCTCCCTTCCCAGCTAATGAATTTCATTATCCAGCCAAGGGCTCAATACTTTCCAAGTGGTATTATAAATTTGTCAACGTATCTCTCATAAGAAAAATTATTGCAGAGACTTGTTTCATCTGCTTTAGATGAAACACTAAACAGAAAGGGTTAAAAACCAAAGTAACATCCAGAAAGAAAATCATGTTTATGAGAAGCAGCAACTCCTATTACATTGCTTACTGCAGTGCTGCTCACACAAAGTCCAACACATAAAGCAGCATTTTTTAAAAGCATCTCAATGTGAATTCAAAGTCTCCAAGACTCCCACCCCTTAGAAACATTGCCCAAGTCTTCAAATTTCCACAGAAATCAGACATTTTCAAAAACATAAGAAATCCATGCTGAAAAGGGCTACAAATGTGGAGTCTTAATCACCAAAATGCTTTCCTCTGCCCTGGTGCCTCATTCCCAAAAGCAGCCAGCCTCCATTTGACATGCTTTCTTTAAAAGCAACAAGAGATTGTTAAGTGCGCCAGCCTCATGATCACCATGCAGGCTGGAGAAGAAGCAAGAAGTGTTTCTTGGGTATTAAATCATTAGTTCTAAATTCCAACTAGACTACTTTATCCGGTCACTAGTGAGAGCAATATTCCATCTTGCTGCCTGCCTTCATGGAGTTCTGGTAGCAAATTTAAATTTATTTATTACCATGATTTGTACCCAGCCCCTACTGCAAAGCAGCTCGGGACATCTAACAGTTTATAAAAATATAAAAATAATAATATAGATACAATAAAAATAAATACATAACAATAAAACTGTAAAACCACCAATCCCAATAGGGACATCAGGGGAAGTAAAAAATGCAACCCCCCGCCCCCCCAACCCACACCCATCTCCCTCTCCAAAAGCCTGGCAGAACAGCCAGGTTTTGCAGTATCAATGAAAAGAGGAGAGGTCCGGAGCCATCTGAGCCTCTGCTGGCAAGGAGTTCCACAGTCTAGGCGCAGTCACCGAGAATGCCCTCTCCATGGTCGCCCCCCGGGACACCCGGGGGACTTCAAGGAGAGCGCTCCCAGCCGACCACAAGGGCTGGTCAAGAGCCCGGAGAGTGAGGCAGTCCCACAGGTAGGTGGGGCCTAGGCTGTATAGGGCTTTATAGGTAAGCACTAACACCTCAAATTGGGCCCAGAAGACTATAGGAAGCCAGTGCAGAGCACAGAGCACTGGTGTAATGTGCGATGGCAACCCGTCCCCGTCAGGAGACGGGCTGCCGCATTCTGCACCAGCTGCAGCTTCAGTATCGTCACCAAGGGTAGCCCCACGTAGACTGCATTACAATAGTCTAGTCTCAAGGTAATGAAAGCATGGACAGTAGCTGCCAGGTGGGAGTCTGAGACATACAGCCGAAGCCGCCACACCAGATGTAACTGGCAGAATACGCTCCTCGCCACAGCCTCCACCTGGACATGCAGGCGGAGCTGGGAATCGAGGAGCACATCCAGATTACGAACCTGGTGGACCAGTGGGCGGCAGACCCCATCAATTACAGGGGATGCCACACCCACCACCTTACCCACTAGCATCACCTCCGTCATGTCGGGATTCAGCCTCAGTCGGCTCACCCGCATCCAGTCCCCCAAAGCCACCAAACACCAGATAAGCACAGAGGCTGCCAGGTCTGGGTCGGATGAAAAAGAGTGGTAAAGTTGGATGTCATCAGCATTTTGATGGCACCACACACCAAACCATCTTACAACCTCGCCCAGCAGCTGCACGTACATACTGAACAGGAGAGGGGACAGAATGGAACCTTGCGGGACTCCACAGGAGAGGTCCCGAGAGAGGATGAACAATCCCCAAGTACCACCTGCTGAGTTCTCCCAGCCAGGAAGGAGAACCATTAAAAAAACAACCCCATCCACCCTGGCACAGTCCCGCAAGCGGGTCACCAACATCTCGTGATCTACGGTATTGAAAGCAGCCGACAGAGCTAACAGAATCAGCAGGGTCAACTGATCCTGGTCCAATTCCTGGCGGAGGTCATCGACCAAAGTCACAAGCACAGTCTCGGTGCCATAATCCGGACAAAAGCTGGACTGCAAGGGATCTAGAAAACTGATGCGGCCCAGATGCTCCTGCAGCTGCCGAGCCACAACCCGTTCAATAACCTTCCCTAAAAAGGGAAGGTTAGAGACTCGCCGATAGCTGGCAGGGGAGTCATTGTCAAGCAATGATTTCTTGAGCAGAGGCCACACCACCACCTCCTTGAGGCAGCCCGGCACTCTGCCCTCCCAAAGGGAAGCACTGACCACCCACGCCAGCAACGGTCCCAGCATCCCCCACCTAGCCTTAGCCAGCCAGGTCGGGCATGGGTCTAGTTCACAAGAGGTGGCTCTGACCCCAAGAACATCCTCCACATCAGCAAGTGACACCCACTGAAACGGATCCCACGAAACCTGACAAGGCGGGGCTTCCACAGCCTCTGGTTCTCCTAACGTAATAAGCGTGGCGTCAAAGTCTTGATGAATACGAGGGAATTTGTCTGCGAAGTAATCCACAAATATGTCACAGCGGGCACTGGAACATTCCAGTTCCAGGCGGAGGGAGGCCAGGCCAACCAGCCCCCTCACCACCCAGAAAAGCTCTGCTGGATGAGACTTCACAGGCGCTATAAGGGCAGCAAAGAACTCCTTCTTTGTTGCCTGCACAGCCACAGCATAGGCTCGTAAACTAGCTCTATGTTGCAATCTATTGACTTCAGCATGAGAGCAGTGCTACCATTGCTCTAACCTCCCACTTCAGCTGCCGCAGACCCTCAGAAAGCCAGAGGCCTGCAGTGCTGATGCTCCAGGAGAGGACACCTAGGAGCCATCTGGTCGATGGCCTTAGTCAGCAAGGTGTTCCAACAAGCAACGAGGTCATCAAGCGATCAGCCGTCAAGATCAGAGGGCAACTCCCCCAGAGCATTCCGGAACCCCTCTGGTTCCATCAGTCTCCAGGGGCAAACCATGCGAGCTGGTTCAGCACCTCTCTGGGGGCAGACGTGTGCCGTGAGAAGGCTGCTTTTATTGGATAACAAAACGGTCACTGATGAAATTGTGTCTTACTGTTCCTGCCAAGAGCAGAAGCATCAAATAAAGGGATGAAAATCTGAAGTTAACTGTAGTGGCTGCATTATTTCACTGTGCAGAGGAAAGATTACCTCCTGCACACCTTCCTCTGGTGTTTAAAGAATTTCGTGCTATAAAGCTATACCGAAAAACATAAAAGGAAAAAGAAAGTCATAAATATGGAGGGGAATCAGAAGACCAGACTACATCTAAGTAAAAGAATGAACACACACGGTGCAGGACAATGAAAATTAAAATATATATAAAGACATTCACAACATTTAAGTTTTGTAAAACAAGTACAGAGATATAAGTTCTGGTTTTGTATGTTTAACTAAATGTATAATTTGAAAATGATTTCAATAAAAATATCTATTTATTTTACAAAAAAATTAAAAACTACTAGTGATCTGATCTGTACCACTCCCCAGTCCCTAATGGGGTTAAATTAGACATGAAATTTTTCTGGACAGGGACCATTTCTACAGTTGTGGCCCTGATCCCAGATGGGGGCCTTAGATGCCATGGCAAGTAAAAATGTGGGTGTTTGTCCCTCATTTGTGGCTGGTCCACGTAAGACATTTAACAATTTGACACTGCTTGCTTCCTAAGACCCTGGCAGGCTCCACCCCAGGTATCTGGGACTCCAGGTGGGAACACTAACCTTGCCTTCATCGGGAAGCTTTCTGAAGGCCCAAATCAGCAGCTCTAACCACCTACCCACTCCCCTAGGGATCACAAGCTTCTGATTGGCCAGTCAGTCTGCATTGCCATTGGCTGCCACAGGTTATAAAATAGGGATGGCCCAAGTTTCTAACTCCAAGAGCTGTGTATCAAAATCTTCCTACAGCCAAGAGCAACAAGACACACATACACACACACACGTGCACAAATATGGAGTTATTTTATTTATTTTTCACATTCTTACCCCACCCTTCTCCATAGACTTAGGGTGACTTACAACATTAAGAATATAAAATACAATAAAACACATTAAAATCTCTTAGAACCCCAACATCACCCCAACCACCCACTCACCCCATCCTTTTTCCTCACCTACCATCTATCAATCCTCATCCCCAACCCCGTCTACCCAGTCCCACCCAACCCTATTCCTGTCTGCCAAACGCCTGGCCAAACAAAAAGGTCTTACATCTCCTTTGGAAGACGAATAGGCTCAGGCTTAGACAGACCCCCCAAGGGTAGGAAGTTCCATAATTGTAGGGCAGCAACTGAGAACACCCCCTGCGCCCTCATTATAACAACTTCATGGGCTGTTAGCAGGTGCAAGTGGGTGCCCTTGGCCGACATTAGAGGTTGCAATGGAACGAGGCGGTCTTTCAGATACCTGGGGCCCAAGGCTGGCCCCTTGGTGTGGGGCCCAATTTTCATAATTAGGCCCCACCTAATTATGCAAATGTGTAAATTTACATAAAATGTACTCTCTCTGGACAGGAAGGATTCCCATTTACCACCCCTCCAAGTGGCCAAAGACAAGCATGGCCTCCCAATGCTTCCCCCCTGCCCCCGGGTTTGGCACCCCTTGACTGCCTTACCTAGCGCTCAGCCGAGTGGCCACAGACAAACATGGCCTCCCAACGCTTCTCTCCTCTCCCCCCTCCCCCCCGCGAGCATCTACCACCACTCCCCAGGAGTGGTGCCACTACAGGGGCAGCCAGGTGGGCAGTGAGGCAGGTGCAGAGAGACTGACTACGTCCACTGTCTTACTAGGGAAGGGGGGTGAGCTTAGCCAGCCTAGCCTTCAGAGCTTGTTGCTTCTTGCTGACGCCTGTGCCTTGTGCACGCATGTGGTGCGACCAGTCCAGAGGCGCTGCTATCAAACACACAAGACACCCAAAATGCAGCCAGCCTATTAAGCGCATTATGCCATGAAAGATTATATATTATATAAAACCAGTTCAGTTGTGCCCCCATAATCAGTTCACGCTGCCCCCCACCATAACCATTTTATTTGTGCCCCTGGGGCAGCGTGAATTGATTATATGGGGGGCGCAAATGAACTGGTTATGGGGTGCAGGTTTAAAGACAGTATTCCTGTTAGCAATAACTTCGTTAAGACGAGTTAGTGAAATAGCAGCCATAATAATCTCAGAACCATATTTGCAGTTTTATTTTCCAAGATAGAATAGATATTGCTTTACATCCTAAATTCCTACCTAAGATAGTATAAGTAAGACAGTTGTGAGAATGTGGCCCTTTTTACACGGGCCTCTCCCACCCATGAACACACAGATTTCTGTGTGTTCATGGGTGGGGGAGCCCCGTGTGAATGACACGGTGCATGTGCCCATGGTGAGTCTGGGTGCACGCGCGCCTGCCTCACACACATCCGCACACACACCCCACTTTTCCTCACGCACGGAGCAACTGGGGAGAATGGCGGTTACTCCGTGGGTGTGGAAGAGTGGGGGGTGAGTGGGGATGCATGTGCAGCCGTGTGCATGCCCCGCCCATGCACTGGCACGCCCACGGACCCGCCACTTGGCGGAGCCATGTAAAAATAGCCTGTGAAGAACCACTTGAAGAACAGAATGTTCCTACCTTGTAAACAAGGTTCTTTGAGATGGCTCCAAACATTCTCACAACACCCATCCTTCCAGCCCCGCATGGAATTTGTTTATATTTCTAGAAAGGGTTAGAAGGAACTGTCATTCTGAGGGGGAGAGTGCTTTTTATACTAGAGGCGCTCGAGACCATCATGTGGTCTATTATTTGAATAGGGTGAGCATGCACAACCCAGTTGTGAGAATGTTGGGACCTATCTCGAAGAACCTTCTTTACAAGGTAACAACCTTCTGATCATTCACGTGGGGAGGAGTTGTTTATAAACAACCAGCTTTATCTGTTGCTTCCCTATTGACTATGGGAGCCAGTTCTACTGTCCTGGCTGCTGAGATTCTAAAGAGTTGCTGTGATTCAGTTGCTAAGACCTGGGTGCAATGGAGTCAGTTACAGGGCCATTAAGGCAGTGTAAGGCCCAGGACTAGCCCTGGGTGAGAGCCACACTTGAACTGCCCATAAACCACACACAGTTCCCAAGTTACAGTTCGGTCACCCCTGTTATAGAAGGAGGGCAAAAGGAACAGGAAGTTATTTGAGCCACGCTCCATGTGATGCAGATCCTGCTTGTTTTCCTGGTGCCTGATCTGTTCCTGTACTTGCTTCTGCCTTGTCCCTGCTTCCTGTTTTGCTCCAGACTGTGCCTATCCTGCCCCAAGCCTATCTCCTCTCAGGATACTTCTGAGATACTTCCCAGATCCTCACTATCTGGCTGCAGAGGTGTATATGGTTTTCTGGCTTGTGACCTCATTTGTCTTGGATTCTCCACCTTCTGACTAGCTTGACACTATGATCTCAGCTCCACCCACTAGAGCCTGTCACTAGAGCTTCTTGCTAGGAAAAGCCATCCCTTGACTCAAGCAGTAGCGTGGCCAATGTTTCCAGCCCAGGAGGTCTCAGGTTCAAACACTGCTGTGACTGACTTTGCTGAGGTTGGCTCTGATGCAACACTATTGTAATTAATAATATATCATGAAGAAAGGAAATATTTATCGAAGTCGAACAAGATGGATGATTTTGCAATGGCACCAGCTCTTACACAAGAGCAGAAATCACTGTTCCTAGTGATCTATCATGCAGATCAATCCTGAAGTCTTCTTTGCAGGAAAAGAGGTCAACCGAGGACATATTCTGTGTAGTGGACCGAAGTGCTCCAATTGAGAATATGGCCCAATATTGGATTAATCTCTGTGGGAGCAGAATTGGCCCTGAGTGCGTAAATGTACTATTTTATCACTTACCGAGACAGATCACTACAAACTAGGAATGTGCACAGAGGTAATTTTTGTCTTTGTCTTTCCACTTTTTGTCTTTTTTTTTGTCTTTCATAGAAATAGCAATGTTCTCTCATTCACAACCCAGGCCCTTTTGTTGCCTAGGTATGTGAGATCTTGCAAGATTTCTCGCAAAATGAAATATATATTTTTATTTAAGTATTGGGGCATCCTGGGACATCCCAGGACACCAGTTAACTCACCCCAGGGCTGTTGGTTTCCAGTCTGGTGGCTGCTCGCTGCTCCCTGCACATTCTACAGAGAGCTGAGTTTGCTCTCTGTCTCCCCTGTCAGATTGCACTCTGCAGAGCTTAGCTGGGACCCAACAGTAAATTATTTGAGTGGGGAGGAGAGCAGGGAAGCCTCTCCCAGTTGTGTGCAACACTCTAATCGGTCCTTGTTTCCAGGGGGACTGATCAGGGGTGTGCTGTGGGCTGCCTTGATGTTGGTCCCCCTACAAATGAGGACTGATTAGAGCATTGCACACAGCTGGGAAGAGGCTTCCCTGCTTCCCCTCCCCACTCAGATAATTTACTGTCAGGTCCCAGCTAAGCTCTGCAGCCTGTTAGCCTAACGCCACCACTGACCTCACATTGGGGCTCTGAAACTAGGGGAGGGGAGTGTCTCTCCAAATTCGGACCCCCTCCCCCAAAAGTATATTTTCTTCCAAAAGGATTCCATCTTTGGAAGACATGAAATACACACCCATACGACACACATAGGGGTGAAACGAGCAGCTAAATTATTGCTTGTGAGAAATTTCACCATCTCGGTAACTGGGCCTGATTTCCAACACTGATACGATTTCTCGATTCTTGCAATACCGTGAGATACCATCTCAGTTTACCTATTTTCTGCTTACCGCATAGCGTTCATTTACCACTTACCGCATTGCCAAGGGTACCATTTTACTTCCAGGTTTTTTTCTGTTTGGGTGTTTTCAGACATGATGCTAACCCCAGTTTAACCACACTTTAACCACACTTGAACATTTCTTATGCATGTTGCAGGGTTGTACTGGTGCCCTATGCAGCCCTGCAACATGCATTAGAAGTGTTCAAGTGTGATTAAAGTGTGATTAAACTGGGGTTAGTGTAATGTCTGGAAACACCCTTCATTGTACCACATTTCTGAGTCAATCGCTGTGTGAATAACTCACCCTTTAATCTCCCCCCAGTGCCACTTAACCTCCATTCCAGTGCCTCCAATCAAAATTGTTGTTCTATGTTGTCCCCATTGCTTTGACCAAGCTGCGACTGGATTGCAGATTAGAAAAAGGAATCTTCGTTACTAGTCAGTGAGTGACAAGGAAGTACAAGGGAAAACAGAGTTCAGAAAAGTTAGAAGAAATGCAGTATTGCATCGGGATTACTTCTCGGGATTTGAAATTGACAGCAAAAACAAATGACAAAACAGTAAGTAGGATCCCAGTAAGTACATTATTAATAGATCAAGAAACAAAATGTCAGTCAAGGCACTGTCAAGTACACATGAGATTCTTGATTCAACCAAGGCAATATTGGGAACCAGGATTTTGATGGGAATTCCCATTTTGGTGAAATCTCATTTCAGCCCTGCATTACACCCAGCAATCATCATAGAAGATTATCAAAAGGACATAGTAGAACTAAAAGAGGTGCACAGAATGGCAACAAAGATGATCAAAGATATGGAACAGTTTCTGTACTAGGAGAAACTCAATAGGTTAAGTCTCTTAAGTGAAGGAGGCTATCAGAGCCAAAAGGCATCCTTTTAAAAAATGGACTAGTCCTAATGAAGAGAATAGGAAAGAACATAAGCATTGCCAAATTAGATGTAAAACGTTAATAAGACAGGCCAAGAGAGAATCTGAGGAATGACTCAATAAAGATGCAAAAACTAATAATAAAAATGTTTTCAAGTACCTCAGAAGCAAGAAGCCGGGCCATCAGATGACCAGAGGGTGAAAGGGGTTCTCAAGGAGGATAAGGACATTGCATAGAAGTTAAATAAATTCTCTGCTTTGGTCTTCACCGCTGAGAATGTTGGAGAGATACCCAGGCCAGACCAAGTCTTTGTAGATGAAGAATCGGAAGAACTGTCCCAAATAAGTACAACTCTGGAGGAGGTTCTGGAGCAAGTTGACAAACTAAATAGTAACAAACCACCAGGACCAGATGGTACTCATCCTAGAGTTCTGAAAGAACTCCAATATGAGGTTGCAGCAGATCTACTATTGGTAATTTGTAACCTATCGCTAAAATCTGCCACTGCACCAGAGGATTGGAGGGTAGCAAATGTAACACCAATATTTAAAAAGGCCTCCAGAGGTGATCCTGGAAACTACAGACCAGTGAGCCCGACATCAGTGCTGGGCAAACTGGTGGAAACAGTCATTAACAACAGAATTACTGAGCATGTTGGAGAGAAGTAGCTAGTGGAGTGCCCCAGGGATTGGTACTGAGACCAGTGTTGTTTAATATATTTATTAATGAACTGGAGAAGGGAGTAAAGAGTGAGGTGATCAAATCTGCATATGACACAAAGTTATTCAATGTAGTTAAAACCCAAGCGGACTGTGAAGAATTGCAGGAGGATCTTACAAGACTGGGTGACTGGGCATCCAAATGGCAGATGAAATTTAATGTGGACAATGTGGGCAAAGTGATGTACAGAAGGAAAAATAACCCAAACTATATGTATAAAATGCTGGGTTCTAAATTACAAGTTACCACTCAGGAAAAGGATCTTGGTGTCATCATGGACAATACATTGCAATCCTTAACTCAGTGTGTGGTGGCCGTCAAAAAAGCAAACAGAAAGTTAGGAATCATTCGGAAAGGGATAGAGAATAAAACTAAAAATACTGTAATGCCTCTATATAGATCTATGCTACAAACACACCTGGAATTGTGTGTGCAGTTCTAGTCGCCCCATCTCAACAAAGACAAAGTAGAACTAGAAAAGGTGTAAAGACAGGCAAGAAAAATGATCAAGGGTATGAAACAGCTCCCATATGAAGAGAAGCTTGATAGATTAGGGTTCTTCAGCGTGGAAAAGAGATGACTAAGGGGATATGAAAGAAGATTATAAAATAATCAATGGAGTGGAACACAAATAGGGAGCAGTTATTTGCCCTCTCTAACACTAGAACAAGGGGACACTCCATGAAATTAACTGGCAGCAGATTTAAAACAAATAAGAGAAAGTATTTTTTCCACTCAGCGCACAATTAACTTGTAGAACTTACTGCCAAAGGAAGTGGTCAAGGCCAGTAGTGTAGCTAGTTTTAAAAATGGATTGGATAAGTTCTTGGAGGATAGGTCCATTACTGGCTATTAGCCAAATAGGTATGGGGGACATAACCTCTTACTGTTGGGAGCTGGAACAACAGGGAATGGATTGTCCAATGTGACCGGTCAGGTACTTCTCCCAAGAGAAGAGATTGGTCACTGTCGGAGACAGGATGCTGGGCTTGATGGACCATTGATCGAGGCCCGGGAGACCCCAAGCCTTCGTCTGGTGCTGCTGAACGTGAGGTCGGTTGTCAATAAATCATCTACCATCCGGGAGTCAATCCCGGAGTGGGACGCTGACCTCGTGTGTATTACAGAGATCTGGCTGGACAATGAATCGGGTTCTATCTTGGCCGATCTTGTTCCAGCTTGTTTCTCTGTGCAGCATCAGCCTCGGCTGGAGGGACGGGGGGTGGGCAATGTAGCCATTGTTATCAAGGATGCATTGGCTTTTAGGAGATAGCCGGTGCAGGCTCCACCAGGTGTTGAGTGCCTCCATCTTGTGTTGGATTTGGCTGGGGACAGATTAGGGATGCTGCTGGTGTACCGTGCACACAACTGCCCGGCGGCATCCCTACATGCTCTTGCTCATCTGGTGTCAGATGTGATCCTCCGGACACCTAGATTAGTGATCCTGGGGGACTTTAATAGCCACACTGACACTGATCTTGGAGGAGCAAGGCATGAGTTCATGGCCTCCATGACAACCATGGGCCTGTCCCAAATCATCTGTGGCCCCACACATGAGGAGGGACATACACTGGATTTGGTTTTCTGCACCGGCCTTGAGGCGGGGGGTCAGTTAGTAGGAGTTAAGGCTGTAGAGCCTTTGTCATGGTCTGACCATTACCTCCTTAAGACGTGCATCCTGGCGCACGATAGCCCCCGGCAGGGTGCAGGACCTATTAGATCGGTCCGCCCCCGGAGACTTATGGAACCGGATCGGTTCCGGAATGCTCTGGGGGAGTTTCCCCTGGACCTTGACACCCGCTCTGTCGATGATCTCGTAGCCTTCTGGAACACCTTGTTGGCCGAGACCATAGACAGGGTGGCTCCCAGGCGTCCGCTGCCCTCTCGAGTCTCCCGCAGGTCTCCTTGGTTTACTGAGGGTCTGCGGTGTTTGAAGCGGGAGAGCAGGCGGTTAGAGCGACGGGGGCGCCGGACTCGCGACCAGTATGATCGATCGCAGCATAAGAGCAGTTTAAAGGCTTATGCTGTGGCGGTGCAGGCAGCAAAGAAGCAGTTCTTTGCTGCTCTTATTGCATCTGCAAAGTCACGTCCAGCGGAGCTTTTCCGGGTGGTGAAAGGCTTGGTCAGTCCTGCCTGTCTCCGCCTGGACCTGGAGCAATCCAGTGACCGCTGTGACCGGTTTATCGAGTACTTTGTAGATAAGATCGCTCGCATCCGCCACGATTTCGGCACCACAGTTATTGCAGAGGATCATCTTGGGGCTATGGATGCCCCGTCCTGTCCTGTTTTGTGGGATCGGTTTCAGATGGTGTCGCCTGCCGATGTGGATTCCTTGTTGGGATCTGTTCGTGCCACTACTTGTGAGCAAGATCCATGCCCGTCCTGGCTGGTGAAAGCCAGCCAGGAGACGTTACGGCCGTTGTTGGCTGGGGTGGTTGGTGCCTCCCTTCGGGAGGGCAGGGTGCCTGACTGCCTAAAAGAGGCTGTGGTTAGACCCCTGCTCAAGAAACCATCTCTTGATGCTGATGCTCCTGCCAGTTATCGGCCGGTCTCTAATCTTCCCTTTTTAGGGAAGATTATTGAACGGGCTGTGGCACGACAGCTCCAGGAGCATCTGGACCACATCGGTTTCCTTGATCCCTCCCAGTCTGGGTTTCGGCCTGGGTATGGTACGGAGACGGCATTGGTGGCCTTGGTTGACGATCTCCGTCTGGCGTTGGACCAGGGTCGTCAGACCTTACTGGTCCTGCTAGACCTTTCGGCTGCATTCGACACAGTCGATCATGAGGTGTTGGTGACTCGCCTGCGGGACCGTGCTGGAATTGGCGGAACGGTCTTGGACTGGTTTCGTTCATTCCTGGCCGGGAGAACTCACCGGGTGGTCTTGGGGGAGTGTACGTCTTCCCCCCGGGACCTCACGTGTGGAGTCCCGCAGGGTGCCATTCTGTCCCCCCTCTTGTTTAACATCTATATGCAGCCGTTAGGGGAGATCGTGAGGGGGTTTCAGGGCATGCAGTGTCATCAGTATGCTGATGACACTCAGCTCTACCTCTCCTTTTCCATCGACCCAGGCCATGCAGTCTCCTTATTTTCCCAGTGCCTGTCAGCTGTGGGGGCTTGGATGAGGTTGAGCCATCTGCAGCTGAATCCTGACAAGACGGAGGTGATGTTGGTGGGCGAGGGCTTGGGGGGCCTGGGGGTGGTTGAATCTCCTCTTGTTGTGGGGGTTCACCCTCCCATGGTCTCTCAAGTGCGGAGTCTGGGTGTGCTCCTCGATTCGCAGCTCAGCCTAGAATCTCAGGTTGTGGCTGTGGTGGGGAGTGCGTTTCGGCAGTTACATCTTGTCCAGTGGCTTCGGCCGTATCTCTCAGACTCCGACCTCGCCACTGTCCTCCATGCCTTCATCACCTCGAGGCTGGATTACTGTAACACACTCTATGTGGGGCTGCCTGAGAAGCTGGTCCGGAGGCTGCAGCTGGTGCAGAATGCCGCAGCCCGTCTCCTGACGGGGCGGGTCGCAGGGAGCACATGACACCAGTGCTCCAGTCTCTGCACTGGCTGCCTATAAAGCACCGGGCCAGGTTCAAGGTGCTGGTTTTAACCTTTAAAGCCCTTCACGGCCTGGGCCCTGCTTATCTGCGGGACCGTCTCACTCCCCATGTGCCCGTGCGACCCTTGAGATCGTTCGTGGGAGTCTTTTTGGAGGTTCCCCGGGTGAGGTGGGTGGCCACCGATGTTAGATCTTTTTCGGTGTCCACCCCTGTGCTGTGAAATTAGCTCCCAGAAGAGGCTCGGTTGGCTCCCACTCTCCTGCTATTTCGGCATGTATGTAAGACCTGGCTGTTCCATCAGGCTTTGGGTGAGGGGTGGGGGGTTCCCCCCCACATATTGTATTGTTAAAAATTGTTTTACATTTTTTTAATTGTTTTATTGATTGTTTGCGCTGCCCTGTGGGCAGGATATACATTTTAAATAAATAAATAAATAATTGGTCTGACCCAGTACAGCACTACTTATTTTCTTATGTTATGCTCTCTTAAGCTTAGAGAAAAGATAACTGAGGCGGGATACGACAGAATCATAAAATCATCTATGCTGCAACACAAGTTAATAGGGAGCAGTTATTTACTATTTCTCAAAATACTAGAACTAGGGGACCCTCTATGAAATTATCTGGCAGAAGATTTAAAATAAATAAAAAATACATTTTTACTCAATATACACTTAACCTTTGGAACTCAGTGCCATAAGAATGCTGTGAAGACCAATAGCATAACTGGGTTCAAAAAAGGATTGGGTAAGTTAGGACATAAGTAGTATCATACTGAGTCAGACCAATGGTCCATCTAGTCCAGCATCCTCTCTCCGACAGTGGCCACTTTTGTGCACTTCAGAGAAGGTCATAATGGAGTGATCTGCTCCCTGCTATTATATCTACTCTCAGTTCCCGACAGTCACAGGTTATGTTCTCTAGCCAACTTGACTAATAGCCATTTATGTTCTTAGAGGATAGGTCCATAAATGGCTATACATCAAGTTGGTCAGCACTGGAGACCTCTGATTGCCAGGGGTTGGAAGTGAATAGCAGGAAATAGATCACACCATTATGACCTGTTGTGTGCACTTCTCTAAAGCATCTCAGGTTGGTCACCATCAGAGACAAGATGCTGGGCTAGATGGACCATTGGTTTGACCCAGTATGGCACTTATGTTCTTTTTATTTCTATAAACCTATGCCCCGTTATTGTTGTTTTCGGCCTGGTTACCTATGGGTGTCTCTGTGTGTGTCCAATATCAACCCAATGTGTTAATGGGGCAGAAGGTCCAAAGATAAATAGGGTCCCAAAGCAAGAGGTGCACCTAGAAGGGAAATATGACTCCAATGAACATTGTCCCCACTTCAGGAACCAGGCTTCATTAGTTCATGTGCACAGAAGTATTTGTTTTAAGAGAAAACAGAAGTGGACAGCTCAGCCCATGTACCATTTAGGCAACACAACAAGAGGATTATTTGAATCCCAGCCATGCAGAACACATCTCTGCTTTACAACTAAAGTCAACTCTTGTATCAGCTTTAAAGGTTACTGAGTAAATACTTACGCTGTCTTGTTCTTCCCTCCATACTCACAGGTAACTGCTAGTTTGTGTGGCATATTACTAGGAGGTTCCATCCTCACTGAAATCCAATGAGCAGTCATGCTAGTGCAGAACAGATTTCAGACTCTCACTATCACAACTGTTGTGCTAATGGCCACCTTGGCCTCACTGAAATGTAGTTTCACAGGTGTATAAACTGTAGCCGAATAACTTACAGTGGAAGCGCCTATCCAGGGCAAGATGCACTTGGAAATAAAATAAAAACCTTGCATGGCTTTCTAAAGCCACTATTGCTATTTAAGGTTAAGGCTATGATGGTTCACAAACCACTTACTCTGGAGTAGTCCCATTGAAGCCTGCAGGGCAGGGGTGAGGAACCGTTTTCCTCCTAGGGGCCACTTTGAAAATAAGGATAAGCTCCAAAGGCTGCATAGAAGCTGGGGGTAAGAGGTGAGCTCAGGATGAAGGAAGGAAAGGAGAGTTCAGATCATGGGTGTACACCACGAATCCATCTCATATCCAAATCCATCTCTGCTTCCTGCCTCCAAGATCACTATTTCAGTGCTTCGAGATAGGAAGTGGATCCAGGAGTCAGATTCAGAACTAGAAAGTGGTCAAATAAAAGTTGGCCATAGCTATTGGTACATATTCTGACAAAATACCACTTGAACGCATGCACATATACACCTCCTTTCAAGCACTAGTGTACGTTTTCTGAAACCCTGGTGTTTGAACATTTTTTGCTAGATCAGCTTTTCTGTGCCAGACCAAGGATTGTCATGGGGCATGGGAGGAGAAATAGACAGAACCACAAAGAGCAGGACAATTGTGTTTTGGGACAGTCGTCCCAATATGGCTCCATGCCCAAAAAAGTTTATCCAACAGAAAGCTCCATCTTTACATTCCTCAGAATGCCCTTCCCTTTACCATAAACTGCACATTTGAACTTCCACAGGCTATTATGTAGCATCTCTAGAGATACTCCATGGTATCTATCCCTTGCAGCATGTATGAACCATAATTTACTGCAGAGCTGACAGTGATAATGAACACACAGAAATAGCCCATGTATGACAAAACTTGCCAGACACAAAAATAGCATTCACAAGAACTTTAATATAAATTTTGGACAAATGGCTAGTCAATTCACACTTTTCAGAAGCACAATAAGAATCAGTCAAATTTAATATCATAATTAAAATAGTAAATCAGCAAAGATGTAATGAAATGGGGTAGTAGATGCCACATCCAAATATGTTTTCTGTAAAGTATGTCAAAGCTGTTTCTTATAGACTTGCATTTAGTTGGCATGTTCAAGCTTTTCATGGGTTCTGCATCGTCAAGATTAGTCAAAATTTGACAACTTAGGTTTGGAAAGTTAAACTCTCTTCCTCTTCCCTGACTTATGAACTCTGGGCATTTTCACACGAGACACTTCACCCACTACCCACCCACTATACAAGTTACAGGGCACCCATAGGGCAACACTACAGCCCCGCAACATGGTGGCTGGTGGGTGGAGAGTGTCTTGTGTGAAAATGCCCTCCGATTTCTTGCTGATCCATTTTCACCCTAGTTTTCCTCAACAAATTCCCTCCCCTATGCTTTATTTTCAGAGTCTTTCTTAAGCAGAATATAAAACTACTAACAGCACCGCCAGTTCAGGTAGAACTTTTGGATCATAAGGCTGTTGGAAGACTGAAGGTTATGCAAAACAAGGTCACTCATCTTTAGTGTTTAATTTGTAAAATGAATGAATGAATAAATAAATTCATTTTAGGTTTTTTTAGTTTTTAGCTTCATATGGTTTAATTTTACATTTTTATTTATTTTGCTGTGTGTCTTGTAAGTAGAATGCAATGCAGTGGCTCATGAATTCATGTTCCCAGGCCCCGCCAGATATTTGCCCCACCCCATGGGTGGGTGCGGGGCAGACAACTGGCTTGGAAAATCCCAAAGGCACGTCACAGAGCAGCCTCACCCCAAGTGGGATAAGGCTGCCCAAGGTAGGGCAACCCATGTGGCCAGGTGCGCTTGCACCGCAGCACTTGAAGCAAGGCTGTGGGGCAGTGAGCAATAGCGTCTGTTGCACACAGCATGGGGCCAGTTCTCAGTTGGGACGGAAGGTCACTCCTGTGGGCAGCACCTTGGCACCGAGATGGTCTGAGCTGTCCGGCTCCCCCATGCTCGTGTACTCGGCTCCCTGCGCTGGCCCCACAGCGTGGTGAGGCCAACTGCCCTCTATGAGGTTGCACAGGGATCAGGGCCTTGCAGCTCATCTAGCTGTGCCCTATGCGGTGTTTAGTATTTATTTTACATCAAGAACCCATTGCAAGCAACTGCATGCTGTAAGGCAGATTTGCTTGTATAACTATACAATGAGACAATTTATACTAAACTTTTTGCTCACTATGAACATGCAGAATTTGGGGGTTTTTGGAATGGTAAACTCAGGTCACTGATATTATCAACTGAATAGAAAAGTTCTGAATGGAGAAGAGCAGGGAGCAATTTTAATCATGTTCTGCTGGACAAAGCAGGGTTTATGTAGCTGTAACTAAATAAAAACTTTAGCAACACGTGTGATAACATACAGAATTATAGAGAAAGTAGGGTTTGCCATGTTGGTCCCAAATATAGATAACAGAGACAAACTAGTACAGTGATGTCTTTTATTGGCTCAGTGATGATCTATAAAGCCCTACACGGTCTCTGCCCCTCATACCTTAGGGACCGCCTCGCCCTTCGCGCCCCGGAGCGGCTCCTGCGGTCTGCCGGGGGTGCCCTCCTGGAGGTCCCCCATGTTAAACGGGGGGCCACGATGGAGAGGGCATTCTCGGTGGTGGGACCGCGGCTGTGGAACTCCCTTCCGGAGAAAGCTCGCCTGGTCCCAAGCCTTTTAACATTTCGGTGGAACTGTAAGACCTGGCTGTTTGCCCAGGCCTTTGGGAGGGAGGGTGGGGAGGGAGGATTTTAGTCCCTTACCCATTTGTTTTTACCTGTCTAGCCCTGTTTTAATATTTAATATTTAATATTTGATTGTTTTAAATGAATTTTATTGTATTTTATTGTTTTATTGTTGGAAGCCGCCCCAAGCTGTGTTGCAGGAGGGGCGGGGTATAAATGTGTAAAATAAAAATAAAATAAATAAACCCCAGTTGGGGGAGGTACGCAAGCTTTCGGACCTCACAGAGTCCTTCGTCAGGCAGGTCTGGGGTTATAAAATGAAGAAACAGAGCCAAAGCAGAGGTAAATAAATACAGTAACTTAATATTTACTTTTCTATATTCCCCATTTTTGAATTGCTACTTCCCCCCACCCCCTCCAAGTACTACTCACTCTATTTTGTACATAGGTTTCTCTGCCATTCAGTAATTTGTATATCCTATCACTGTCTCAGTTACAGGTAACTTTAAGTCTTTTACTATCAATAGCTACCACATTGTTGTATTTCTCCTTTTGTGTTACCATTTCCTCTTCCCCTCCCCCCGAGTTCAATGGGCACATTCCCCACCACTGTATTTGCCTCTGTTTTGGTTTTGTGTCTTCATTTTGCAACCCCAAACCAGTCTGACGAAGGACCCTGTGAGGCCGGAAAGCTTGTATATCTCCCCCAACTGGAGTTGGGCCAATAAAAGACATCACTGTACTACTTTGTCTCTACTGTCATACAGAATTAGAGACAATGTAGTAAAGCGATATCTTTTATTGACCCAACTCCAGTTGTGGGGGGGTACGCAAACCTTCGCACCTCACAGGGCCCTTTGTCAGGCAGGTCTGGGGTTACAAAATGAAGACGCAAAAAAGAGATATTGTATAAAACTGAGCAATATAACTGGCCCTGATAAGGATAGGTTACTCTGCAATTTTTACATTGTAAGCTTCCCTCCTTAGGGGGAAATAGTCAACCGCACAACAATTATTTGGGTTATATATTGATTTGGAATTGGTTGTGGTTTCCCCCACCCCCTTTCTTTTCTTTTTCTTCCTATTCATTGATGTTTATGATTCACTTGCGATATGATTTCATAGATCAATATGTAACTTCAGACATACTACTGCTGTAAACCATTGTTGTACACTTGTGACTTATAATTAAATTGTTTAAAATAAAAACACAAAAAATACAAATGAAGACGCAAGGCCAAAGCAGAGGTCTGAAAGCTTACATGCCTCCACCAAGTGGAGTTGGTTCAATCAAAGATATCACTTTACTACTGTGTCTCCATTGTCTATATTTGGGACTGACACAGCAAACCCTACTTTCCATACAAAATTAGTCACTGTGGTCCCTTTCCACAGAATAGAAAGGATTGGATGGGGGGGGGGGGGGGGG
>QEPC01005691.1:1268926-1287283 GCA_003113815.1 Sphenodon punctatus | reverse complement strand
TCGGCGGGCGGGGGGGGGGGGGGGGGGGAGAAAAACAACAACCTCCACCCCAAAGTTGTAAATTTGGGATCCAAGGGAAATTCCTCTGTGTTTCAATGATGTTCTAGCAACAGTTGGTTTTCTGATTTGGGTGTTGCCTGAACAAACAAGCATTTCCTTTGAAACTTTGACCTGCATAAGTTCTGCTGCATAAAAGTAATTGTTACTTAGACAATACTTGCAGTGAACTTCAGAAACTGAGTTTGCTTTTATTCTGCTGATGAATTACAAAGACATCATCTAAGCTGGAAAAAAATAAATAGGCATGCTTTTACACAAAGATTTAGCTGTGTTAACTGTCTCAGAAAAAAAAATCCTAGTGAAGATAAGCCACTGGTAGCTTTTACCTCAACACTGAAGGTCAGTTCTAGTCAGAGGTATAATGTTTATTTTGACAGATTACACAACAATAAAAACTACTAGTGGCTTACTTTTGCTGTGGGTGCAATCCTAACCTATTAAAGTCAATGGGAGCTGAGCCATTAACTGCAATGAAAACAAGATTGCACCCAGATCTTACTGCAAGTGTATTGATGTAAAAAACACACTATTTTTGTAGTGTCCACAAGCTTTCTGGGCATAATTTTCACATGCACCGAGCATACAAAACTCCAGTTACTCAACCCTGAAAATAAAGTCTAAGGGCTTGCTTACACAAATGGGTTGTGTGACCCCAAGTAATACTGAAGTCTACACCAGAAGGCTATTATGGGAGAAGGTTGTTGCTCATAGCTACTATGCCTCAGACCGACTAAAACAGTTTTTCAAAGAAGGACAAGAGAGGTACAGAAGAGCTTTGGAGAAATGAATTAGCCCACTGGAAAATACCCGGTACAGTAACAGGTCAGGGTTCCTTGTACCACCAGGACCAAAAGGGTAAAAACCAGGACAGTGGGACTCTTGGGAGGGCAGGGACAGGCTGTGGGTGAGAATGTTACCATATTAATCCTGCTCTCCAGGACCTGCCTTCACAACCAAGAGGACCAGGCCACCACCCAGGAGATTCGATGCCACTGCCTGCTACACCTCCTGGGATAAATATGGTAACTTTCCCCATCTCATTTCCCCCCCAGCTCCCTCTCTGCCCGCCCAGACCCATTTTGAATCCTTGCATGGAATAATGTACTAAAGCTGAGAATCTGAGCCAGATCTAGACAAGCAGAGATGGTGCGACTGCACAGGGCCCCAAGTGTTGGGAAGTCATGCAGGATCCCCCATCCATGGGTCCACAAATCAACTTGAAATTACAACAAGA
The DNA here is from genome assembly GCA_003113815.1 of Sphenodon punctatus. NCBI lineage: Eukaryota > Metazoa > Chordata > Lepidosauria > Sphenodontia > Sphenodontidae > Sphenodon > Sphenodon punctatus. The sequence goes on along the minus strand of QEPC01005691.1, from coordinate 1,285,989 downwards.
ATGTGAGAAGCCCTGGGGTAAAAGACAGGCCCACACAGCCTCATATGCGGGGAACCCCAGCTTCTGGAGAACAGACACTGATTCAAGATGGGTCCCCACCCTCAACACATAAAACATAAATAATAGCATAGGCCCATATGTTATGCATAGAACAGGCAATGCAGGGAAAACCAGCTCCTGAAAAGAGTGTTCTATTTAACGGAACATCAAGAATTAATTAACGTAACACTTCCTTTTTCTAATGGGCAAGTCAGTGTGTCTCTGACAAACATTCCTATGTTTGGAGGTGGATGGGGCACACCACCCTTTTGTACAAGGCCCTGACTTCACTAGAACTGGGACTGCTGGGGAATCTCAAACTTTCCACAGTGAGGACTACAGCCTAATACAGATTATTACTGTAACTTGCCCCTCAAGTCTGGGCTCCGAGAGCCTCTATAGGCATTATTACATGTTACGCTAGGTGTGTTTCATGTTGGAAACACATACCTAGCATAATGTGTATTTAAAGACCTAAATCAACTGCTATGTGCCAGCTACTCACATGCCCTGCACAGTGGGCTCAAATGGACATTTGGGGCCAGCCATGTATGATACAGGGCACGCACTAGCACATGGGTGGGGCGATGTGAAGACAGAGAAGTAGGGAGAGCTTGGTGATGTAGAAAGCCACCGTCGCCATGCTCTCGCCACCTATCTCTGTCCTCACAGACTTACATGGGTCATGGGGAGCAGCAAGCAGGAGCAGTGTCAGGTCTCAAGGAGCACCAGACAACCGAAACGGCTCCTGCCACAGTTACTCACTACCCCTGGGGTCCACCACTGCTCGCTACTCCCCAGGACCTGCCTTCATACCAGGGTCCAAGCAGCAGCAGCATGTGGAGAAGTGGTGGGTCCCAATAAATGGCAGCAGCAGAAACAACAGTGGTGGCAGATCCTGGGGGAATCAGCAAGCAGATCCTTTTGGGACCTTCCACTGCCAGCCCTTCTACTGCCATTGCTGCTTCCTGAGACCTGCCACCAGGCCAGCAAGCCCTTCTCCCCCACAACAGCTTGTGGGTAGCTGCTAAGTGTGCTGTTATGTGTGGTGCATTTTGAGGATTACCCATGTTCGCAATCTTCATCATATACTGGGCATATGTCTAGCTCTCCCAGTCACAATCATAGTACATTCCGACAGAAACTACAGCAATTGTTTACATGTAGATGTATACATTTTAAGCCATCTTTTAATACATTTTAACAGATGGAAATGAGGAAGAGAGTCACCACCACATAACCAGCCTGCTTTATCCAAGCCACACCAGCAAGAGCTCTTGGCCTTTTTTTCCCTATGATTGTTGCTAATACCATTTGCTAACTAGCCTGTGATTATTTTGGGGAGGAGGGAGTGGGGGACAGGGAGCAGTTATCCCAGCCTTATGTCTGGCAATGGGCCATTTTAAGTTTGCATAAATTTATGCAACTGTATGCAAATTAGAATTACCCAGCTTTCTTCCCTCGATCTTAGCAACTCTACTCAAATCAAAATTTGAGATGGAATGTAGGAAGGGTTTTTTTTAACAAAGATTTTTCTTGAACCATGCAAAGGCAGAGACTTCCCATATATTTTAATTGCAGAACATTCCTAGCATTCTTATTGAAATGAAATGGCTCAGGGAGACCTTTTTGCAAAGCAAAAATACACATGGGCAATCTTGTACAGTATCCTCCTCTCATTTATCTTAACACATATCATGCAATAGATTCCATGAGGCTCTAATCACAAATACCTGTGTAGTGTTATCTTTGGTTGAATAATCTGTAGAAGCTGTTTTTTAAAGTTTGGGGGGGGGGGGAGGTGGAAAAGTTATAATACAGAAGTGACCAATAACAATCCATTAAGATAACATTAATCCAAATAAATTTGGGTTGAGGGGCCTCAGGTTGGCTTCTTTTTATGTTGCTATTAACAGTATCTGTTTTCTGTGTCTATCTTGCCTTTATTAGGGCTGGTTGAAAACATTTCTATTGAAATATTTTCCTAATGGAAAAGAGTTTCGGGGGGAGACTTTTCTGCAGGAATCAAAACTACATTGTGGGCTGACCCAAAGCAAGAGGCACACAAATTTAGTTTTGGTTCAACTTGAAATAAATGCTTAGTTAAAATGTTGGTGTTTAGTTGCACCACAGGGCCAATGTTTCTCACACAATTGTCTAGTGTGGCTGAGCAGGCATATGAAGCATTGCCTCCTGGGAGTTCAGCAACAGCTGATCATTATGAAAGCTGGAATTTGCCTGGCAGCATAACTCATAAGGTAGAACCAGTTCTAGATTATATCAGAAATACATTTGTGCTACACAAGAAATGCTTTATAACCCTCAGCAATTGCTTCTTTCATAACTACTTAAGCATGGCTTAATGTTAGGCTTCCAGCCTTCCATAGGCATACTATAATAAAATGTTAGCTTTACAATCAGACACATCTATCCACCTCTATAAGACCACAAAAACCATGGGATTCCCACTGACAGGATGCAAGACTAAGCCCCTTTGGATAGGGACCTGTCTCCAATTAATGATTTTACAGTGTCAGGTACATTGCTGGTGCTATATAAATAATAATAATTAATAATAGAATAGTGTAACACCATTGCACTTTCATCAAGCCCAGCTGGTCAGATCTGTCCTTGACGGGATATCCCTGCCAGATAGTTAAGCCTGCAAAAAGTGAGTTACCCAAATAGGTCATCCAGCAAGAGCAGAACTCAGACTCAGGTCTCCCAGTTCTAAACCATTCATTCTGTTCACCAGACCACGTTGGGTGTTTACAATTGTGACGCTACCACTGGGCCATGCTTACCCTGATGTGGCCACCCTTGGTGGTGTCACATTTGTTCCCGTCCGCCAGATGTTTCCTGTAGGTGGGAACAAACATACCCTGGACTGTGGCAGGATTAACTCCGGGTTGTGCTCTGGACTCCCTGTCAGCACACATCCTGGAGTTAGCCCTGTCATGGTCCGGGGAAGCTATCCCTGGACCGTGGCAGAGCAGATCATCATGTCTGATGGCACAGTCTACCTAACTCCAGCTGGTGGCCAGAGCTTTTCTGGGTGGGCACGGTGGCCTCTTAGGCTGCCGCACCTACCCATCAGCAAAGGGGCCGGGCTGCGCTGAGCAGTGCAGAGGGAAGGGCCACATGGCCCATGTCCACACGTCCCCCCCCCTCTCCTTCTCCCCGCCCCCTCCCCAGCCCCCATCATATTTGTTTGGTGGCGGGGCCAGATCCTGNGTTACAGGGCACCCATAGGGCAACACTACAGCCCCGCAACATGGTGGCTGGTGGGTGGAGAGTGTCTTGTGTGAAAATGCCCTCCGATTTCTTGCTGATCCATTTTCACCCTAGTTTTCCTCAACAAATTCCCTCCCCTATGCTTTATTTTCAGAGTCTTTCTTAAGCAGAATATAAAACTACTAACAGCACCGCCAGTTCAGGTAGAACTTTTGGATCATAAGGCTGTTGGAAGACTGAAGGTTATGCAAAACAAGGTCACTCATCTTTAGTGTTTAATTTGTAAAATGAATGAATGAATAAATAAATTCATTTTAGGTTTTTTTAGTTTTTAGCTTCATATGGTTTAATTTTACATTTTTATTTATTTTGCTGTGTGTCTTGTAAGTAGAATGCAATGCAGTGGCTCATGAATTCATGTTCCCAGGCCCCGCCAGATATTTGCCCCACCCCATGGGTGGGTGCGGGGCAGACAACTGGCTTGGAAAATCCCAAAGGCACGTCACAGAGCAGCCTCACCCCAAGTGGGATAAGGCTGCCCAAGGTAGGGCAACCCATGTGGCCAGGTGCGCTTGCACCGCAGCACTTGAAGCAAGGCTGTGGGGCAGTGAGCAATAGCGTCTGTTGCACACAGCATGGGGCCAGTTCTCAGTTGGGACGGAAGGTCACTCCTGTGGGCAGCACCTTGGCACCGAGATGGTCTGAGCTGTCCGGCTCCCCCATGCTCGTGTACTCGGCTCCCTGCGCTGGCCCCACAGCGTGGTGAGGCCAACTGCCCTCTATGAGGTTGCACAGGGATCAGGGCCTTGCAGCTCATCTAGCTGTGCCCTATGCGGTGTTTAGTATTTATTTTACATCAAGAACCCATTGCAAGCAACTGCATGCTGTAAGGCAGATTTGCTTGTATAACTATACAATGAGACAATTTATACTAAACTTTTTGCTCACTATGAACATGCAGAATTTGGGGGTTTTTGGAATGGTAAACTCAGGTCACTGATATTATCAACTGAATAGAAAAGTTCTGAATGGAGAAGAGCAGGGAGCAATTTTAATCATGTTCTGCTGGACAAAGCAGGGTTTATGTAGCTGTAACTAAATAAAAACTTTAGCAACACGTGTGATAACATACAGAATTATAGAGAAAGTAGGGTTTGCCATGTTGGTCCCAAATATAGATAACAGAGACAAACTAGTACAGTGATGTCTTTTATTGGCTCAGTGATGATCTATAAAGCCCTACACCTGTCTCTTATACACATCTAGATGTGTATAACACACACCTCTCCTTCTCCCCGCCCCCTCCCCAGCCCCCATCATATTTGTTTGGTGGCGGGGCCAGATCCTGCTGAGTGAGGGGTCTCACCCTGGGGCAGGATCAAAGCGTGGAGGTGCTCAGCAAGGTCACATATGAAAATACCCACTGACTAAGTACATATAAATAAAAAATAAAACCATGGGTGCAGTCCATCATTAAAGTCAATGGAAAGTTTGACATTGACTTTAGTGGTGAAGGCTTGTGTCCATAATCACGTTTGGTGGGGCTGCTTTGTTTGCAAAGTCCATTCAGACACTAGTCTGCTTTTATTTTATCTGCATCCATTCTCCAAATTATTTTTGTTTTTACTAGCTCTGGGACACAAAATAATTTTTCCATTTCCAGCTTGATTTTGAAATATAAAAAATGAGGGGGGGAAATACCCAGGCCACAACTACTGATTTCAACAAACGCGTATGCTGTCCTCGGCTTTGGCTGTTTCTGTGAGAACTTGTCCAGATAGTAGCTTTGTAAGAGACTACGAGAGAATTTAGAGCTACATTTTCACAAAAGAAAACTGGACTGCCAGACACTGCAGCTTTCTGTTCAAACACCAAGCATCTTAATTCATAGACTGATGTGGAAATGGCATTTTCATTTTACTAGATGCAGAAACCAGACAGGATAAATTATATCTGGAAACCACTCTGCTCTTTTATTAGCCGTACAAGGAATAGGGTTTACGGGAAGCCAGCCTACCCGCACTCTTTCTGACTGACAGACAATTCCATCTGCTTTGTGTAAAATCAAAGGTTACATGTAGTTTCTAATGCATTCATCTCACACAGATCTTACAGGTTATAGGGTGGCCATTTATCCATCTGACCGTTTTGTATTTATCCCTCTGTGTAAAGGTGAGATGAATAAACAATGACCCTATAGAATGTGGTCAACTACTAACAACCCTGAGCAAATCACCTAACCTCTCTTGGACTTCATTTCCCCTATGCACGCCACTGCAAACTTCTTCAGGACCCTCAGGTGAAAATGTAAGGTATTGTTTGTTACTGTTATTAAAGACTCTTCAGTAATAAAAGACGTCTGCAAGGCTTCGGGCAGTAAAAAAAATAAAAGTACTGCTTTCTTCTCACTTTGAATCTACAGTAGGATGTGGCCATTGTAGGACTGTACCATAGGCTTATCACTCTATGAAGTAAGCCAGATTTAGAGAAATCTAACCCCCATTACGCGATACTTTTGGAATAGCTACTTAACACTCTCATTTGTTTGGGTGTATGCACATAACACTCATTGTCTGTACAAATGCACCCTGGGCCTGTTGTCCCATAGCTGTGCTCACACACAGCTAGGGATCCCCTGCATTTCCCGGTCCACTCATTCTCCATATTTCCATATACTTTTCCCACTAGGAGCCTGGAGAAATGCCCATATACTATCTCTACATGCTGTTCCCTCGAAGTGAGACACAGGAAATAAGAACCTCTGTGCCGAGGCTTGGCCTTAAGCATTTTGCCACCCTAAGCCAGAAGGAGAAAATGCCAGGTCCATCGACCCATCAGAGCAAGGAGGATGGGGGCCATTAGGATGCAGGGACACAGGGGCAGAGTAGCTGGTTTTGGGGTCCTGGGATAGGGAGACAGATCTTCAGAAGGTAGCAGGGCATGCCAGGGAGGTGAAATCTGGCAATTTATTAAAAATGTATAATTAATAAATAACTAAAACAATATATAATGTAAAATATTTTATAGGAAAAGCATATCAATAAAAATGGAAATGATCACACATAATAACCCCTGCCACAAGTGCTGACATGACCACTACAAGCCGCTCCTGCCACTACTCTATGATCAACTGGAGTCTGAGGGTATTTTCAAACGTGACAGTTGGAGGAGCTGCCACGCTTTGCTCCTGCCCGGGTTGAGAGCCATCACCCTGGGCAGGATCCGGGCCCGCTGCCGAACAAATGTGCAGGCGGCCGGGGAGGGGGCGGTGGAGACATGTAGTCCACATGGCCCCACCCTCCGCGCTGCTCAGCGCAGCCCAGCCCCCTCCCTGATGGGCAGGTGCAGCGAACGATGAGGCTGAGCAGCGCAGAGGGCAGGGCCGTGTGGACCATGTCCGCACATCACCCCCGCTCCCCTCCCCAGCCCTGGCACATTTGTTCGGCAGCAGGGCCAGATCCTGACCGGGGTGAGGGCTCTCACCCCAGGCAGGAACAAAGAGTGGCAGCTTCTCCAGCCGTCACGTTTGAAAATACTCCCAGACTCCAGTTGATCATAGAGTAGTGGCCAGAGTGGCTTGTAGTCGTCGTGTCAGCACCTGTGGCAGGGGTGGCTAGGTTATTATGTGTGATCACTTCCATTTTTATTGATATGCTTTTCCTATAAAATATTTTACATTATATATTGTTTTAGTTATTTATTTATTATACAATGTTATACCCCACCCCTTCTGCAAGGCAGCTTGGGGTGGCTTACAATTTAAAACAAAAATATAAAACCTATAAAATACAAATATAAACACACTTTAGGGGGAAGCCATAAAAATATAAACATAAAACAACCCCACCCCCACATCCCATCCTTCCCCCCTGACTGGTCCTCTCCACCAAATGCCTGGCGGAACAGCCAGGTTTTACAAGCCCGACGAAAAGTCAGCAGGTCCAGGGTCAGGCGAGCCTCCTCCGGGAGGGAGTTCCACAGTCGAGGTGTGGCCACCAAGAATGCCCTCTCCAAAGTGACCCCCTGATTTACTCAGGGGACCTCCAAGAAGGTGCCCCCAGCGGACCACAGGGGCCAATCAAGGACCTGGGGAGTGAGGCAGTCCAGCAGATAAGGCCCTACGTGGCCTCGGTCCGACCTAAAAGGTGAGAACCAACACCCTGAATCAGGCCCGGAAGAAAATAAGCAGCCAGTGCAGAGAACAAAGCATTGGTGTAATGTGCTCCAACCCCATAAGGAGCCGGGCCGCCGCATTCTGCACCAGCTGCAGCCTCCGGACCATCACCAGGGGTAGCCCCACATAGAGCATGTTGCAGTAGTCCAGTCTTGAGGTAACAAAAGTATGAATGATGGTGGCCAGCTCAGAGTCCGAGACATAAGGCCGAAGCCGCCGAACCAGATGTAACTGGCAGAAAGCCCCCTTCACCACCGTCTCCACCGGAATATCCAAGCAGAGCCGGGAATCCAGGAGGACCCCTAGACTCCACACCTAGGAGACCAGCGGATGACAAACCCAGTCAATGATGGAGGAAGTCAACCCGCTGCTTTCCCCACCAACATGTTAACACTTTTTAAATTGGTAGTAGATTAGTAGCAGTTTTAGCTGCATTTTCCTTATAGGCATGTCAAACTGGCAAAGCCTCTGAACCCCTACTCCCAAAATCCATATGAAAAGACACAAATACAAATGCAAATAAATGCAAATACTCAAATCACAAATGCAAATACAAATACTTGACCCTATGCACAGTCCTACTTTGAACGCAATATGTTTTTACTGAAAATGTACTGCATGATTTTTTCAAGTTGGTTTTTACGCATGGGGCGGAGTTAATCTCGTTCATGTGTGCATGCAGGTTGAAAAGGTGTGTACATACACATGGTCACACAAGGAAAGTGCGGGGAGAAGAAATTTAAAATTGCTGTTTGCTCCTGGGCTAGTTACATCTATGGCCCTTTTTTACACGGGCCACGGCACGGGGGGGGGGGGTCAGTGTGAGCCGCGGTCCATGTGCGGTGGGTGGGAAGAGGATGTAGACGGGTACACACCCATCTACACCCACCTCCACCCATCAACATGCATATAGCAACTGACGTTTTCACAGGTTGCTCCGTGCGTGGGGGATGGGTGGAGGTGGGCCTGCATGCGTGTGCACGGGAGCGCACATGCATGAACACCCACCCCCTCACGGGATTGACATGGGTGGCACCTACACATGAACACCCAGATTTCCGAGTGTTCGTGCGTGGGTGCCACCCATGTAAAAAGGGCCTACGTGTAGCATGCTAAATGCCCTGTGGCAGTTCATCCAAATGAACAAACAAGCAACTTTGCTGTGGCAGGCCCTTCAGTGAGGAACTCGCTCCCTCCATGTTCATCTCAGTTCATCCCTCCTCACCTTCAAAAAGCACCTGAAGGCATTTTTATTTTCCAGGTACTTTTAGAGGATCCACTGCTTGTTCCCCTTAATGTATTCTATCCTTGTTCTTTACCGTCCCCATTTAAATGGATTTTACATTTATTGTATCGATTCTGTGAAGCACTCTGAGCACCCTTCAGCCAGGAAGGAGACATTGCTATATGAATAAAATTATCATCATCATCGTTTAAGCACATAAATAAAATAACTGCATGCGAGTAGTCCCAATGGCATTATTTCAGTCACACCCTTAAAGTTAAGCATATGTTTTGGTGCTTCACAGAATTACGGCTAGAGAGCTAAACACCTTGTAGAAGCTGTTCAAGCCCCTAATGAACAGCATACATTTTCTTGTGCCAGTCAATAAGACCGGTGCAGCTATTAGCTCCTTGCACAGTAGTTTGCCAGCTAGAGCTTCAAGGACTCTTGATTCTACACAGTCTCAATTCTTAGCCCAGACTGAGAGTCATTCCTGTATTGACAGGGAAGCACACAAACAGGAAGTCTGCACCAGCTAACATCACACCTTTGGCTTCAATCTCCAAGTAAGCACAGAGCCTCTGTGCTCAACACATGTACTCCATCATAGTCAAAATTCACACACACACTACTCACGCAAATTAACATATGAAAATGTATGCAAATGATGTCCCACATTCTGAGTGTTGCTGCCCCTCATTTCAGAGTCCAGGGGTTGCGACGTAGGAGGGCAGGGAGACAATGGCAGGGGTGGACCAGAAACCTCTTTAGTTCTCCCCCCTCCACAGATTTTTGTGCTGGCACCACCATTCTTTTCAGATGTTTTATCAGATCCCATTAAATTTCAGAGTCTGTTCCCAGGATGTTTTGCCTCGGACTGACATGGCTTTGTTAAATACTCTGACCTCTTTGGACAAAAGAATGATTCATTGACAGCGTCACTGAAGACAAAAGGTTTATATTTAAGAAGGGGACAGAACTGTGTACATGGCAGAGGTCTGCCCATCCGTCTGTGCATGTCTTCGTCAGTCTGGTCTGGAATGGAGGAGCAGAAGGGCCGTTCACTGTTTGGCCCTCTTCTTTCTGCAATCTCTTCTATGCATAGTCCTTGGACTGGTTTATGCGTAATGATCTTTACAGCTCAGTAGCCCAACTCCAGGCTAGAATAGTGAACAAGGAGAAGTCTTGTCCTTTTGTCCTCAGCCCACACACATTAAAATATTAATCTAGTTTAGCAAGGAGAACTGCATTCTCCCTCATTCCCCAGTTTAAGAACTGCCCTTGTTTGCACTTGCTGTGTGCAGCTCCTATTCTAGTTGTGCTGTCCTGTCCTTCAGTCTGAAAAATGTACCGTTAATGCTTAGATCCAATTCATTGCCAGCTTCAGAGGTGTATTTAATACTCTAGTCACACCAGAACTGACTTGAGCTAGCCATATTTGACATTCGTGCGGTTCATATATACGCTCAGCACATATCTTAACTGCCTTATTGTACTATAATCTCATATTTCCCTTTTTCCAGAAAGAGTGAAGGACTTAATGCAATTAGAGCAAAAAGAACTTGTGTTCTTGTCAAGGATAGATGCTTCTGCATTTCCCCCCATATCGATGCTTGCAGAAAATAAGAGGCAGCACTAAAATGGTTATTGTTTCAAACCCAAAGCTTAATCGGAGACTCACTAGCACTTCCAATTATTTTTATAAGAGCTTCCTGGGCCTCTTTAAAGTCAGAAAGACAAAAGCCATTGACATACATTGACCTTTCAGCTCATTGTCCTTCTGCCTACATTACTCTTCGCTTCAGGAAGTCAGGACAAGCATCATCCCAACGGAATTGTAAAAGCAATTCCATTAAAACGATTGGAGCTGCATCTGTACATAGTAGGCTGTATTTGGCCCTCCATATACATTACATCTTTAAAAGTCTTCTAAAGCAAGTGGAATGTTCGGTTGTGCGCATCTTCTAATAGTACTAATATAAGAACCATAGGTTTGAATAGATACATTCAGTGGCCTAGCTTGCTATTCAGAGTTGGAGTGTTGCTCTGAGGCCATTTTATTGTACACACTGGGATAAATCCTACAGTCCTCACTCAAATAAAACTCCCACTGAAGTCAAGGGAACAAAACAGTGAACCATTATTTTGTTTGGTCTAATATTTAACTCAGACATTTTAAACAGAAGCCATTCATCTGATGCAGCCTGGAAGAATCCTAGTCATCTAGGGAGGCTACAGTAAAAATTATCTGAAAGGCATGGGCATCAACAACAAACACTTTGGGGGTGGGAAATTACTGGGCTAAAAATGTTTGTTCCCCAGTTCTCCTTCTCAGAGTCTAAGGTCATTAAGGGAATTGTCTGAGTAACAGCTTCAATGGCATCATCAGCTGGCTGCTTATCTCAAAAGTCAAGTTCTACATTTTTAAAAAATAGCCTTTGTAGATATTCATATTCTTCCCCTCTCCAACTACCTCACCCAATCCATCATCACCTTTTCTTTGAGACGGCAGAGGAGGAGGGGACAAGAAGAGGAGGATGTGGTTTTAAAAGTTTGAGAAGCACCAATCTAGACAATCATGTTTCTCAGGCCTTTTTTGCACGGACAACCTCCTCTCACCCTGTTGGATGTGCAGGCGGGTGTGTGGTGTGGGGGCTGTCTATGCACATGCCACAGCAGTTGGGGGGAAATGGGTGTGTGCCCATGGAAACACCATGGGGGGGGGTACCTGCGAGACCGCCTCACTCCCCGGGTCCTGGATCAGTCCCTGCGGTCATCTGGGGGTGCCATGTTGGCGGTCCCCCGGGGGGCCACACAGAGCAGAGCATTCTCAGTGGCCGTACTGCGCCTTTGGAATTCCCTCCCGGTGGGGGTCTGTCTGGCTCCTGACCGCCCCATGTTCTGTAGGAGCTGTAAGACCTGGCTGTTCCGTCAGGCATTTGGCGAGGGAGAGGGGTACAGGGTGGGTGGGGAGGGGTTGATGGCTGAGTTTTTCCCGTTTGGTCCTTTTTACACAGACGCTCTAAACACCCATAAAATGGGTGTTACATTTTATTATACATGTTTCGGGGCACCACTGCAGTCAATCACCATGGGTCCTGTGCACACATGATTCCACCACTCAGTTCCTCTGAGTGGAGATGGGTGTTGGCCGGTGGGTGGGGAGCATTTCCCTGGGTGGAGATGGGTGGGGGCGTCTGTGTAAATGCCACTTTCAGTGGGTGTTGGTGAGTGTTTGCTCCCGGCCAACACCCATCTCCACCCACCCACGGAGCAACTGGAAGAGCAGGATACAGGAGGCGTAAGCAAATTGCCACATGAAAAAGAGGAGTAATATAATAGATAGTGGCTGCAAACAATTGCTATGCGTTTGAATAAAGGGGAGACTCAGCCCCGCCCCCAAGCATTGTGACATCATGGCAAATGTTCTTTAAGGTTTTCCATATCCCCTGTTATAAGCAGGATCTTTACCTCTGATGAAGCTTGCATTAGTGAAACATCAGAAAGGATACCTTCAGTGCAACTTGTGAACTTTTTTTCCTGCTTCACACTTTGAGGAAAACCAGAGACCTTCCAAGCTTCACTTCATAGAATCTACACCTCCAGTGAAGCCGTTTCACCTCATGTTTTTGTACATTTGTTTTAGGTGTACACTTATTTTGGTTCTGTTGTCTTGTTTGTATCATTTGGTATGCCTGCCTTTGGACATTAAGTAAATTTGTTACATATGGTGTTTGTGGTTTGCATTTACTACTGTGCTTCCTTGCACCTATTTAATCGTGATTTATTTCTGTGGAGTTCATTTGTCTTTGGGTACAGTTGTTGGATTTGCTAGTAACAAAATGTAACACCCATTTTATGGGTGTTAAGAGTGTCTGTGTAAAAAGGGCCTTTGTTTTAGGTTTTGAAATGTTTTAAATGGTTTTATATTATATTTATATTTTAATATGCTATATTTTTATTATTGTTCGCCACTCTGGGCCGCCTGTGGCGGGAAGAGCGGGGTAAAAATATGTAAAATAAAAATAAATAAATAAATAAACAAACACCCACCTTCACCCATCACCCACCCACAAAGCCATCCAACAAACCGCAGGCGGCTCCGTGGGTGTGCGCCCGTGGGAAAGGGAGCACATCCACCTCCACCCAAAGCCAGTGCACACCCATCCCCTCACCCAGCAGCACCGTGTGAAAACAGCCTCAGACTCACAAGCCAAGTGATTTCCAATGACCTCTTTCTATGACCACACTGATATTAGAGGCAGGGAAACAGGCAGATTTATCACTCTATCCCCACCACAAGTTGTCTTTTTCTTTCCATTCCAAAGACCAAAACCCTGACCCAGATGCTAATTGTTTCACATCTGAACTACTGCAATCTCCTGCCCCCCTAGCCTCACTGGCACTCAATCTAGTCAGAGTGCGGGTAGACTGCAAGGGAATCACCTCGATTGTGAGGCCATTATGCAAAGAGAAGCCGATGACAGAATGCCAAAGAACACCTTTTAGCAGATGGCAGGAGGAGAGAGTTCATCAATGACATTGAAAGATCAGACAAAGTAGCGGGAAAAGCAAAAGAGCAGGAGTATGGACAAGGCCCCTTTCTAGTGTCACACAGGAGCTTGTACTGTTTAGCTATGTGGATTTTAAAAATTTAAACAGAGGCAAGTTTTGCATATAGACATGGTCTCCATTTTTTGGCTTATCAAAAACCTAGATCCTGTCTTTCTTCTCACCCATCCCTGTTCTCAACAACTTGCACCTTAACTACTGGCAACTTTCTCCTTTCCACAGGGAGAGTCATGGCTCACGTGGTAGAGCACATGCTTTGCCTGTATAAGGTCCCAAGTTCAATCCCTGGCATTTCCAAATCAGGATCTTTGGTAACACATCTGGGTGAGGCCTCTACTGGGGATCCTGGAGGGTCTTAGGTAGCATGCCTGAAACCCTGCTGCCATGTCAAGTTGTGACAATACTGGGCTAAGATGGGCCATTGGTCTGACTCAGGCAGCTCCTTATATACTTCCTGGCCTTGGTAAATGTCACCTTACCACTCCAAATCCATTGAAAATGCAAACTTCAATGGGATTACACATGTAAGTAAGTGACACACTTACAGATTTTTTTATTGCTAGGGTCAAACTTCTGAAATTCAGTGTCTTGGGGGGGGGGGGAGGAATGTCTGTCCTTCAGTCACTGTGGATTAGCAAAATTTGTGTATCTACAGGTATCATAAATCCTATCAAGGCATTGTCTCTTAAAAATGGTAAATGTTTTTAAAACTATCATTTCAATGTAGGGGTGTAAATCACATTTACATAGTGATCAAAGCAAATCAAATACATTATCAAAAGCAGATGCAATTGTACCTATATCTCAGTCACACTTCCTTCAGATTTCCCTTTGTGGATTTTAACAATTCTCACTCTGAAACAAACACTGACTGTGAGGAAATGAAACTCCTCTTTTTGCGTACAATCCTCAACTGGGTAAGAGCAGGAAGTCCATTGAAAAATTTCTTGAGCTGAAAGCTGTTGTCTTTAATCAAAGGTAGCACTAGCTTTGATCACTTTTCTTTATTCACAGAATGAAATGGGTAACATGTTCCTAGATTCAAATGGGACTGAGTGGCAACCACACGAGCTGCGAGGGCCGGATCCCTACACAGCCCTGTGGCAGGCAAGCATGGCTGCCACAATGCGGGATCAGTGCAGAGAGCTGGGCACACGAGCAGCCCTCGCCCCCATAAGGAAACTTGGTGTTCAGGACATTCTCGGAGCTCCTGCCACAGCCAGGACGGGCTGCAGCACTGGCCACATGAGCAGGCACCAGGCCCTACCCCATCTCCCTCCCACGACCCAACAGAGATCCCGCCCCCGACCATAATGCGGTAGTGTGTGACAGACAACAGCATCCCACCGCTGTGCTCGCCAGCCCCTTCACATGGTAGCCCCGCCTTGGGCAGCCTTACCCCAGCTGAAGTAAGGCTGCTCTGCGATGCATCCTCAGAATTTTTCCGAGGATTTATTGCATAGCAGCCAGCTGTTCGCCCCAACCTGGGGTGGGAAGAACATCTGGCAGCCACCAGCCACACAATGCACTGCATTGCATTACCCAGCTGCCATGGGAGCCTTCCAAGGTGTGATAACCGTCCCTCACTGTCTCATCTGGCTGTACCCACTGTTTTAAGCATTTACCATTGTGAACTGACATGGAATTAGACAATTCATCATTTTTGCACATCCACCAGCTAATTTATGCTGTCTTCCATGGAGGTTACTCCAGATTTACACACATGTAACTGCTATGATAATCCTGACACATTTCTCTGTGGTTTGCTAGAATCCAGTTACTTGGTACAAAACTGGTGGACCTAGTTTTGTTTCAGCAGTTTATTTTGGTTAATGGAATGAGGACCCATACACGAATAGGAGTCAGTTATAATTTTTCATTAAGTTTCAATAGTAAAACTGGACTTCTGGATTTGGCGACTCTTTTTACGATGTTCATGTCTGAATACACACAAGTGAGCTTTGAAGTTAGAGTCCCATCAAGATGAAGGGGTGAAACAAATACTTCTATTGTTGCTATTGTTCAAGCCTGTCTTTCTGCTGACTCAGCGAAGTAGCAGCATCTAGATTAACATAGCAAAGTCTATTTTAGCAAAAAAGCTGGAAAACAGACTGAAAAGGAGAAACACAGCTCAGGATCAACAGGTATTAATGCTCTTCCTCCTCAACCATCATAGCTTATCTTCAGCTATGAAAGACAATTAAAGATCACTAACCAGAGACAAAATACAGGATTAGATAGACCGTGGGTTTGATCCAATGGCAGTTACCATAACCTTACTCTGGCCAACATGTTTATCGGATGTGCTGAGTCCTTGCTACCTGTCATCCAACAGGCTTGCCCACCAACATGCAACAGAAGAGCATAGGCCTAGGCCTAGACTGTCTTCACAATGAGCAGTTACTGTATGGCCATTTTTAAGTACAGGACATGTCCACGGAGGTCCACCCATTCCCCATGGACCCGGGCATCTGTTTGAAGGTGGCATGGGTGCAGGCATTCTCCCATGACCCCTCACCAATGCCCCTGTATGGAGCAACCGCCCTCCCTCCCCCCCAGGTTTTTCCTGGTTGCGCCATGCGGGGGAATGAATGGACGGTGTGTGGGTGCAGGCGCACACCAACCACACACCCATCCGCCGCAGACCACAGGCGAGGCCGCCTACAAATGACTTATGTGGCACAGCTCCTTCTGGGATAACACACAGTACGTACTGCAGATAGGAAAAGCTTGCTATTAAAATCAGTAGTCCCAGTAATTTACCTGAGGTCTTGTAAACACTGGGCACCACTGAGCATCCAATAAATGCTTACTCTGGAGTAGTCCCACCGAAGCTCACCGGGCTTCAATGCGTACATGCCCCCCATGCCTGGAACTCCCTCCCTGGACACATTTGTTGTTCCCTCCCTCCCAACCTTCAAATCCCTCCTGAAAACCTACCTCTTCCATCGGGCTTTCCCTAACTCATTGTGAGGAGGAAATTACTTCCACTTCCCTCCCTCACTCAGAAGCCGTCTCTTCCCTGTAACTAAGGGTGAAATAGGGTGAAATCAAAGGGGACGATAGCCCCCTGGAGTTCATGCTTGGTCCATGCAGTCCGCACTCACATGTTGAGTGTGTAGAGCCTAATAGGTGGGAAGTCTCCTGAGCAATCTCCCTCCCCAACCCTTCCTCCCCCAAGGCAGGCCCAAGGAGGAAGTTCATTAGCACACTCGTCTCTCGAGGCAGGCCCGGAGAGGAAGATTGCTGGTGCACCCACCTCTCACCTGGTCAGGCATGTTAGGCAGGATTCTATGGTGCTGGTGGACCTGCAAGGCTACAGGCAAACCTAATTGACAATACAAAGCCACGTGGGCACCCCTTAGCTCTGACTGGCCTTCATGATGGCCCTGTGACGTCTTTGGGCTCTGCCATGAGTGGTGGCTCTGTGGTGCCCACACAGAAGCCACGTGGCAGACACCTAATAGATGGTCACATAGGAAGTGGAACACGCCTGGTGAAGGGTAGTGTGGGCTATTGTCTCGTTTGGTTTCACCCTAAAATGGCTCTCACACCACTTCCCCCGTGCATATTTTGGTTCTGCGAAAGTCTACGGGAGCCAGAATCTGCGTGGGGTTCGGGCAGTCTGAAAGCCCCCCTGCCCCGCGTGGCTTTACTGGCAAACACACGCAGAGATACAGAGCTGGATTTCCTGCTCTGTATCTCTGCGTGTGTTTGCCAGCAAAGCTGCATGGGGCGGAGGGGCTTTCAAACCGGCCGAAGTCCATTCATATTCTGGTTTGCGCATTCCCTCCCGCAGCCAAAATATGGGGGGGGGGG
>QEPC01005691.1:1223667-1268484 GCA_003113815.1 Sphenodon punctatus | reverse complement strand
TATATTTTGGCTGTGAGAGGGAATGCGCAGTCAGAATATGCGTGGGGATCAGCCAGTTTGAAAGCCCCCCCAATGCGGTTTTGCCAGCAGACACGTGCAGGGATGCAGAGCTCGTTTTCCTGCTCTGCATCCCTGCACGTCTGCCAGCAAAGTCGCGTGAGGGGGGCTTTCAGACCAGTCGATCCCCACGCATATCCTGGCTGCGCATTCCACCCCCCACAGCCAGAATATGAACAGGAGGGAATGTCTGAAAGTGGTCTTAGATTGTAAGTGTCTTGGGGTAGTAACCTGCCTATAACTACTGAGAGAGAGAGAGAGAGAGAGAGAGAGATTTCGGGCAACTCATGGCCTTTCTTCCTCAGGCAAATATAAAGTCAGAACTATAGGCTGAGAAAGGAAAGACCTGTATCTGGCTTTATACATGCCTGAAGAAGGGCCAAGTGTGACCTGAGAGCTTGCATACTCTCACCAACAGAACTGGGTCTAATAAATATATCTGAACTACTCTGTTTCCATCAACATATGCAATGTAACTAGTGATCTGTGAATACAAGTTACTCCAGTTTATTTTGGTCTCATAAATTTCATTTTTCCTTTTACATAAACTTTTTATATTTAGAAAAAAAGTTCTAAATTTCTAACTGCATGTATTGGAATGATCTTTGAATTTTTTTGGTAAGGTAGTTTCTATGTACCTAGCAGAGCATTTCCACACTACTAGCCTACTGGAAGCTTCAGTCAAATCACACATACGAGACAAAGCATTGTGTGCCTGCCCTTCTAGGGATTACTGGTGACCCGTGAACTACTTGTAGATTGGTTCTGTGTCCCTGCATATTCCAATATACATTTATTGGAATTGTTGAACAATACCATGGGATTCTAATAAACTACAGGTCTTACTCGCATGAGGCAGTTGCCACAAGGCAGCTACCTCTTACCCCAGCAACAGCCAGCCACTGACATGTTTATTAATTTGCATGTCACCTTGGGATCATTTGCTTGTCCAACCGAAATACTACATGGGCAAACTGCCCCTGCTTTAATTGAGGCAGCTATTATCTCCTCCATTGCAGGAATGAAAGCCAAGAACCGATTAAAACAGTGGTTCACAAACTTGTTGTGGCTGTGTACCCCTTTTCACCTTTAGCAAAGAGTCAGGGCACTAATTTGCATACATTTACACAACCATGTGACTTGTTGGGTTGTGCCACGGACCCCCAAGGAATGCTTGGACCTCAGTTTGGGAAACACTGTATTAGAACATTCCCAAAGTATCGAACGTACCATGAGGCGCCTTTCATGCTTGTGTGAACATGTCCAGACTCCAGAAGCAGTGAGTGAGGCCACAGAAGCAATGTACAAGTGCGGCCGTCACATTGCGGGGCCAGCACGGGGAGCTGGGCACACGAACAGCAGCCCCTTGCCCCAGGAAGCCAGATATCCGGGCAACTCTCAGAGCTCCAGCTATGGTAGGCCACAGCGCCAGCCACTCAAGTGGGTGCACAGCCCTGCCTCGCATCCCTCCCCTGCCGCTCCTGGTTGTGATGTGGCCACAGGAGAGTGCCCACCATTCACAGCCCTGCAGAAGTGCTCCGTGTGGTGGGGCAAGCATGGCCCCTCCACAAAGGTAGCCCCATCTTGGGCTGCTCCACGATGCAGCCTCGGAATGTTTCCAAAGACGCAATGCATAGCAGCCAGCTGTTCGCCTCACACAGGGGTAACGTAAACATCTGGCAGCCACCGGCCACACACACTGCATGGCCCAGGGAGAGGTAAGGCTACCCAAGGCGTGGTAACTTCCCCTCCCTGTCTCGTGTGGCTTCACTCTAAGGGTGTAATTCTCTACACACTACAGTTAATGGCAAAACTCCCATTGACTAACTATAGAGAATTGTGTTTTAAGAGTAAAATTGGGCAAACTTTTAAAAAGCACATGCACGGTATAATTATAGCAAGTCAGACAAGGATATATAAGTCTAAAAGAAACTATTTGCACTAAAGCACTACTTGCACTATTATGCTAGATTACTAGTATGCAAATAATCTATTATCCCTAAACATGGAATTCTTGTAGTTCTGCCCTTACTCCATGTAACACTCATTTACTTGCCCCGCTCCTTCTGTATCATCATCATCATTCGAAAGTGCAGGTGCAGGCTCAGTCTTGAACCTCAGTGATTATGTTATACAAACATGCACACACCTCATCATTTCAGGGCTTCTGATCAAATCCTGGCACTAGCAAAAATTATTTTAATCCAAGAACAGTAGAAACCACTACGGTGGGACCAAACTGAAAAAACGGGTATTGGTTTTACCGGTTACCGGTTTCAAAAAAATCAGTTTCATCAGTAAAACCAGTTTAACGGTACCGTTTTTTTTTCATTGATTTCTGGTTCCCCGGAAGGCCTAGTGAAGTACTGAAGCCAGCGCTGAAGCCCCGCGCCACGCTGCTGCCACCGCCACCACCACCCACAGTGCAGGTAAAAGGTGATCGGAGGGTTTAACCCAGAGTGCCAGTGCCTGATATCGTCGGGAGGGCTCCCGAAGGAGAGCTGCCTCCTTCAGCCAGGCAGCCAACAGTGCGGCGGCGGCGGCGGCCCGGAGCCCGCAGGTCCGGTTTTAAAAAAAATTAATCCAGGCTGGGCACTGGCAGGGTGGGTGGGTGAGTGTCCCCCCTTCCACCCGTGCAGGCTGGGAGGGGGAGGGAAAGTGGTTTGGTTTTTGGTGTGTTTTTTTTACATTGCGGCCAATGATTTCAATGGCCGCAATGTAAAAAAAAAATCCAGTGCTGAAACCAGCACCACGGATCTATCCGATATCCCTGATGCTGCCAAATACCAGCAGTTTCAGATAGCGGGAGATCCAAACTTCCCACCCCTAGAAACCACCTTATCTACACCTCTCTAATTGAGATCCTGGACATGTCTTCTGTCTCCCTGTCACTCTCAAACATAAAAGACAAGACAATCCTCCACCATTATTAAAATCAAATGGAACTTTTGCCTTTGTCATTGGTGGGTGGAGGATTCTGCTCTCGGTTACTATTAGAGTACAACATCCCTAATCCAGGCAAAATGCATCTCCACCGACCTGCCTGGATGAAGAGAATACAACTAGTAAATTCAAGAATAACTTTATTAGAAACAGCCTATTTCAGGCCCCCAGAAACAGCCTATTTCCATTCATACCAGTGTAACCCTGCAACATGTATTTTTCATAAGCATCCTCTTTTAAAGGGGAGATATGGCCACCTGCTGAAGAACTGTAAAGAGTGATAAAATAAAGGATGGGTGTGCATCTTGTGATCATTCAGCAAGATTTCACCCCATCAGTGTTGCTGTAATATAGGGTGAGCTGCACAATTGGGAGACGGTTTTATAAAAGAATGCACTTGCCTGTTTTAGCTCTTCAATTTAATGCTGCTGCCAGCCTGACCTAGGAATAGGGAAACCCTTTGGGACAAGACTTCTTTTGTTACATAAACCCCCTCGGAATTCATTGTTAGCAATGTTCAGTGTTGGACACCAGGCTTAAAGGTCTTTCTGCCCTGCTGCTCTTCCCCATACAGACCTCTTTCGTTTTAAAAATTATTAGGCAAAACGCTTATAGAGATTCCTGCAAACGCCCAGGCTTTGCTCCACCTCCTGCAGAAATACACACCAGCCAGAGAGGTTTGTTTTAAGCCTTAGGCCACGATCCACAAACCGCTTACTCTGGAGTAGCTAAGACAAGCAAGTGCACTACTCCTAGGGAAAACTGGCTAAAGCAAATACACAGACTGAGCATTTATTTGTAAAAGTTTAGTCAGACTGTTGATCTGACAAAACCGTCTCCCCATTATGCAGTTCACCCTATATTGCAACGTGAGATTAAATCTTGCTAACCCCGGAATAAGTGGTTTGCGGGTAATGGCCTTAGTTTCCAGCAACCGAGCTCTATTCAGAGGCATCTTAAGTTGCACTGCGGCTTGCGGTGTCGTGGAAATCATCTGCTTTTCTCATCTCAAGTCATTCTTGCTAACAGGTGGCTGTTTCCTCCCTCTCAGACTGTTCGGTTTCGCACCACACAGCAGAAGCCAGTAGAAACTCCAAACCCAGACCTGCCTTCCCCCCGCCCCTCCTTATGGAACTACCGTTAACACACCCCAAGCCATCAATAACCAACCACAACAGCTGCATTTCCAGCAATCAAACCCCCAGCAAATCCCGCGCCTCCACTATGAGAGGGGCTGCAGCGCACTATAACCCACCCAGGCCTGCACTGAATGAGAACCGAACGGGAAGCGTTCTCCCGCCCGCTCCTACCTGCAGGGCTCCTCTGGACTTTAGAACCCACCCCCCAGGCAGGCAGCCTCTGCAAGCTGCCAAACGGCGCACAGAGCGCCCCCACCAGGGCACTCGGAGCTCGGCTCTCAGACCATGCCCCAGGTGCAGCGCTCGGGATCCGGACGCACCGGCCTGGCTGCTCCGAGGCGCGGCAGTCCAGCCCTTCCAGCACTGGCTAGTTACTGGGCCAGCCGCGTTGCACCGAAGGAGCCACCACGAGAAAGTTCCCTGCGCTCGCCCTGCCCGGCCGGGAGCACTCACAGTCTCTTCTCCTGCGGCTCCAGCTGCCGGTGCATGGCCAGGGAGAAGCCGAAGAGGCTGCCCTGGTCGCCGCTCCACTTGATCACGTTGTCCGTGTCCAGGTTGAAGGCGGAGGCGAGCCATGAGAAGAGGGGCAGGTAGAAAACCAGCATGTGTCCCAGGGCCGCCGCCATCCGCTCTTGTTGATCCGGCCGGGGGAGGCAAGGAGACCTGCTGCTGCTAGCACTACTGTGCTGAGTGCCCCTTGCACTATACGGCTCCCACTCGGCGGCCGCTCCCCCTGCCTGCCACACGCTGAATGAGCCCGTTGTTCTCTAGAGACTCCCAGGCTTGGAGAGCTGAGCCCCGCCTCTCCCCAGCCATGCCGTGCCCCAGCCCGGCTCCGCCAGCCTCGCCCAGCCCAGCCCTGCCCTGCCGTGCCGAGCGCCTACATGCAGCTGTCTCTTCCTGCGCTAGGAATCTCCCACCGCTTCTCAGTGCAAACCATGGCCCCGAGCCTCTTCCAGCCCAGAAGCGCGCTAGTCACCTCTCCAATCCATGCGGGACTCAGCCTCTGAGCTCACCCCTTCCTAGCCATTCAGGCCAGATCTCTTTAGCACCCAAGCCCGTGGAAGAGACATTCATAACGCTGACCTGCCCGGGCACCAAGCATGCCGCTTTCCCTGACTGGCTGAAGGCTGCAAACAGCCCCGGTTGCACATCAACATTCCAGAACTAAAGGGGGACCTAGAGGGTATCATATGGAGCCATTTGTGGTTCTGAAATAATACAGGACACAGTATGCAATAAATCTGGCAGTCCTAAACACAACTGAGGGTACCAAGCTGCAAGTGGCCCAAAGGTGGATAATAGGTGGATAATAAATAATATTTATCGTTGATCTTCACAACATCTCTAAGAAGCAGGTAATGGGTCTGGAAAAGTGATAAATGTCACAGCCAGAGAAAAAGAAACAACATATATTGACATTTGGTTTATAAATAAATATAGCGCTCCTCGCCATTAGACCTCAGAGCACAAAGTAACATCATGAAAACCACAAACACAGAAAGCGATAGAAAAGGCTAGCCCCCAAAGCTAGTTTAAATAGCTTTTATGCTACCATTTTATTTATTCAAATTTATACCCTGCCCCTTTTGTATGGCCATAACTAACATGAGTGTAGTGTGACTCGGGCAGTAAAGTGAGGATGAAGCCAGAAAATGCTGAAAACTTAAACAGGCCACAACCCTGAAACCACTCATTCATAAGCCTTAATAACTTTGTTGTTAACAGATCCTCTACTCTGTTGTGAGTTTGTAATTATATGTGCTGAAACATTTTCACATGATACTTTGGATGTTTTCAGTACTCACTGTATATATCCCATCCCCTTTTAAAAATCTATGTGATTTGTTTCTGTAATTCCTGGGAAAATGTGCTTCTCTGTCTAGGAAACCAAGTATATCTTGTGGAATTAGTTCCTCCTACAAGCCTTGTTTTCCAGCTCTTCCTGCCTGATTCATTCAAAAACATAATCCATTACATCACAAGCACTCTCAGAGGGTGTTAACAAACCATACATTGCCCCACATTTGCCCCAGATCCACCTGGGGTGCAATCACACGAGTCGCTGGCTTGGACAGCCTTGCCCTCCCCCAGGCAAACAAGCCATGTAGTTTCTGTGTCCAGGGGCTGCAAGATGTTTGCCTCGCCCTGGGGTGGGGCAAACAGCTGCTTGTTCCACAAAGCATCCTTGGAGAAATCCCAAGGACGAGTTGCAGAGTAGCCTTAGGGGTAAGGCTGCCCATGGCGGAGCAAGCCCATGTGGCTGGGGGCACTTTCCGCTCCACGTTTGGGGCAACCCTGTGAGCGAAAGGTGCTAGCACTTGTTGCTTCAGACACGTCGCAGTTAGGGCGGGAGTACAAAGTCCCCAGGCTGTGGGGGGGCAGAGCAGAGCAGAGGAGCTGCATGCACACCCCTCTCCCCATCCTGACAAACAGCTGATACGGGGAGGGGATCCTAGAGGAGTACCCACACCCACTCCCCTGAGCCCCGCTCTCCCCATCAGCTGTCAGTCAGGTGGAGGGCTCAGGGGAACCTGCACTCTTCCCAGACTCCCCGAAGCACCCGACTGACAGCTGCTGGGGGCAAAGGGAACCTGGGAAGAAGGTGTGTGCTCTTCCCAGGATCCCCTTCCCCATCATCTGTTGAGGGAAGGAGCACGTGCCCTCCTCCACCCCACCCCCAACAACTGCTCATGTGCCCAGCTCCCTGCGCTGGCCCCGCAGTTTGGCAGGGCCAATTGCCCACCACAGGGTGGTGCAGGGATCAGGCCCAGCCAGCTCATTTGGCTGCACCCATGGTCATCTGTCCTGTGGCCACCAGATGTTCACCCTGCGCAACCACGCGCACCCTGGTGGTGCTGCAGATGGCATTAACCCATGAAATGTGGAGTCTGCTATTTGGGCAAAACTGGGGCAACAGGGTGTCACTAGAGCAATCATAACTCTGGGGGGGGGGGGGGGGAGATGCGCAGGCAGACCGTAGCAGCAAGGAATGTCTGCCTGTTTGTTGTGCTCCCCACATGCAGGAGGCTGTTGAGTAGGAGTTGCACAGAGCCACTATGGCCTCCGGCGGGCTGCCAGCCCATGTATTAACACCCATAGTATGGAGAACTGCACTGTCGCAAATGTTAAACTGTAGGACTGTGGAAACAAAGAGTACTAATCTGATTATGAGGGATTCTGATTACTACTACCCATAAACGTTATAGCATGCCCTAGCCTAAGGGCTTGGGGTGGGTTACAAAACATAACCAAAATACAGTATATACACAACCCCCTGCAAAAAAAACAAAACAAAAATCCCCCACCTCCCTCCTAAAGCGTATTCCGAAAGGTGTGGGTGCATGGAATCTAAGTTGTAAGAAAACACAGTATGTGAGACTTTACGCCTTTACTGCTTACATGGCATGGAAGTTAAGGTAGGAGCCTTAACTTACCATTTCCATGCTTTTTGGAGCATGGCTGAATTTGTAAGGAGCCTTCACTCCTCTCTTTTGTGAAAAGGCTTAATTCCTTTCAGCCCTAATAGAATCCAAGTCTATATGCTGCTGCACTTTGAAGGGGAGGTAGTTGATTTCATAACATTTATGAGATCAAATGCTCTGGATCCAGGGTTACCGCCTTCCTCTGGGAGGAGACATGGAGGGGGCGGAGCCACGTTGGAAAGTGGGCAAGGCTAAGGAATATGACGTCCCCTGGCAGAATGCTATGACATCACAGTGTTCTATGAGAGTGGGGCCACATTGGAAAGGGGGCAGTAAAGTCCCTACAGCCTGTCCTCTTTCTGACATGGCTGCCCTCTGTTATCCCCGGGAAACCCTGATTCTCTTAGTTGCCAGGGTGCCCTTGGCTGATCTGAAGAAATTGGGGTTTCACCCAAAGCCTAGACCCAGAGTCTCCAAGTAAAACCCAGAGGGGTGCCAACCGTATCTGGATCAGTGGTTCTCAATTGTTTTAAGCCACACCCCTGCTTCCTCTAATTTGTGGTAGTTGAGGCCCCTTCCCCCACCACACAAATGTCCATACTCCTTCCTCCCTCTCTCCCTGGCCCCTCCCAATCCTCCTGTTGCTTCCCCTCTCCCCTTGTTCTCTGGCTCCCTCCCCTGCCCCATTGCTACTCCATAATTTTGGAAATACCCCTTGCTCCATCAGAGTAGAGATAGGTGTTTGCCAACTTGTGTCCCACCAAATACCTTCCATACTCCCTTGGGGGGGGGTGTCCCCCTGCACCCCAACACACCCCACCCCCAGTTTGAGAATCACTGGTCTGGGCAATTATTGTGTTACTCATCATATCCCTTTTGTCAAGACTGTCCAGAACTGTTTATTGCTGTTATTCATAGCAGTTGTTTAGGGGAAATGCTACATTTACTTACCTAATCAGCAGAAGTCACTGATAATTCATATTGTACGTAGTACCAATGAAACCTGTCTGAGTAACAGCTCAAGGAAACAATAAACAATTAATTGGTTCTAAGGTAGTGCAACCTTGCCTTTGCTACATTTGGGCATGCACTGAGAAAGTCTCTGACACGGTTGGCATCTGTACAGGTTTCATTTAAAAAGCCTAGTCTGACAATGTTGTATTCCTTCTTTCCCCAACTGCCCCATTCTATTGCAGAAATAATTTTCATTCATTTTCAGAGGCATCCAGCAACTGACACAGAGCATCAGTGCTTCTTCATTTGTGCTATTCCAATACAAAGGAAGATGAAGATTTAGTCTGACAGATAGTTAATTTTGATCACTACACTGGACAAAATGATGCTATGTTTCAGAAAGCAGCAGCAGTAGCCAGCGTTACTGTCTCAGCAAGATGAGTGCTCTGCTTGTCCTTTTTTCTACCACATGCTCTGCCATTGCTGAGTTTTTAGCTGCCTGTTTATTAATGGCATGTTGGTAGTCTGCCAAATGGGCTACAAAACATAGGCCTGCTGTGCCTACATATTGAGCAGCATCCATGCCAGAAATGCTCTCCTCCTCAATGTAGCAATTGTTTATCTAATTATAAGGGCTAATTTTTCATTTTTAGAAAGACCAAGAAGAAGGAAACTGGGGCCGGATAAGACACTTCAGCCTGCCTTCTGGAGACACTCCAATGAGCCATGTCCTTGCATCACTGAAGTTTTTATCTTTCATAGCCACATAAGAAGAGCTGTACATTGATTTGGCAAAAGCTTAGGATGGAGTGGATACCCAGCTGTGTATTTTTCAAGTTGCACATAGCACAGCCCTAAAAAGCAAAAACAGTTCATATCCATATTTCTTTCATAAACTACAGCAAGTAAATTTAATTTTCACGTATTTTGGTTCACAGTTTGTAAGTGGGCTCAACCCTTTTGAATGGTATATTAATGCAGCGCCTTTCCAGTTTTTAGTGTTTCTAACCCTTGCAAGTCACAAAGCTGATGCCTCTGAGCAGCTAGTTGAATGTGTTATCAATCATGTGTACACTAGGGCATTGTTTTGCTAGTATTCCCACCAGCAGCATTGTTCTGCTCCACTGGCAAAAGCAATAAAGAGCACTAGATCAGGTGCCTTCAACTGTTTAGACCTGATCTGAGCACGTTTAGACATCGCAGAAAATGCCACAGGCCAACTCAAAACCTGTCTACACTACTTCTCCTACTATCACTGCCTGCCACAGGGAAGATGAACTGATGGGAGCAAAGGTGATACCAAAAAGGGGAAATGGTGTTCCTGCAAAGCCTGGGAAGGGAATCTGAGACTGAGGGCAGCATGCTAGTCCTGGGAGAGAGAGGAGACACAAAAAAAGGATTGAGAAAATTAGTTAATGATGTGTCCTAACGTTTTGCATTATTCTCTGCTGCAAGTGATTGGCTTGTCAGTCTTCCTGATATTTTTCTTCTGTTCTCTGGGATTATGCTGGAGATCACATTTGTGAAAGTACTGGGTCTTGACTTTTACAACTGGGTCTGTTGCCCCACTCCTAACCCACCACTGACAGAAAATTCTATTTCTGGTGACTTTTTTAAAAAAAAGAAAAAAAAGACCTGTACCTGATATTTTAAGATGATCAAGCACTGCCAGTGCACTAGAGATGCAAATCATACCACGTGAGCAGCCTAAATGAGAGTCAGAGTGGTACCAGGGAGCCAGTAGATCACCAAGGAAGCAGCGCTAACTTACACATTGACATACAATGCATCAGGAACCTTCCAGATTTTGGCCTGGGATTGTCCCAGGCTGTGCTGGCAGCTAGCCTGGGCTGTGGCCCCAAAGCCTCTCTGAGTCACAGCTCGAGCTAAGATTCACCCAATCAAGCCAGAGTGGGTTATCACGTGTGATGTGGCCTGCTGTGACTCGGCCCGGATCGGGTCTATCATGGCCAACCGCCATGGTGGGGGGCGAGGTGCCGGGCGCAGCAAGTGGCCAGCTGGCCGCTCCCCACTCTCCCTGGCAGCCTGGCCATGGGAATGTTTGTTGAGCAGCCTGCCCGACCCAGTCCAGACCACGTCCGCAGCTTCCCAACCTGGGACGGGTTGCCATGGTGGCCTCACTTTTATTGCCACCCACTGTTTAAGCATCTGGGGGCAAAAGTAGCATGTTGGCCCCTAGTTCTTACTGACTTTCAACTGAAGTTTGTTCACCTCAACATTAAATTTGCTTTTGAAAATTTCCCTCACCCCACCTGTTTTTTGTCTTTACTTTGTTTAGGAACAGAGCAGCTTTTCTTCTTGCTACTGGTTTCCTTCATATTAAAAATGAGTTGAATGGCAGTTCTGGGCTAACAGGTGTGTAAATCTTTAACTTTAGTTTCTCTTTTCTCTTTTATACTCTCTATAAAATATTAATCATCCTGATAGCTGCCAACAGCACTCTTCTGGATCAGCTTCCCTTTGTTCCTCTACAAAGGAAAAATATAATATATGCTCCACCTTAGCAGATCATGACTCCGAGACTGACAGTCACATTAGCCATGATTTGAAATCTTCAGCTACTTTATGGCCAGCTATCTAATGCTTTAGGTCAGAGTTTAAAAGTTATCCAGGATGAAGAAATATGTTCTCTTTAAGATTCCTGTTCAGATTCTGAGGCTGACACTGCTTTCGGCATTCTGTATCAGTTCCTTTGAATTGACATTTCCATTATCTCTTTTTCAAGAAAATATTGTTTTTACACCCAAGCCCCAAGGAACATTCCTTCCTTTATTATTAAAATAATCAAACTGTGTGAAGAGCAAACCTCTTAGTAAATATTTTCAGGGCAAGCATTGTTTTCAGATCATGAGTTAGAGGTCAGCACAATGCTGGTAATAGATGGGAACACATTAGGGTATTAAACACCAACATTTTGGATTGCTGAAGGAAAAACATAAGGATGCTCATTCAAATCCTATTACTTTTATATTGTGACATAAACCTGTGCAGGTTATCATAGGGATAGGAGGAACATTTGTCCTGGGTCCAAGGTGGGAGGGGGCCACAGGGCTCCAAGCTGGGGGTCACAAATCCTGTCTTGTTGCAGCACAGCTGGGCGGAGACTGAGCTGTGTGGAAGTGCCTGCAGCACGTGGTGCATGTGGGACCCACCCAGCAGGAGGCAGGCAACACAGCTGCAGTCTCCAGGGCTCAGATGCAGCAAGCGGAGGAAGGGAGAGGCGCTGGGGGGAGGAAGGAGGGGAGAAGGTGGGACAGGACAGAGGATGGTGATGGGGGGATCCATTTTTTGCACCTGAGCCCATTCCAACCTAGCCATGCCCCTGCACCTTTGCTGTTCAGATATCAATGTATCCTTCTTTCTTCAAATGCATTTAGAAGGAGACAAACTAAACCTAGTGGTAAAAGGTCTCACTGCTTTCCCTGCTCCAAGCTATGCTACAAATAGGAGATAAACCTCAGAGGAGCACAAAGATTCAAAAGCAGCTTAGCTAAAGCTCCCACCTTATGACAGTGCGTTAGTGGCATACTGGCATGTCATAGATTGTGAGACCAGACCCTTCTAAGGGTGCAGTCTAGTTATCCAAAGGTAACATCATTTAGCTTAACAAAAGTGTAGAACTAGAAACAGGTATGCAGGGCTGAAGATAATGAGATTGAGATAATGACATTAGGGGGGCTTGAGAAACCTGTTCGTCATGAGGGGGAAAAAAGAGGGTATAGTAAAACAGTGGTTCCCAAATATTTGCCCATATGACGCCATTTTGTGACTTAAATATAAATCTGTGAACCCAGACAGCAACAATTACATGCAAAGTATAGCAAATATCAATCAGGATCATGACCCATCTGTCAAGCATAGTAAGGGATAATAAGTTTAACATTTTAAAGTGGAGTTAAGTGTTCACCCAGAGTTAAACTGCTTGCAACCGGACAAGTGCCTTGGGCAGAAGGAACTGGAACACAGAAAACCAGCATATCAGGATATGGCTACCCTGTAAACACTAATTTTGCAAAACACCCTAGAATGCAACTCAGCAAGTTACATGATCCGAGCCAAAATAACAATAACAAAGGCAGAGGTGACCGGCAAACCAACATGCAATGCAAAATTTGGAAGAAATTGAAAAGTTTGAAGTGGAAAAATTGAAAGGAGGAAAGTCCCAACCAAGCCCTAACTGCATGAAATCCTGATAAAAGAGAGCTGTACCAAAACAGGAAGAAGTGACCCCCTGACTGGAGAGAAGAAAAAAAGACCTGTATACCAGCAGTAGCTTGTCTGGCCAGCAGCTGTCTTCAGATGCCAGAATGAAACTATGGGTGAGAAATAACTTTACTTATATAGGGTGGAGTGTTTGTTAGTGTGTCCCTGATGTTGGCTCTGCTCACGTTGATAGCGTTACTGCTCTAGCTTGAATGCTTTGTGTCAGTGTTGGGTGATCAGCCTTGCTGTGAGAAACTGGGCCTTTGTGAACTGGTGCTTGTGCAGACTGAAGATGTGGAGAGAGTGATGGCATGGCTAAAGAGTTTGAAAACTTCAGTAGAGGTGCGCAGAGGATTTCCCTGATTGCCCGGATTGGAGTTCCCCGAGCTTTTGGTGACGAGACTTCTGGGGCGGGACTATAAAGTGTGCCAGGTGCCTACGGACAACCAAGTGCATACAGAAAGGCTGATGGGAGAGCAGAGCCAAGCGCAGAGAACGCTTGTGGGATCCGCTGCCTGCAGCCCACACAAGACAAGTATCTCTGTCCTGGATAGACTTGGGGGCAGAGTGTATCGCTATTGCTTTAACAGACAAGACTGAACTATATCAGGTTTTACCTTTCTCTTGGGAGGTGCACAGAGGATTTCCCCTGATTGCCCGGATTGGAGCTCCCCGAGCTTTTGGTGATGAGACTTCCAGGGCGGGACAAAGGACTATGGATCAAGGCTCGACCCATTAACCGGAGTGGTCTCCCTAACTGGGCGAATTCAGTTGCTGTAGCGGGCCATATCTCTGCTCTGCTATGCATGAAGGTTGAGGAAATGGAAATATTACAGGTAGAGCAGCTGAGCCGCACTATGAGCAGTGTTTGCATAAGGCTTCTGTTTAACTCCGATTCTCTGGTCAGGAAAATGTTTATGGCCAGGAAATCTAAGGGGATTTTTATAGATAGAGCTTTCTATCATGGGAGAGCGGCTGCTGGGGCCACTTCCGCAGAATCCCCATACCTGATGCAATTATCCTCCCCAAACCGTGTAGTGCTAGGCTCAAAGTGCCTAACTAGTGAAGGTGGTGATTACATAATCAGTAAGACCGCTGATACAAATATAGATATCAAGCTGGCCCCACAGCATAGTAGTTTCCACCCACAGATAGCTAATACAGAGTTACAAATGGAGACGGCAGATGATCAGACAGTGCTCTCTCTTTGTTTAAATTTGGCAGGAAAAGCACTATTAAATATGGATACTACTCCTGAGCATAGTCAGAAGGTAATCAATGGAGTGGATAGCAGGCCCTCCGACCTCAGTACAGTAGCTGAGATTATAAAATCCTTCTTGGAAGGAAGTGAAGGAGGTACTGGAAATGTACCCTCTCTAGCAGCATTTGATAGACTATCCGTAGTGGACCAAGATATTGTGATTCAGAAACTCGATTCCGTTAGGAAATGCCTTCTTCTTTGCCCGTTGGAATACCAGGGTAAGGAAGTGCAGCATAACAATTACTTCCCAGAGCATAACCTGGAGGTACTAACTGCCGCCCGCATTTTAGAAAAAGGGGAGCTGGGAGTTCCCACTATAGTTATGGAGAAAATACAGGAGGATCAAGCACCAAGCCCCGACCCCCTATAAATGCCCTAGTGCACAATGCTCCACTGAAAGTACAATTGTTGCATGAGGGCAGACCCTTCTCGCAGACATAAATGTGACTATGGAAGAGACTTGTGAGCAGGAGGTACTTTCCCAGGCAAATGGGGGGTTTAGCAAGGAGCCCTCACCACAAAGGAAGGACTTAGTTGCTGTTACAAGGAAGTCCAGCCCTCAGGCCTGACAATGAATAAGGGCTGGGAAAGGTATATTATCTGTGGATGTACAAACTGATGGGCAGGAACCTCGACTGCTTGCTAAAGATAAAGGGATACTAAGAAATAAAATGAACCCCATACAGGATATGATAGAAGCAAGCCCTATTGAAGAGGACCCTGGGTGTCCAACAGGCTAGGGGGGCTCTGTTTTGATGGACAAAATAGCTTTTGCATCATGGAATATCTCAGGCTGTAAGGCTAAGCTTGTGGATCCAGACTGGATTGAGTTCCTTCGGAAATTGACCTGGTATTTCTACAAGAAACCTGGTTCTCTCGGGAAGATGTGCTAGATATACCGGGATTTCAGGTTGAGCTTACCCATGGTATAAGATCCAAAACCAAAGGCAGAGTCTCAGGTGGATTAGTGATTCTGATTGCTGATAAATTCACTATGACAAACCAGCTGATTCCAACCAAAAGGCAGGAACTGCAGTTAGTGTTATGGGAGGCCCCCAATGGGGGACAACTGTTGCTATTGAACTTATATATCCCCCCAAGTTCCTCGATATATTATAAGGCAGACATCTGGAGGACAATGGAGGATCTTGTAACTCATATGGATTGCACCTTCCCACGAGCAGGGTTCATCTTAGCTGGAGACTGTAACGCCAGAACTGGCTCTTCCAACTTAGACAACGGCAGCTCCAGTGTGATAAGCTTGGGTATGATTTCTGAGAGGGAAAACAGGGATATAGTAGTGAATGAGTCTGGGAAACATATGCTGGACTTCCTACAAGCAAGCGGGCTGGTTATACTGAGGGATTTAAACTATTGGTTAGACCGGAAAGCGAGCATGCGGTGGTGTGCATATTAAGATGTCCACTTTAGCCAGAACACAAACACCCCAAATGTGGTGGATTGCTGGAGGAAGTTCCCAGGACTCGTATAAGGTGGTCCCCCTCCTTCTTGGTGGCAACTCTGGATATGTTATGGGACGACTACTGTATTTCCTTGAGAGAGAGTATCCTGGAGGGTACAGATGAAGAGGTGGAGGCTCTCCACAAGATTTTGGAGGAGATAACAACATCCTTAGGATTAAAAATCTTGTCCCGTAAAGTTGCAGCTAAGAGAACTCCAGAGAATACCTGGTTTGATAATGAATGTAGAATGGCAAAGGGGGAGTTAGCAAGGGCCAGGAAACTGTGGGTTAGGTCTCCCACTGATACCTCTCGGCTAATATATCTAGAAGAGCGATGTAAATACAAACTCTTGGTCCAAGCTAAAAAGTACCACCATGATGAGCTGGTATCGGCAAAGCTTGAAAATGCTGTAGCTACAGGAAATTCCAGGAATTTCTGGACCATAGTAAACCAGAGGATTAATCCCAAAATGATAAGGCCAGCTCCTCAGATAGAAGAGGTGGAGTGGCTAAATTTCTTTGGTGATGTTTATAGTCTTAAGGGCAGAGAAGGAGAAAATAGGGAGGCTGGTACCTCCTGGAGTCCCTCCCAGATAAATGAGGAAGGAGATTTTGATCCCCAGGTGAATCCTGATGACGTCTCCAAAATAATCAAAACTCTGAAACATGATAAAGCCCCTGGCTTCGATTTTGTTGTCGTGGAAGCCTTGCAGGCTGGAGTAAATTGGTGGGCCCCGATGTTGGCTAAATACTTTATGCTGGTAAACAAAACAAAGAAAGTCCCGGTGGCCTGGAGCTATAGTATAATTATTCCAATCTTCAAGAAAGGCAGTGCAAGGGACCCATCCTGCTATAGGCCGATAAGCCTTCTCCCGGTTTTGGGGAAGGTATATGCCAAGGTTCTACTTAGGCATTTGGCAGAATGGACTTATGGCAGTGGACTGATTCCGGAGGAGCAATGCGGCTTCTGGAGGAATAGATCCACAATGGATAATTGTTTTATCCTCTCCCACTTGATAATCAAGTATACTAAAATTAGGGCAGGGAGGCTTAGGCTTTTATAGATTTCAGGAAGGCTTTTGACTCAGTGTCAAGGAGTATACAAACTAATTCAACTAGAGGAGTATACAAACTAATTCAACTGAGTATTAGTAAAGTTCTCGCAATCGCCTGTCTATTCTATGCTGACCTTTGGGTCTGAAATAATACCTGTATTGGACTCCAAGCAAATGTACGCTACTGGATAAAGCTATGCTCTCAGGATGAGTCTCCTTAATATAGTATTTATGCCTGCTAGAGGAGCTAAAATGTGAGGGAGTCCGCCAATATCCATGGCTTATGCAAATACGCTCAAATTTGAAGGATATGGGTCTTTCCTTTGCTAGTTTTTTGGGAATTACCCTTGAGCAGCAAAGAAGTCTGGTTCGCATAAGAGCAGCGGACATTGCCCGTCAAATGGACTTGGCTATTATAGCAAGTTGGAAAGCTGCACTCTGGTACTCCCTCTTTAAGCAGGATCACAGGTTTGAAGGATACTTAGATGTACTTAAGTCCCCCTCTCTCCGTAGGAACTTTGTACTCCTGCGGTTGCAGCAGTTTCGCTCCACGGTTCTGTTAGGCAGATACACTAACATACTCTATGCTAATCGAATGCATGTCTGTAAAACCCTCACTGTAGAGGACTTACCTCATGTCCTTTTCCAGTGCCCCTTGTATGACAATATTAGAGAAGTTTGGCTTTAGCCAGAGTTAGTAGGGAAAGAACATCTCCCGCTCCCTTCAAAAATTGTATTTCTTTTAGGTTCTAACTTAGAGCACAGAATTAGGCGGGTAGCTTCTTTTGTGCTCTTGGCAGCAAAAATACGGGAGGAAGTGACTCAGTAAGGTTCTAGTATGAGTATTAGGGAGAAGCTGCAACCTTTTGATATCTGTCCTCTGTTATATCATGCCTGTAGTTCGGCCCGTGGCATTAAGGATAAAAATGTTTGTGGGATACAAAGGACACTAATTGTATATTTCTGGTTTTAACTTGTTGTTTTATGAGTGGAAACTTTGTTATCTTTTATTGTATTTTATTTACCTTTGGGCCATGGCGAAAGCCAGTGACGTCAATAAATATCTATCAACTTATATAGGATAGGATAGGGAACTATTGCTGACCAACCAGTTTGATGATAATAAAATCTTGTATTGAAACTAAATTAACTGCATCTGTGTGGTTGATCCAAGGGTGACCAAGGGGACAGGATTGGGGTACTGCAGGAGAGTCTGGGGAGCCTACAATCGAACACATCCACAAATAGTGCAGCTCCACCTGGGGCAATAGCCCTCATTTTCAGAGTCTCTGTATAGAAACTTCCCTGTTTAGGGGCATAAGTGTAGCTGCACTGGGGCCCATGAGTCTGGGGGGCATATACACATGAAGAGTGCATATGCACACCAGAATAGATGGCCCCAATAGGGGCTCATTCCATGTTCTGTACCAGGGCCCATTTCCACCTAGCTACTTTCCTGGCTTCAGGTGCTGAGCATAAGACTACCAAAATATCCCTGGCTAAGAAGGTGGAGTTGTCTACCTCACTCTACCATCCCACAAACATCCAGGGGTCCCTACCATCCCAGAAACAACCATAGTCTGTGGGTATTGCTCCCCACAGACCATCGGGAGCAATACCACAGAGAATTGTTTGGGAATGAGCTCAGAGATCAACAGGAGATGAAACTTGTGTAAGAGAAGCAGAAATACCTTTTAAATAATACTGCCTCATACATCATGGAGCATCTGTCACTGACAAGGTCCAGCCTCTTCTGGTCACTCAGTCTTGGAGAGGTTCCTGGATCCATCGCTACACTGGAACTCTGCGGTGGCCTGAAGTGCTTTCTTACAACTCTAGCTGGTGAAACAGCTGTATCCCCTTCTTTCAGAATAAGACCTGGTCATGGTTATTCATACCTTCATAACCCAGAGGCTAAACTATTGCAACGTGCTTGATGTGGGGCTACCCTTGATGACTGTTTGAAGGTTGCAACTGGTACAAAACATGGCGGCCCACCTTCTGCCAGGTGTGGACTGCCAAGAGCATATTACACTAGTGCTTCAGAGTCTTCACTGGCTTCCTATAGGTCTCAGGACACAATTCAAGGTACTGGTTTAAGGCGTTTTCAGACAAGACACGCCCCACCCACCTTCCACCCACTATACATGTTGCAGGGCACCCATAGGGCAACACTGCAGCCTTGCAACATGTATAGCGGGTGGTGGAGAGTGTCTTGTCTGAAAATGCCCTAGCTGGCTTGGGTCCTACATATCTGAAAGACCACCTCCTCCCCTATGCTCCAACACAATCTTTAAGGTCAAATGAGAATGACCTCTTGCTAGTTCTATCACTGTGTCAAGTCCATATGGTACGGGCAGGCAGAGATGCCTTCCACTACTTTGGATCCTCCTGGGAGGTTAACCAAAGCCAAAGCCTGAACATTTTCTGGAGGCAATGTGAGACCTTTCTATTTTTCTGGGCAATGATAGGTTTCAAACCGGGGGAGTAGGTTTTTTAGGGACAGGTTATATTGGGTGCAGCCACACAAGATGCCTTGGGCATGCTTAACCCACTCTGGGCAGCCAGGCCATGCAATTAGCAGTCTTGGGTGAGCAGCTGGCTGCTACACATTGTGTCCTCAGCAAAAGGCCAAGGATGCGTCACATAGCAGCCTTCCCCCAAATCGGGTCGCCTTGGCCTCTTCTGCCCCGCCGCATGGTGAGCTCCGCAACAGGGCTTTGAGCAGTAGGTGCTTTTGCGGTAACGACCGGGGGCAGGATTATGGTCGGATTGTGGGAGGGAGGTGGGCAGGCCAGGAGCCCGCTTGTGTGGTCGGCACCACCCCAGCTGTGGCAGGAGATCTGATAGCGGCCTGTCTGCCCAGATGCCCGGTGGGGGAGGTCGGAGGAGGTCGGCCATCTGCCTAGCTGCCTGTGTTGGCTAGGGATCGGGCCCTCCGCAGCTCATGTGACTGCACCCATTGTTTTTATTGTTGTATGTGTTTTCTCACATTTGTTTTTATATGTTGTTTTTATGCACCGTTACCAGGACTGTAGCTAGGTGGAAATGGGCCTTGGGACAGAAGATGGAATGGGCCCCATGCTGGAGAAATCCACTCCAGTGCTTATGCATTCTACATGGGGGGGGGGGGG
The DNA here is from genome assembly GCA_003113815.1 of Sphenodon punctatus. NCBI lineage: Eukaryota > Metazoa > Chordata > Lepidosauria > Sphenodontia > Sphenodontidae > Sphenodon > Sphenodon punctatus. Next base: position 1,248,830 of record QEPC01005691.1, on the reverse strand, counting down.
GGAGGCAGACAGGTGTGTGGCCCTGGTGTGGCTGCACCTGCTGCACCTATTATAGCTGCATACCTGAGGACGTTTTCACACGGACAGTTAGTCAGCACTAATTGAATCTAGTGAGGACTAGTTTGTCCGTCTGAACGCTGTCAACGGCACTCATTAGTGCAGACTAAGGGATAAGTATGGTTCTTATAAAACCCCAAACATTCGGTTTTATAAGAACTGTGCTTAAAGTAGTCCACACTAATGTCCTTGTTTGGTAGGTTAAAATTATTTTCTGAGTCATTAGTCCACACTACATTGTACATCTAAAAGGCATCGCTATGTTACTGCAGACTAACAAACACCGTACTTATTTCAAACTAGTGCGCATTACTTTGGCTGTCTGAAAACTCCCTGACTGTTACCTGCCTTGAGCTTGCAGAATATAAATCCAAATACATAAATGAAAAGAATAAGAAGCAACACGGGTCAGAGCCTCATTTCACGCCCTGTTTGTAATGGGTCAGTGTAACTGAACATGGTTAATAATAATCACATTTCCTGGTCTTTGTGAAGATGCAGTGAGAACGTCTCAGCTATTAAGCTGAAACATTTAGAACTAAACTCACATCATCCTCACTGACTTTCTTCTCACTAAAGGATAGCAGGTAAAGAAAGAGTGCCTAAGGGGATGCAGTTCCTCTAAGATGGGGCAGCTGTGGGTACATTCTGACTCACCGCATGCTCAGATCATGTTAGTAGATGGAGCCTCAAGCTTTCTTACACCATAGAAAGTTTATTTTCCGTGTAAAAGTAAAACACCTTCTTGGTTGCCATTGGTTACAGGAATGCTGAGAGCTCTGTCAAATGACACAGTGGTGTTTACATGGGAGGAGAGTTTGAAATACAGTCATCCTTTTGAATCTCAGCATAAGCATAGCTTAAGGGATACATTTCAGCACTGCTGGAAGCTGGAGCAACTCCACTGCCGGAATTGAAGATATGCTTGCCCACACAAGGACTGAGTTTAGCCTTGGGTGTTCTGCTTTTTCAAACTGTGAAACTCCTGAGCTTCAATACCTTCAGTCTCGGGGGGGCGGGGTGTGTGTTTTTTAAAAATAAAATCCATTTCATTGAATTTACTTATTTGCTCTTTAGAATATACTGCAACAATGAATATGATTGATGCCTTTTAATGCAGTGTTATTGACCTTTAGATTTCTGGTTGTTGTTTTGTTGGTTTTAAGAAGAAACATCCTGCACTACCTTAATGTTTCTTTCGCTTCTTCACTATTTTACAATGAAGATTAGGACCCTAATTCTGAAAAAGATTTGCACATAAATTTTATGTACTGTAAACAGGAGTAACAGTACAGCAAAATCAGCAATGCTACTCAGAATAGTAAAAGTTCAGCACGTGCATAAGTGAAGAATCGAAGACTTTTTAAAATTGTGTAAAGAGCCTGTTTTACTTCTTGGATTTTCACTGGCACAAATTAATTTTGGCGTTCTTCTTCCTCCTGTCCCTGACGTTTGCATTTGTCAGGAAGCACATCAGGGTCAATTTTCAAAGTTCTTAGGAGGGATAGACTTAGGCCCTTTACGGGCTGTAGTTCAGGGGGGATCATTTCCACCCACCTCTATGCATGGAGCAAACGCCATTTTTGCCGGGTTGCTCCATGCATGGGCTATGGGTGGAGGTGGGTGGAGATAGGTGTGCTGCAGGAGTGCACACACCCCCCCACCCACTTGCCACGGCGGTCACACAGGTGGTGCCCATGCAGTGGATCTGCATGGGCATGCGTGGACTTGTCTTGTTTAAAATGGGCCATAGCTGACCACAACTAGGATCTGGGTGTTTACCTGCATGCCTTTTTAATAATTACTTCTTCGGATAAACATATTTGCCTCATTCCAGTATATCAACTTTAGAGGTTATTGTGTATATTGTTCTATTCATCGGTTGTACTGGAGACGTGGTGAAATAGTCTGTATTGGGAGTAAGAACCTCTTGCCCTTTTTACATGAGCCACGGCTCCATGCACACAGGCACCCCCCCACCTCCCACGCATCCACATGCACAGTTCCTGAGAGTGGGATCTTGAACTCCTTTGGATTTCTCTTTGGGAGTGGAAGGAGTGTCTCGTGATTTTTCACTTGAAGTTGTTCAGCAACTGTAAAAATAAAATGCTGCTCCACAGTGGGGTAGGGTACAATTAGGTGGTAAAAAGTATTTGTCCAGAGCAGGCAAACTGCCCATTTGCTAGTAATTGCATGGGGATGGTGGCTAACCACTGGGTCCTCTTGCACCACGGTAGAAAAACGGGCCTCCTGAAGAGGGAGGGGAATGTGTTGGTCCCAAATGTAAGAGATGGAGACAAAATAGTTCAAATGATATCTTTTATTGGTCCAACGTCTGTTGGTGAAACTATGCAAGCTTCCAGGCCACACAGAGCCCTCCCTCAGGCTTGTAGTGCAGCAAGTCAGAAATACATAAACTGAGCAAATGCAGGACAGGTATATATGGGGAAGCACAGCAGTGACTTGGGTGGGAGTGGACAGGACAAAGTAACTAAAGAGGGGGATGAAGATGGAGAGAAAAAGAGAGATGCCAAACATTTAAAAACAAAGCTGTAAAAAATATATGGGTGTCAGAGATGAGGAAACAATACGTGAAAGTAAATACAGAGAGAGGTCAAAGGTTGTAGATAGCAGGGGTGCGCATGCATAACATTTTCTATTAGTTACAGAAACAAATGGAGCCCCATCATTTTTGTAACTAATGTTATGAAAAATGGCAATTGTCATTTGCTTTTTTCCATTTTTGTTTAAAAATAAAATAATTTTTTTTAAAAAACTGTACATGCACAAAATGGTCCCTGTGGCCATTCTTAATTTAATTTTTAATTTAACTTCCACCCCCCGCCCCAATGGTACGGTCATTTACAAAAAACCCGGAATGAAAATGGTAGGGGTGCCTTCTTCACATCCCTATTAGATAGTAAGCTCTGTTAGAAATATATTCTTTTTTAAAAACTTTATTCTTTCTTTTTTTTTCATTTGCATTTGCTCAGAAAATAGATGTCACTGTTGGGTCTGGCTTCCTTCTTCAAGTTCTGATGATTCCATTTGAAACAGTGAATTTTGATATCTTCCATTGAAGAGGGAGGGAGAGGTTACTTGCACATGAAGAACAAAACGGGACAGTTTAGAAAAGGTAGTAGGAGGTAAGGAGCAGTGCTCTGTTTGGAGAGAAGAGGAATTGGAAGGTTTGTGTGGAAGTCCACGGGCTGAGTGGGGACCACAAAAGATTCTGATCTAATTATTTTGATAAGGATTTCAGTTTACACAAACCTTCCAAATAGAGTCTTTTGAGGTTCTACTATGTCTAATATGCTATAACTTTGAATAACTAATTCACATGTACCAGCCAAATGATCTGGGGAGTCAGTTTTTCTAGAACTGTGTTTAAAACAAGTTTTAACACAGTTTTCAAACTCATTTCCCAGCTCAGAAAATACTAACTGACTGGGAAATACAAAGACTGGTTTGAAAAAAGCAGCATCCAATTTGAGGAGACTTTTGGCTACTGAATAATTTAGTGTTTCAAACTGGTCAAGAACATAAAAAGCTTTCTTTCAACTATTTCCCCTTGGTATTCTTACTTTTTGTATTCATTATTTCCAGGAGACTTAATTGGATACCTAACCACTAGATCCTATACTATTTTCATGATCTCTGCTCTTCACGTCTTGTTTATAAAGTGTAAAGTATGAGGAAAGTCCCATTGACTTCAGTAGGGTTAGGATTGCACCCTTGACCACCATCCTCAAACCACTTTACTTAGACGTGGGACTACTCCCACAATGGACCTTCTCCTGTGTAGGGATTCGAGGATCATGGCTATAGAAGTTTTGATCCTCAACTTACCAGAAAGGAGTAGGATCTATTATATGAAAACCAGCAGGGCTTCTTAAATGTAGTTTAAAACTACTCAAACAAATCCCTACACTGGCCCTTTTTACACGAGACGGACCACGCATCCACACGTAGATCCACTGCGTGTGCATGCGTAGGTACCACCCATGTGATGGCTGTGGTGGGTGTGCAGGTCTGTTCCCACGACCCACCCATCACCCACGCATGGATCAACCAGTGAAAAGGCATGTTTCTCCATGGCTGGAGGTGGATGTGTGCCCGTCTGCACCCTCCCCCGAACCACTGCCCCTGCAGCAGTGCCCCCTCCCCCATTTAAAAAAGGCTATTCATGCTCTCTTTTTATTCAGTCCTCCTTAGGCCCTTTTCACGCATGTCCAGGGGAGAGTGCCTGCGCAAACGCCACAGCAGGTGTGAGGGGGATAGGTGGGCACCCGTGGGAACATCGGGCACTCGAGCTCCCACACTCTACCTACCTCCACCCATCACCCATGCATGGAGCAACAGGCACCAATGCCCGATGTCCATGCGTGGAGATGGATGGAGGTGGGTGGGGGTCCGTGGGAACACCCCCCCATGCATCGCTCATCCACCGCACCACCCACCCAGCCCCCCACCCACTGTGGCCCATGTGAAAAGGGCCTTAGTTAAGAAAAAATTGTACTGTGATCATCAGTAATGATTTTGAAGACTGAGTAGGGGCCTCAGGATTAGGAGCACTGTTTGCACACACAAGTTGAATTTAAAACTAATTCCATTAAGTGTACAAATAGAAATATGTGTGAGCACAAAAGATTACATATGAAAGTGTGCACATGGGTCACTGAAATCCTGGTCTATTATGTGATAAAAAAAAAAGCCAATAAAAAGGTTGGGGATAGTAGGAACACGGAGGAGTAGGACTGAACTGCACTCTACGGAAACATGGAGGGAAAGTCCTTCTGAGGACTTTCCAGGGTGGGAGAGTATTTCTGTTTTTCCTAATAGCTGTCTCTTATACACATCTAGATGTGTATAGCGTTACTGCTCTAGCTTGAATGCTTTGTGTCAGTGTTGGGTGATCAGCCTTGCTGTGAGAAACTGGCCCTTTGTGAACTGGTGCTTGTGCAGACTGAAGATGTGGAGAGAGTGATGGCATGGCTAAAGAGTTTGAAAACTTCAGTAGAGGTGCGCAGAGGATTNTAATAATAATAATAATAATAATAATAATAATAAAACAAGGACCATAAATGAACCCTTAGCATTCAAAAAGGATGTATATTGCAAAACTAGGGGAAATTACACTGCTTGAGTACAACAAATACAGTTTCTCCAGTATACTATTCCTTTTAACTTGTTTACCATCTAAGCATATGGATAAGGAGCCAAATTCACTCCAGCAAATGCCAGATCACATTACTTTATGCCCTTGCAGACATGCCATTTTGTTAGAAGGTTGCAAAAATGGCTACAGTTGCCACATCTAAAAAGGCCACATTATCATTTGTGCTAGCAAGACCATAAAGGGCCACTGTTGCCTAAAATGCTGCCAGTGCTGTCCAGGAATGTAATGACTCAGCAGTTCTTGCTGGAGACTCTCCAAAAAGAGCTGCTGTCCTGAGCTGAAACCCTGAGCAATAGAAACACCAGTCCACGGGGTGCTTTGTTGAGCAGAAATCTGAGAAGCAAGTGAATGCTGGATGATAGGGAGAGACAACTAATAGCCCAAACATCAGGTATCCCTAACCTTTACCTGTTGTACATGACTAAAAATTAAATTGCTCACAAGCATGTGCATTAATATTTCTATGGTTGGCCAAGCAAAGCAAGGCCCTACTCCCATTCGTTTTTTTGCATGTCTGTCTGTAGTGTGATGATTGGTGCAAATTGCATTTGAGCAGTTCCCAAATTTCAGGGAATGCTTCAGGCACCCATGGACAGAGGCCTATTCAATTGACTTAAAATTCAAAAAAATCTGAAATAGCTGTGCCCTTGTAGTGTTTCTCGACTTTCCCTGCTCAGGGGGAGTTAGGCCTCAGGCCCCACGGGGAAGGTACAGCAGGTAGGACTAACAGCTTCTGCAACAGACCTTACCTTGCTTGTGGGGAGTAGCAGGAGGAGGAGGAAACTGTCACTGTTACAAAAGCCCCTTTCCCACAATAGTGCCCATATAATAAGACTGGAAAGGCATTTTACTAGCTGAGTCTACAGAAGCAATGTGGTGTGTGACCCTTAAGTAATATTTAACTCTTGTAGTGAATGCATTTAGATTACCACAAGTGTACACAGCATTTTACAATACAGATAAAGACCCAATTCCTGCCTTGGATAAGACAAGACAAAAAAGCCACTGAATATCATGCTTCTGAAATTGTGGACAATGCTGCTTATGGTGTATGAAACTTCAACCACTCATGGAGTCCCTCTGGATATAGCAGGCTAGGGATTTCTCCAGTGAGCACACATGTATGATTGAACTACACAGCACAACTTCAGAATGAAATGTTCTGACATGATGTCCTAAGCATGGTTCCTGGTTTTCTGTTTAGTACGGAAAACCAGAAAAAAAACATGCAGTTCCCATTTTATCCCAGAAAAACATGGAATTCCTGTTTTCTCAGAGAAAAACACAGAATTCCAGTTTTTTCTGGGGGAATTTCTGCCTACAAAAACTCATTGGTGGCAGCAGCAGCAGCAGTGGAAATTTAAAGGTGGTGGATGCTCTGTGGCGGTTCTGGTGGGTGCCTGTGTCTGAGAGAAGAGATTTGGCATGGGAAGAACACAGTCGCATCTGGCTTTTGGCGAGGCAGTGGTATGTTGGGGTCCATGCTGCGGCTGGCAGGGAGGAGGGAGTTGGAGCAGCACCCCCACCCACCCACGTATCTTCAGAGGGAGAGACGTGGGCTGTTTCTACATGGACAGAGGTGGGTGGGGGGATGGGTGTTCTGGCACAGTGGGTGGAGGTGGGTGGATGTCATTTATACACACACACACACAACTCCACCATTCTCCCACCCACCTCCACCTCCAGAACCTCCTCCAGTTTTCCGGAGGGCTCCGTGGGTGGAGATGGGTGTGCGATGGTTAGAGGTGGGTGTTGCGCGGGAGTGCACAAGCACACCCACCCATCCCACTTGATGTTCACATGGGCAAACACCAAGCGGACACCCATCCCACCCACCGACTGCCGGCCATATACATGGATGCACACACCCTCGCACACAACCCCGAACACCGAGCTGGGGGGTGGGGGGACGTCCGTGTAAAAAATGGCCTTGGTCTCCATGCCATAGCTGGCTGGTGTAGGATATTGTTTTATTTTGTTTTTTGAGTGATACTGGCAAACAGTGCATCAAATTGTCACAAAAAATGAATAATTTGCAATAAACACTTTCTAATTTTAACGACTGAAAAATGCAGATTTTGGTGTTTTTTATCAGAGAATTTGGGGTTGGTTTTTATCAGAGAATTTCCAATTGGGGGGCAAAGAAAACTAGGAACCCTGGTTATAAGATAGAAATAAGATGTTTCCATATTCATTCTGGGAAAATGAACATGGAAACTCCACTGATTTCTGTCAATTGATCTAACTTAGAAAGATGTCCTCACCATGAGCAATTTCCCTAAAATCAGTATTACTAGTTTACTACTCAAAATGCGTAGAGGAATGTCTTCACAGGATTGAGGCCTAAGTGTTGATCCTGGAGGATTGATCAATTATTTTATAGCAAATCTGGCTTCTTTTTCCATTTCATTGTACATGAGAGGCTAGCTCATACCCCCAAATGATCCTCATTTGCTTTTACAGTCAGTTGCTCCAAGGAATGTCAGAAATGTTACAACAATCTGCTAGCTGAGGAGAAATGGCAAACAGAAGTGCATTAATTCCAGAGACCTGTATTCACTGCATTTTCTCCACTGGCAGCAATGGGGAAAACACAGTGAACACAGATCCCAGGTTAATTCTTAGAAGGTAGCCTCTAAACGTTTTCAACCTGCAAAAGGAAAGGGTTTCAAGAAATCTAGGAATAATATATGGGCATACACGCACACAAAAATCTCTTCTAAGACACTTCCCACCCCCTCTCCTAGTTCCAGTTTCATTCCATGAAAAGGCTCATAGTATTATGCTGCCATGAGCAGACAAGCACAGGGAGTGAACTGTACATCTAATCAGTTTGGCAAAGAGGTTTCATAGGAGTGTCAACAACAGGGAGAATGTGTAGGCTCCACTGACTTCAGTGATTCACTGCTTCATTTGTTTGTTCAAAATAGCTGATAATGCCTTTAAAAAAGCCCATAAATTACTTCTAACAAAAGACGAGAAACATGCCTGCACTGAAAATGTTTCAGCACTTGAAGGGATTTAGCTGATTTTTTTACCCCAATGGCCATTAAATTGAGATTGCCTAATAGTTTGCCAGGGTGTGAGGGTTCAGGGAGGGCTTGCCCTGCTTTCAACATGGATCATTGTATTTAGAGTTTCTAATTCAAATCCAGCCCACAACTGCTGCTCAGACAGGAAAGACGTACCTCATCGCTGGGTGCCCAATGCTGCACCTCTAGGGTTGCCGTATATGCAAATTGTTAGATGGCACTTATAAGATATACAGGTTTCAGGGCTACAGTGGCGCCAATGCAGCCCTGAAACCTGTATATCTCATAAGTGCCCTCTAGCAATTTGCATATATAGCAATCCTATGCACCTCACCACCAGCAGACTCAGCCGAACAGCTCCACTCTTTCCATGTGGGGACAGAGGCTGGCGCTGCTACAACTTCTTTGTAGCGGGACAGGAAGAAGTTCTAGACTGGAACAAGGAAACCACTAGCCACCAGTGCCTGTCAGCAGAGGTAAGAGACTGCAATGAATGCAACCACAGCTGGGTGTGCATGCACTCTCACACTGAAATCCACAAAAAAATGAAACCAGAACATCTTTAGTCGAGAACCGTACTTACTACTTATTCAATTTTCTTACTATTTTCCTGTATGCTTGCTTTTTAATTCTAAATTGTAGTTCCAGTGAAATCAATGACAAGTCTCCTAAAAACTTCAATGGGATCCAGATATATCTGTCATAGACAACTATTACAATAATTATTATTGGTCATTTATATAACACTTTGTGTTCACAAGGCTTCACAAGCTATATCCAGTTGAGGCTCACAACAACCCTATGAAGTAGGGAATGACTCATTATTATTCCTATTTCACAGAAATGGAACTAAGGCTGAGTGACAGCAACTTGTCTAAGGCCAGCCAGTGAGCTCATAACAAGGGGTGTCTTCACATGGACAGCTGCCCTGCCTCAACCCCAGGCAGGCCATCCATTTAAAGGTGACCTGCCAGATCCGCAGGTGAGGCAGAAGTGGGACATGTTGTCCCTGCTCCGGGGCTGCTCCGCCAGTGGTGCTCCGGAACATCCTGGAGCACCGCCAGCACAGCGGGCAGCCAAATCATGGAGAGAGGGCTACTGTCTGTCTGCTTGGCAGATGGTTGCTGCAGCCCCGCTCTTGGCCAGGAGTTGCCCTGGCAATGTTATAGTGTTGCGGGCGGACTATGGTGTGGGGGAGGGGCGCCGTGTATGCAGACCGTGGGCTCCAGCAGCCACCCGGTCCATTTAAAAGAGATCCAGGCACGGCTGCAAGCAGGCAGACATGGGGGTGCACCCCCACGTCCGTGTGAAATACCCAAAGATAGGATTTGAATAAATACTAGTCTCCAAGAGCCAAGTCCAATGCTTTAACCACTAGGCTACACAGGTTCTCAATAATGCTATTCATGGGTTAAGAACAGGCAGCATTGAGACTACTTTATAATTATATGTAGTGATAATTTCCGGAGAATATGTTTGTCAAAGGCATATCAGCCCAGCCTCTTAATTTAGTTTGTTGCAACAAAATTTTTCACATCTAAATGTTATACATGTAACAATTTGTGCATACGGACTCCAGATTGCTCAATTGCTTAGTCTTCTAAAATGCGGTTCTCAAAATTAGGGAGACAGAGATGTTATTTGGGGGAAGGGGTGAGTGGAAGGACTGCAGCTGCTGAAACTCTCACTCCACTCTGACAGAGCCAAGGGGAATTTCCAAAAATTTGTTGGGGTAGCAAAAGGAAGAGTGAAACCACAAAGGAGTGAGAGAGATGGGGGCACGGATGAGGTGGCAAGGGTGAGAGAGGGAGCAAAGGGTGCCTGTGTGCGCACAGCATGAGGCTTCAAGCACCACAGACAAGAGGGGGGGCATGGTCCAAAACGTATGAGGACCTGTGTTTTATGAATCCGTTTAAGAACATTCCAGGAATGTTCACATTTATTTTTTATGTTTCAACTTTATTTTATATGGTGAAACGTTTTGTAAAGCTAAAAATGTAATGTAAACGTGAATATATAAACATTTCTTACTCTTGAAGTCCTGTGTGCAGTTTCTAGATGGAAAATGAAGTGTTTTTCATAACACCATAAGAAAGATGCAGGTTTCCTACCAGTCACTTGCAGCCTGTGCTGGCATTGTTCTAGGAATTTAGAATGTTTGGTTGTCCTTTCTAGATTCATATTTTAATTCTGGCCTAGACTGCACTTGGGGCTTGGTGGTCTCATCCTAATCCCTATGTATTTCTCCACATCAGAAAACCACAAGCCTACTTGGCATGAATGTAAGAAGTCTGAAGAATGATGGAGGAAGGAGGGGAGGGAAGGTTCCCAAAGCCTCTGTCCTTGGCCCTCTTCTCTTCTCTTCTCTTCTCTTCTCTTCTCTACCTACACCATGTCCCTAGGCAAACTCATTGCCTCCCATGGTTTCCAATATCACTTCTACACTGATGACACAGAACTCTATCTCTCTGCTCCTTCTCTCTCTCCATCTGTTCAAGCTCGCCTCACCAGTTGTCTCTCTGATATCTCTACCTGGATGTCTCAACGTCAACGTAAACTCAATATGGCTAAAACTGAACTCTTATCTTCCCCCCACATCCTTCCTCTTCCTCGTCCCTGTCAATCCTTATCGACGGGGTCACAATCCTTCCCATCCCCCGAACCCATAGCTTAGGCTTCATCTTTGGGTGTTTTCAGACGTTACGGGGCCACTTGGCCCCATACCGAAAACAACCAAATCATCCCCCGCCGGGATGACCCCGTCACGCCGTATCAGACGTGCCGGGGGATCCCGGCGGGGAATTTGGGAGGGGGTGGGGCCGCACGGTGCAATGTGCGGCCGCACTGCCCTGCCCCCTCCACGCTCCCCGCCGCCCGCCCTCTGGGGAGACGGACGGGCGGCGGGGCCAATGCGGCCACAGTGACTGGCTGAAATCACCACAGCCCGGGATCCTGCCGGTGATCCTGGGCCGTGGCGCCCGACTAGACGTGATTTTTTTTTTTGGTCCCCGCCGGGGATCACTTTCACCATGCTTCCCGGGACATTCCCACGGCTAGCCCGGGAAGCGTGGTTGAAAATGACCCCGTGTGGGTATTGACCGTGGTGAACATCTGGCGGCCGCCAAACAGACATTCAAGGCACAGTGACCACAGGTGGGTATTCACCGTGGTTCACTGTGATCTCGTAATGTCTGAAAATACCCAGAGATTCACCCCTTTCTTTTAAACCCTACATCGATTCTGTTGCCAAATCCTGTTGCTTCTCCCTCCATAACATTGCTAAGATTTGCCCTTTTCTCTCTGCCTCCTCTGCCAAAACCCTTGTTTATGCCCTGGTCATCTCCCGCCTCGATTACTATAACCTCCTTCTCATTGGCCTCCCCCGCTCTCATCTTTCTCCCCTTATCCCGTCCAAAACTCTACTGCCAGAGTCATCCACCTCACCCATCGCTTCGACCACGTGCAGTCCCTCCTCTCCTCTCTTCACTGAATGAATCCTCCACAAGCTCCAAGTCTTCACATATAAAGCTCTTTCACAACCTTGCTCCCCCCTACCTCTCTGCGCTTATTTCCCTCCATACTCCAGTCCGTGAACTCCGCTCCTCCTCCATCCCTTCTCTCACCCTCCCACGCCTCCCCTGCTCCCCTGACTGCCTTTGTCCCTACTTCCTAGCTGCCCCCCATGCCTGGAACTCCCTCCCTGCCCACATCTGCCTCGCCCCCTCCCTTTGTACCTTCAAATCCCTCCTCAAGACCTACCTCTTCCACTCTGGCCTCCCCAACTCCTCGCTCCCCTCACCTAACTCCTGCTGATACCCTCCATCCAGTACAATCTGTTACCTGAGGTCTGTGTTCTCATATCCTCACCACATGGACCAGCCAGCCATCATTCTTGATGTAACCAAATCAAACACGTGCACCTGGGACCTCGCATCTTCGTGAAAGTTACACTCCTTGTCTCTCCCTCTGTTCCCCTTCCTTCATCTCCCCCCCCCCTCAGATTGTAAACCCTAGGGCAGGAACCATGTCTATTCCATTACTCTGTAAAGCGCCAGGTACATTGCTGGCACTATATAAATGCTTGCTAATTATAACTAATAAGGTAGTGCTTGAAACAAGCCTATATGGGAACTTTTGTCACTAGATGGAAATGTATGGCTTTACCTAGATAATAATGTTTTGGGAAAACATGAAATTTGTGTAGGTGTGTATCCATAACGTGTGTGTTGGGTCTGATCCAAATCATATTGAAGTCAATGAAAAAATTCTCATTGACTTCCATAGTTTTGGGTCAGAGCCATGTAATGAGAGTAAGGCCGTTTTTAGACGAGCGCGCGGTGCACTTGCGCGTTGTTGCCAAAATCCTGCGAGACAGGATTAGATGAGATGCTGCCGCAAGTCACGTGCGTGGGAGGGGGACGCACATTCTTTTCCGTCCGCGATCTGACCGGGTCGGCGATTGAGGTGGTCAGATCGCGGACGGAAAAGAATGCGCGTCCCCCTCCCGTGCGCATGACTTGCAGCAGCATCTCGCCTAATCCCGTCTCGTGGGATTTTGGCAACGATGCGCGAGCGCACCGCGCACTTATTTAAAAACAGCCTAAGTATGCATAGTACAGGCTTTTTGGAGGATGCTTTACAGTTATTATGGAAAGGGAGGAGGGAGTAAAGAGGGAGTAAAGAGCAAAGTGATAAAAAAATAAAGAGCAAGGTGATCATATTTGCAGTTGACACAAAGTTGTTCAAGGTAGTTAAAACATGAGCGGACTGTGAAGAATTGCAGGAGGATCTTGCAAGACTGAGTGACTGGGCATCTAAGTGGGAGATGAAATGTAATGTGGAGAAGTGCAAAGTGATGCACATAGGGAAAAATAACCCAAACTATATGTATACAATGCTGGGCTCTAAATTCGCAGTTACCACTCAGGAAAAGGATCTTGGATTCTTTGTGGACAATACATTGAAATTCTCAGCTCAGTGTGCAGCGGCGGTCAAAAAAGCAAACAGAATGTTAGGAATCATTCAGAAAGGGATAGAGAATAAAACTGAAAATATCATAATGCCTCTATATAAATCTATGGTACGACCACACCTGGCGTATTGTGTGCAGTTCTGGTTGCCCCATGTCAAAAAAGACACAGTAGAACTAGAAAAGGTACAGCGAAGGGCAACAAAAATAATCACAGGTATGGAGCAACACAGGTATGAAGAAAGGCTTGATAAGCTGGGGCTCTTCAGCTTGGAGAAGAGACAACCGAGAGGGGATATGATAGTTTATAAAACCATGAGTGGTGTAAACACGTAAATAGGGAGCAGTTATTTACTCTCCCTCTCTAGAACAAAGGGACACTCCATGAAATTAACTGAAAGCAGCTTTAAAACAAATAAGAGAAAGTTGTGGGTTTTTTTCCACTCAGCACACAATTAATTTGTGGAATTTTCTGCCAGAGGAAAAGGTCACGGCCGGTAGTGTAGCTAGTTTTAAAAAGGGATTGGATAAATTCTTGGCGGTCCATTAATGGCTATTAGCCAAGTAGGTTTTGGGTACATAACCTCTTACTGTTGGGGGCTGAGACAACAGGGAATGGATTGCCCATTGTGACCTGTCGGGTACTTCTCCCAAGAGAAAGAGATTGGCCACTGTCAGAGACAGGTTATTGGGCTTGATGGACCATTGGTCTGACTCAGTATGGCACTTATGTTCTTATCCATGCAAAGGAAATGACTAATATTCATCTGGGAGGTTTTTTACACCTCGGAAGGTGCAGCTAGTGCTCCTCTCTAAGGTCAACCTTAAAGTGAATTCATCAGCATTTTTTATCACTGTTGGAATGTGAAGGATCTGGTGCTACTACTCAGGTGGCATTATTGATGTTTTCTGGATGTTAGAAGCCACTGAGAAATTGGGACCAAATCTATATTCCTTACTGAGGCTCAACTCCCATTACAGTTAACGAGTTTTGCAAGAATAAGAAAGAAGTGCATGATTAAACCAGGTGATTTAATGGTTATCTTCAAACCAATTAACTCTGGCACAAGTGCTTCTCTCCACATCCCATTCATTTCAGTGGTATTTGGACTAGTGTTAAATGCTAGTGGCAGTGCTAAACAGCCAGAGGTTTGCATGTGTGTGTGCACACACGAACACTGGTAGGGAGAATCCCCAATCCCTAGACTCTTCCCCTGCCCTTCGGAAAGGGGCAAGAAAGGGGACTCTCTGCCCTTTCTGATGTGGCCTGGCCACCTTTCTGAGTATCATGACGTCATGGCACTCCTCAGGATGCGGGGCAACATCAGGAAGGGGTGAGAGAGCTTCTTCATCCTGCCCCTTTCTGACATGGCCTCTGTCAGTGTCCCTCTATGTGTAAGAGAAAGAGTGCACATTCCTTTGGTCACTTATTTAAGTATCCATGAGCCAGCTAGCATGAGCTCAGAAGTACACCTGCATGAGAAACTAAAATCTGTGCATATAAAAGGCAAACAACATCTTAATTGCTAACCTCTGGATGCCTAGTACTTTGGATGCCTAGTACCCTAACCTAAAGTATGCATCAGGACAACTGTTTAGCTTCATGTGTTCCAATGCAGCCCTTATCCTGGGTGTTTTGACTAAGACTTTTTTCACATGAGACACACACACCCCTCGACCACGTGGGCGACTGGGTGGGCGAGGGGGGGTGTCCATGTGACCGCCAATGCAGGTGGGTGTGTGCGTGCGTGCTCCCGCGCTCCCCCCACCTACACCGATCCCCCACGCATGGAGATACTGGAGAAAATGGAGGTGCCTCCATGCATGGAGATGGGTGGAGGTGGGTGAGCACCTATGTAACGGGCCGCCCACATGCCGCAGACCCACCGCGGACTCCACCCATCCCCCACACACTGTCGGCCCATTTGAAAAGAGCCTAAAAGTCGCAAGTCCCAGCCTCCTGAAGCTCCTAACATCATTGCTTCAATTCCTCTGATCCAATGAAAAAGGTTGTACAAAACAGAACTTTTCAAAAAGTTTTATTCTTAATTTCATTTTTTGTGTACAGCAGTTATTCATCTTGTTTGTAGCTTTCATTGCAATGTATATCTGCAGAGAGAAGTACGTTTAAGTAACTCTCCAAATAGATGCACACAGATCTCCTTCACGCTTATTGAAAAATTTTTGTCATGACTACAGCAAGACAACGCCTAAATATTTTCGTGTGCTGTGTCTCTACATGCTGCAGCCGAAGAGACATAACCTCAGGTATTATCTATTTCATGTGCTTCCAGGCCTATAAAGTACCTGGCAGTTGTGCATGTATCAGACACTCCTCTTAGATGGATTATTACAATAGCCCAGTTAAGCAAAGGTTCTTGGTAAATCAACTATTACCACTAGATAACAAGTTGGCTTTTAGAACTAAACAGGTCATTTCACTTAGTCATTTAGGATTCTGTTTTCTACAGTAAATAAAATATCCTAAACAAAGGCAGCATGAATATCATTTAACACTGACACTTTACTATTTGTAACCTTCTTTTACAAGGCACCTGTACTTAGTGGAGCAGAAAAACCTGGGGGGTCCCAGCAGAGGGTGTGTGGGTGGAAGCCTCTTGTTTCCCTCTATGCAGCACTCACAGTTCCAACAACAGAATATATGGTGGTGGATCCAACCGGAAAAACCCTATACCTTAGACTGTATTTGGGGGGTTTCTAGAAAAACAAATAGTGTACCCCTGTACAATGTGCTTGCTCTTACAAGTTACTCAGAGCCTATGCATCATACTTCCAGGCATCACTCAAATGAAAAACAGGAACAAGTTTTAGTTAAGAAAAGGAAAAGCCCCATGTATTAAATCAATATGCTCTTAACTATACAAAATTATTGTCTAACATTTGTGAGTAGCCCAAAACCACAAAATCATCAGAGCCGTTGCTGTTTTTTTCCACAGCTTTCTTGCATTGGTGCTCATTCAGAAATCCCAGAACATAAAAAGGTGCATGAATCAGACCTCATGTAGGAAGAAGCAGGGTTGCCGGAGCTACTCACAATGTCAGAGATCCAGTGAGGTGGGGGAATAAATCCAATGTCAGGCCTCAAGTCCTCTGACTCCTCAGACCGCATTCACACCTGACAGTGGCGACTGCTGCAAGGCAAAGACATGGCGGAGGGAGAAACTGGGTGCCGAAGGTACCACCGGTGAAAACGGGGTTCTGCCGCAACTTTACTCACGAATGACAGGGCTATATTTTGAGCCCTGCCATTCACAAATGAAGTAACAACAGAACCCTGTTCACATTCACACCTGATGGCAGTGACTCCCACAAGGCAAAACGACACGGTGGGGGGGAGGAGCCAGATGCCGGAAGTACCACCAGCGTGACTGGGATTCTGTTGCGACTTCACTTGCGAAGAACAGGGCTCAAAATCCATCCCTGTCATTCGCAAGTGAAGTTACGGCAGAACCCCATTTTCACTGGTGGTACTTCCAGCCTCTCTCTCCTCCCCCTGCCACATCTTTGCCTCATGGGAGTCACTGTCATCAGGTGTGAATGCGGTCTCAGAGAGGTTCCGGTGCTGGCATACTCCTCACTCAGACCTGCACTCTCCTCGGGTCCCTTTCTCTGTTAGGCCTCAGTTCCACTGAGCATGCTCTCTTTAGAGAAATGTACTCTGGGAGCTGTAGTCTGAAGAACTTCATAGCCCCCCCCCACCTAAGATTTAGAGGGGCCTACAGATTCATATGCTACACGTGACGTTCTAATCCCCATTTCCCGCAAAACAGGAAGTAAATGCTTGTTTTCTTGTAAACGAGGCAACTGGGTTTCAAGCAGTATCTGATCTGCCTACATTTGACTATGTCCTTTTTCACTATATTTTTGACTTTTCTTTTAGAGCTGACTGAATTTACCAATAATGTTTGTTGATGTTGTTTTTGGAAAATAACATTTCATCAAAACTATCACTTCTGCAGAAATGATTAAGTTCCAAAAAAAACCTGTTGGAATTTTACTGGCTGAAAACAACTGTCTTTTTGATGTGAGTCTCTGCTGAAGTTTCCAAGCAAACAGACAAAATATTTTCAATTTCTGTTAAGTCCTTTCATTAGGACTACCTGGCCCAAGAGAAACAGAGAGTCTTCCTTCTCTCTGGGGAATACTTCAAGCAGGCCTCCCTGGCCAAAACAAAACAAAGGGTTTCTCTGTCCCCAATGTAAAGAAACATACCACCTTTCCTTTGGCCATCTCTTTTCCTGTGCACTACTGGCACCCACTTATACCGTCCCTCCTCCTGTTGGATGTGATTAACTATTGCTAAAAAAATGCTGTGTGAAGAATAAAAGTGTGAAGTTTGCAAGAGAAACTATGATAAATGCATTTGTATGACTGAACACAGACAGTATAGAGAAAATACAGGGTTTGCCATGTTGGTCCCCAATACAGGCAATAGAGACAAAGTAGTAAAGTGATATCTTTCATTGGACCAACTCCAGTTGCTGGAGGTATGCAGGCTTTCAGGCCACACAGGGTCCTTTGTCAGGCAAGTCTGGGGTTACAATTGCAGGTAGTTCTCATCTAGAAGGCGGCCAAATGTTAATCACATATAGGGCCAGATGCTATAAAGAGCAGGAAAATTCTACAAGCAACTGTACAGCAAAAAAAACTCATAACTGGCAACATTCTTTAAGGTACAATAATAAAAACAAAAGTAAGCATGCACGCACACCCCACCCATCCTGCTCGGTGTTCACACGGATGAACACCGAGCAAGCACCCATCCCCCACCCACCGCTGGTCATTTACACGGACAGCCCCCCCCCCCNACGCACACCCGTCCGAACACCGAGCAGGGGAGGGGGTGCGTCCGTGTAAAACAGCCTGTCTTTGGGTGAAATCAAATGAGACCACACCACAGTGGCAACTCGGCCCAGTTTGGTTCCGGAAGCCGCTGCAGATATGGTCCAGACCGGGTCGGGCCACAGAAGAAACGTTTGGGGGTGGGGGGAGGGATAGAGAGATACATGAATATGTGGCTTCACCCACCCAGCAACCCACCCCCCGCCATGATGGGCAGTCATGGTGGCCTATGGCGGCTGGCCATGGTGAACCCAATCCGTGCCAGCGGAAACCGATTTGCAAACACACTCTGACCCGCTTTGTCTCAATCAGGTTGGCGCTAGCCTGGGCTGTGCCTTCAGTCATTTGCCAAGATAAGAGCCCAAGCTAACCACCAATATACCCAGGGTCAGTCTAGGCAAACATCTGGCGGCCTGATAACAAACATGGCAGTGGCCTGTGAGCCAAAGCAGGCCAGAGTGGGTTACTGTCAAGTTTATTTTTACCCTTTGCCTCTTCTCTCATGTTGCCCCTAGGCCAGAAACTCCATTCCTGAACACAGATGCTCTGCTCCCTTCCTCCTGACCTTCAAATCCCTCCTAATAGCCAGTCTCTTTCATCAAGTTTTCCCTTTCTCCTCACCTCCATAGATTCCTTGCTTAGGACTGTCTATTCTCAGGAACCCCCTCCTCCGCTGTAACTAAGCCAAGTGCATGCACCTGCAACCTCTCAATTTCATGAACGTAGCTCTGTTTCTCCCTATGTGACCCCCATGTCCATTCTAGATTGCAAGCCCCTTGGGGCAAGGACCTGTCTCTTATCATAACTATTCAGCACCAGGTACATTGCTGGTGCTATATAAATCATAAAATAATAACAACACAAATAATTATTATGCCTTCAAAAATGGAGACAAAACTGACTTTAAAATTTGTTGACCCCCCCTAAGGGTACAGCCACACAAGACGTTATCCCACTTTGGGCAACGTTAACACATGATGCAGTGAATTGTATGGCCAGCGGCCTTCAGATGTTTACCCTGCCCCGGGGTGGGTTAGGCAACTAGCTGCTATGCAATGCATCTGCTGGAAAAAGCCGGGGATGCATCACGTAGTAATGTTGCCCAAAGTGGGATAATGGGCTGCCTCTCATGTGGCTAGTTCCCATGCTGCGCCGCCACATGGCAAGGTCCACCGGCACCACCCAAAAGCACCACCACCACGTTCACTATTCCCATGCAACTATGACATGGCCAGAGACAGGATAATGCAGAGGTTGGGTGTGGGGCAGGACTGGGCGCCCGCCTGGTTTTCCCACAGCAGGGCAGATCATATCGTGTGGCCTGCTCTTCTTGCCAGCTCAAAGTGTGGTGGCTGAAATTGTCCGCCCGTCGTAGCTCACTTGTCTGTACTCTTAGTCTTTTGTCAAAAGTATACAAGCTGCTCACTCAGTACTTAGCTTAATCAGGCAAGATTTGGACAACGACACAACAAAATAGAGCACCTCTCCATGTAATGAGAGAGCTTATTCTTAAGGTAACAAAATGAAGCCTACCACCACATATCAGCTTTACTGACAACCCTTGTATGCCTTGATGTAAAAAGACAAGGAATTGATGGGAAATGTCACACTAGTACAGACTGTCTACAAAAACCCAACTGCAATAAGACTTGAACCAAAATAGTGAAAGGATCAAAATAGCAAGAGGGATATACCAAGGAAATACTATTTCACCAAAGTCATTCACAGCTGGGCTAAAAGAAGTTTTCAAGGGATTATATTGGACAGGTCATGATCTAAATATAAATGGTGAATTCTTTGACCATCTATAGTTTGCAGACAACATAATCCTAATAGCAAAAAGCAGCACAAGTTTTACAGTTAATGTGTGATTTCAGATGTTACGTTTCTGGCATTCACCAAAGTCAACTTCAGTCAAATGCGGGCGGAGGTGAAAGAGCCGTGCATGTCAGTTGGCCTGTATCCAGATGTTCACCACAGTCAAAGACGGGCCGGGGTGAACCTAATCACACTTCATGAGGTCGGGGCGGGAGAAGGTCGAGAAGTGTGGTGAATGCCCACCACGGCAGGGGTGAATGAAAAGTAACGTCCGAAGGGAAAACCCCGGCCACGGTGGAAGGAATGACCACAGGCCATGGTGACGGCATGCAGTGTCGCTGCTAGGCAACCGACAACAAGCGGCACACGGAGGGACATTTAAAGGGCAGGCAGCAGTAGGGGAACGTGACAGAGCAGTCGATGGAGAGGAGGGTGGAGGAAACAGAGCGGAGGATGGAGTGAGATGGCGAGGAGGAGGTGCAGCAGCAGCAGCAGGAGAGGGAACCCAGCCCAGCGGGGGACACCCAGCAGCACATGGGGCCACCCCGGAAGAAGGTAGGGGATGGGGCGAGGAGGAGGTGCAGCAGCAGCAGCAGCATCTGCAGCAGGAGGGGGAACCCGGCCCAGCGGGGCACACCCAGCAGCACACGGGCCCACCCTGGAAGAAGGTAGGGGGCACAGCTGGGAGCAGGTGGGTCGGAGCCAAGGAGATGACGGGCACGGGAGGGAGAGACCACAGCCGCCAGGCGCCTAACCAGTAGCCCCCACTGTACAGACCAGCAAGAGGGCACGTGCCCCGGAGGAGGGCGAAGCCGGAGGGAGTCAGGGACAGGCAGAGGCAGCTGAGGAGGAGGCGGTGGCAGTGGAGTGGCCGGCACCCCGGTGCTGGTATCACAGAGGGGGGTCAGTGGGGGCTCCAGGAGACCCATGACCTCATCGCTATCTGGACAACACCCAAATTGCAGGCCAAGCTGGCGGTCAATGCCAGGAATGAGCAGGTGTTCACCCAGATAGCCATGGAGATGGGGGAGGCAGGATCCAACAGAATGCCCACGCAGTGCTGGACTAAAATCAAGGAGCTGAAAATAGGGTTTAAGGACATCTGTGACAACAACCGGTGCTCTGGGCAGGTGGCACGTGCCTCCCCCTACATGGATGTGCTGAGCTGGGTGCTACACCACAAGGGCTCCATAGTGGCCCGGCGCCCGGTAGGAGGGGATGCCTCAGAGGAGCGGCCCACGCAAGACAACCCCCCTCTTGCAGTCTGAGATCCCCGTGCAAGCCCCAGCACCAGGCACCGACACCAGGGAGGAGATGCCAGGCACCTCGGGCACATGCACCTGACACTCCCCCAGCCTGACCTCCGGCGAGGCCACACACGCCCCAGCAGACTCCGAGGAGGACACGATCACCCTGACCCTCGTGCCCTGCCAATCCAGACACCAGGCAGACACCCGTCGGAGGGAATGGACACCGAGGGAGCAGGGCAGGGTAGGGCACGTGCACAGACCCCAATGGGAGGTGGGCCCAAGGCGGTGGGAGGGGAAGATCCATGACAGCCCCCCACAGCCCCAAAGGCTGGGAGGGGGCATGGGCTGAGGGATCGGCGCAGTAGGCGGATGGTGCCCATGCCTGGGGGAAGGAGCATGTAAATGTGAGGGGGCCGGGGAACAGCACCCCACAGTATGCACTGATCCCTTAATCACTCCACAGAGCCACACAGAGGCCGTGAGGGCCGAGGCTGGGGGCCGCCCGTACCACCGACACAGAGGATGCAGGAGCACCGTGCACAGATGCGCAGGCAGAGGGAGGATCTTGCCCAGGAACTCGCGTCAACCAGGATGAGGCAGATGGAGGAGATGCTGGCAGCAGTGAACCGGCTGGAGGAGGGGATGACGAGGGCACTACAACAAGTGGAAGGGAGAGACAGGGTGTTGGTGGCGGAGATGAGGAAGGACCAGTGGCTGCTGAGGTGGGACATGAACAGGCAACTGGAAGCAATCCAAGCCCACTTGGACAGGCAGGACCACCGGTTCAAGGAGCTGGGATGGAAACTAGACCACTCTCTAGAGCAGGGCACATCCCTTCTCCTGCAGGCCGGGGCACTGAGTGCCTTCATCATGGCAGCAGCCCCACTGGGGGCCATGCCAGCGCCTGGGCATGCTCCGCCTCCATCCCCACCGGCCGTACTGCAGGCCCTGCTGGCGCCGCAGCCCCCGCAACAGCATATGGGACNGCACCACAGGCTCTGCCAGCACCGCCACCCCCGCCACCCCAACAGCATCAGGGACCATGGATCCGGGGACCCGTTCCCCGACATATGCAATGCCAGCAGTCGGACCGCCAGACCCCGACACGGCAGCAGGCAGCGCAGAGGGGGAGGGGCAGGGCCCCCTCAGGGGCATTGGACAGGGGGGAGGGGCAGGCCTCCTGGCCCAGGCGGCTGACAGCACCTCCTCCTCCACATCGGATGAGGGGGGGGGTCGGTAGCCTTGGTCATCCCGGTGGGCCGGGGGAGGGGCCGGCCAAGGGGCACCAGGGGATGGGGAAGGGAGGGGGCACCCGGCACCACTGAGGGGGTGGGAGGGGGGATGGGCACAAGGGCACACGGGTGTAACGGGGGTAGTGGGCGGGAATAGGGGAGCACAATAAAATGGCGGCGGCACACCTAAATCTGTCAGAGTGCTTTATTCCATGCAGGTACAGGGCTACAGCAGCATCAGTATGGCTGTGGTCATGGTGCAGGTCTGGTTGGGAGGGTCCAGTCGGCAGGGGCCTCAGGGATGGGCCATGTGCTCAACGTGATGAGCCAGTGCTGCCCTGATGCGCTTGGCATAGCGGTACTCGTGGGGGTTGAGCACGTCAGCATACAGCGGTACCGGGCCAGGCAGGTGGCGAGACGGGGGGAGGGGGTATCCAGAGCAGCCCCATCGTACTTACATATGTTGTGGAGGACACAGCAGGCTCCAATGACAAGGGAGGAGGTCTCCACCATATACTCCAGCCGGCCGGCTAGACAGCATCAACGCTGCTTGAGGGCACCGAAGGACCTCTCGACCACGGTGAGAGCTGTGCTGAGGCGGGTGTTGTACCGCTGCTGAGCTGGGGTGATGGGCACCGGGAATGCCTTCATCAGCAATCGCTTCAAGAGATATGCTGGGTCGCCAATGATGCATGGGGGCATCATCACTCCCTATATCTGGGTCATTCGCATGTCTGCAAAGTCCCCCCTGTACATGCGGGCCAACAGTGGAGAAATGGGGAGTATGCATGTGTTGTGGCTGTGGCCTGAGTGCCCGGTGAATATGTCAGTGAAGTGCCCCTGGTGGTTCACCAGGCCCTGGAGCTGTAGCGAGTGGTACCCATGCCGGTTTATGTACTCAGCCACATCGTCATCTGGAGGCCGCAGGATCGTTATATGGGTGCCATCGATCGCCCCCAGGCAACTGGGGAAGCCCAGGTCCCAGAAAGCCACCATAACGGTGTCCTGATCAACCAGCTGGATAACATGCTCCATGAGCAGCCCCTCCACTGCCTCACAGAAGTCCCGCACCAGGCACTCCACAGTTGTGAGCCCCACCCCAAAGTGCTGGGCAATGGACCGGCAGGAGTCTGGGGTGGCCAAGGCCCACACAGCGATGGCAACCTACTGTGGCACGGGAATGGGGTCCCTCATGTCGGTCCTCAGGGGCTTGAGCCACTCCCGCAGCCACCCTGCCAGGTGCATGAGGGTGCACCTGTCCATTCGGAAGTGTCAGACCCAGGTGACATCGTCCCACCGTGCCAGTACCCTCTGCCACCAATGATGAGCCCTCGACATGGCCCACGTGCGCCTCTGGATGGGCATGGCAAGTTGCAGTGCTAGGTACCTGGCAGCCCTCTTCCACACGCTCCTGGACAGCAGATCCCTGGTGCCAGCTGGTAGGTTGCTGGCTTGTAGCAGCGGCCTGCTGTAGGCCAGTCCGAGCCGCCGTGCCGTCCCCAGGGCTAGGAGCCTGCTAGCTGCATGACAGGTGCGTGCCCCCCGCCTGGCCATGAACCGCTGCACTGCATGCATCCCATCCAGCTCCTCTGTGATGAGCCTCAGCAGCACCACGTGCTCCTGGAACCACTCAGCTACCACCTGTAGCAAGGCTATGCGAGCTCCCAGCTGGACGCGATCCATCCCTGTGGGTGTGGCCGCTCCACTGGTTGGGGTCGCGGCTGGAGAACCGTGTGCTCACCTCCACCCCTGAACACACACCTGTGCCACATATGTGCATGCTTCCCCTCCCCCATGGGCCTATAGGTGAGCACCGGAGGCCGCACACCCCCTGTCCGTTGGGCCATCCACCCAGGAGCACCATCTCCTGCATGGGGTGTCAGCCGTTAGTGGAGGTGATGGGGGGGTGCCCTGGGGCCCCGCTGCGCTTCCTCCGGTGCTGGCTTTGGTCCCTCATAGGGGATACCCACCTGGGGCCTTGGCCCCCGGGCCGCTGCTTCTCCCTGTGCGTGCGCGTGCTGTCATTTCTATCTCCTCTTGCAGGTGTGTAAGCATGGGGCTGTCCAGCCTTGCATGCCGGCAGCTGTGCACTGCCCACTCCCTTTGCATCCCTCCACAGTGGCCCCATTATTTCCATCTTGCCGTTATCCATCGGCCTTGGCAGCCCCTGCCTGCCTGTCCGGCCCCCCAGTCACGCATCCCATGCTGCCTCCACGGCCGCTGCAGCTCAGACCCTCCGAGAGCTGTACCATGGCAGCTGCATCTCAGCCCGAGGCCCCGCTCAGAGACTCCGAGAGCTCTGTCCGCCTGGACCGCCTGGGAGAGCTTGGCCCTTTGCGACCTGTGGCGTTCGTCCATCGTTCAGTAATGCCTGCTCTCCATGCCCACCCGGCCAGATGCCTATCGGTGCCTGAGCTTTGGTATGCTGCACTTTGGTTATATCGCGAGTGCTGGCAACTGCCGCGTGCACTGTGAGGAGCTTGGGCTCACCCCCCTTCCCTGAGGGGTGTGTACTGGACATGATGGGGGACCTTGCAACGTGGAGTACTGCTGAGACGGCCTCTCCGCTCTGTGTGTGTGTGCCTTCCTGGGATATTTGACCTGCCTGTGTGAGGGTGGCCCTGCCCTGGCCATGTCCTACTTCATCAGCGTGCAGGGTGCCCGTGGAAATCCATGCTCCCACGGGGCTGCCTACTATCGTCTGCTGGAGCTGTCCCACGTGCCCTGCCACCCTGCGGATGATTATAGCTTTCCCCCCCCCCC
>QEPC01005691.1:1145707-1185190 GCA_003113815.1 Sphenodon punctatus | reverse complement strand
AACCGCCCCTCCCCCCCAACCCAGTCCCTTCGCCCCTCACCCATACAAGACAAGCAGGCCATCTCCCACCACCACCACCCCACCCTAAACTACTGTGCCCCTGTCTGCTATCGAGAATGTCCCAGCCCTCCCGGAAAGGGCCCTTTGGTGTGGCATGCGCCTATGGCATAGCCAGGCAGCCAGCCGCTTTTGGCCTCGCCGGGCCAGAAATCTGGTTGTGCACCCCAGCCCACCCCCCTCCTCCAACAGGGGGAGAGGGTAGATGGTACCTGGGGCTGGACAGCAACAGCACAAGTCCTTTGAAGAGGAGTCCACGTTAAGCACTAAAGCTCTGGCTGCCACTGCCATGTCCATCCCCATGAACGGCCCCCACAAACAGCCAGCGTCCTTTGTGTGTCGCCCTTCAGGCCGGCACCCGAGGACCGGCACCCTCAGAGTCCAGCCTTGAAATAACTACTTGTGGAGGCAGGAGGGGCCATGTGTTAGTAATCCTGCAGGGAACGGGATGCAGGTCCTCACAACCCTCAGGGGCAGAGACAGCACACACAAGGTTGTGGGGGCCCCAGTCCCTCCATGCAGTGCCCCACACAGCCACTTTTAGGGCTCAGTGGAAGGTTGGGGGCCTGCATTTTATCTTAACCCTGGGCCCCACAAATTCTAAGTCTGGCCCTGCCTCATGTTAATGCAGTAACAAATAAATATTGCTCTTTGGCATTTTAAAAGCCATAGATCAAAATCACAGCAGAACCTGAAGCTTATTTTCTCACCACAAGTGATATGTGAAACCAGAAATGCAAAATCAAATACTACTACTACTACTACTACACAAATTAGTTTTGAAAAGTGTCTCCCTCAGCATTGCTTGTTCACATGTCCTTTTTTGGTACAAGGAAGCTGTTTTCTGAGGTTTATATTCACAGAAAAATAGCACTTGCTATGATCATCTTTTCCAGTTTTCAATCCTTTAGAATTGCCAAAAAGTTAGGTGGAGTTGAAGTTGGCCAAAACCCGGGCCCAGTTCAATAAACATCTGGGCATTGCTTGTGCTCTGAAAATTCTGGAATTTACAAGTGGAAATGAACTTATGTGGTAATACTTTACATCTGCATTATTCAAGGCCACTGCCTTTACAGTGGTGTGGAAAGGGCAAAGGGGCCTGAATCACAGTCTTCAACTTCAGTTTACGATTGATAGATTCTGCAGCAGATTTCCTATGGGTGGCAGATGTTTCTGGAGGGGAGAAACAATCTGAAACGGGTGCTCAATTTAGTACCCATGGGTAATACCTGCTTTTTTGAGTACCTCATCAGGTACTGAACGGGTTACCTGGGTACAGTCAGGTACACAGAAACCCCCAAAATGAAGTATTTCCAGTACCAATTTTTAAATTTTCTGATTCTTAATTGGTATATTAGTATACAAATTGGTATATCAAACTGGAAAACCAAAGAATTGGCATGATTTTTTAAAAAATTTAAAGTGATGGGAAGTAGCTGTTCCGAACTGGAAGCTAACTTTCTGGGACTGGAAAGTTGATTTTCTGGGGCAGAAAAGCCCTACATAAGTGTTCTAAGAGGGGAAACATTGAGAGAGAGAGAGAAAAAAAGTTTAAAAATTGGAACTGAAAGTAGTTTTCTGAGACTGGAAGTTGCCTAAAAATTTATGGAACTTGGAAACAATGTTAGGAGTCAGTATATCAACAAAAATGTTGATGAATTAGTACCAGAAGTTGATATTCCAGGACCAGAAGTTGACATTTCAGGACATCGGGTATTCGAGCAGGTTGCAAACGGGTTTTTTAAAATTTATTTATTCATTCATTCAATTAATTAATTGATTGATTGATGGTTTGATTGATTAATTGAATAAATATTTTAATATTTATTTTTTATTTATTATTATTTTTTTATATTTCACCCGACACACGTACCCACACCCCCTCTGGTGGAGGGGGGAGTGTCACAGATCGGTGATTTACTGAAAGTGAGTGGGGGGCCCACGAGCTGTGGGTACAGGGAGAGGGGCCCCTCAGAAGTAGCTGACTCAGGGCAGCTAACAACAAAAATATAAAATATATAAATACAATATAAAAACACATAATCAATTAAAAATAATATAAAATATCCTTTCCCAACCCCACCTACCACCCCAACCCATCCCTACCCTCCTTTTCCCCTCTGCCCCTCACCTAACACCTAATGGAACAGACAGGTCCTACAAGTACATCTAAAAGACAGAAGGTCAGGGGCCAGGTGAATTCACATTGGGTGAGAGTTCCACAGCACAGGGGCGACCACTAAAAAAGGTCTCCTGTCGGTGGTCATCCATCTAGTCCAGGGGACCACCAGAAAGGCCCCTCCAGATGATCACAGGGGCCAATCAGGGACATGGGGAGTGAGGTGGTTCCACAGATAGGTGGGGCCCAGGCCATGAAGGGCTTTATAAGTCAATACCAGCACTTTGAATTTGACCCAGAAGACTATCGGCAGCCAGTGAAGTGCCCAGAGCACAAGTGTTACGTGCTCCCAGCAGCCTGCCCTCATCAGGAGGCGGGCTGCCGCATTCTGCACCAGCTGAAGCCTCCAGACCATACCCAAGTGCAGCCCCACGTAGAACACATAATAGTCCAATCTTGAGCTGATGAATGCATGGATGAGGGTAGCAAGGTTAGAGTCCGAGATACAAGGCCAAAGTCGTTGTACTAGATGTAACTGCCAAAAAGCACTCCCCGTCACAGCCATCCCCTGGGCATCCAGGTGGAGCTGTGGATTGAGGAGCACACCCAGACTCCAAATTTGAGACACCAAAGGAGGGCGGACTGCATCAATGATGGGAGACTCCACCACTCCAAGTCCCCACAGATTCTTGCCCACCTGCATCACCTCTGTCTTGTCAGGATTCAGCTTCAGGTGGCCCACCCTCATCCAGTCCCCCACAGCTGCCAAACACTGGGACAGCAAGGAGACTGCCAGGCCTTGGTCCGATGAGAAAGAGAGGTAGAGTTGGGCATCATCAGCATATTGATGACACCTCACCCCCTCAAACCCTCTCATGATTTCCCCCATGTACACGTTAAACAGGATGGGGGACAGAATGGAACTCTGTGGGACCCGACACGAGAGGGCCCAGGGGATGAAGTATACTCCCTCAAGACCACCCGGTGAGTTCTCCCAGTCAAGAAGGAGAGGAACCAGTCTAAGACCGTCTCACTCACCCCCGCAGCCCTGCAGGCAACTCACCAACACCTTGTGGTTAACAGTATCAAATGCAGCAGCTGATAGAACTAAAAGGATCAATAGGGTCTGATGACCCTGGTCCATAGCCAGGCAGAGATCGTCAACCAAGGCCACAAGCGAGGTATCCATGCTGTAACCCGGTCAAAAGCCGGACTGCGAAGGATCTAGGAACCCAATACGGTCCAGATGTGCCTGGAGCTGTTGAGTCACTGCCCGCTCAATAACCTTCTCTAAAAAGGGAAGGTTTAGAGACAGGACAATAACTGGCCATGGAGTCAGTGTCCAAAGATGACTTCTTGAAAAGGGGCCGTACCAAAGCCTCCTTCAGGCACCCTGGGACCCTGCCCTCCCTAAGGGAGGCACTGACTACCCCAGCCAGCAACGGCCCTAATGTCTCCTGGCTGGCTTTCACCAGCCAGGACAGGCACGGATCTAATTCACAAGTGGTGGCTCTAGTTACTGGGTCTATTTGAGTACTAGAAATTCAATAGGTTATCCGTTTTTGTGGGTACCCTCTTTCATCTCTATTAGCCACCTTCTTACCTGTACCTTCTGGCTTTCCTTGGATTAAATGATTCACTCTCATTCCCCAATTTTTTGTAGAGAGGGGGTACCAGCCCCAATCCATAGGACTCTTTGACAAATACAAGTGCAAGGCAAACACTTTTTAAAAATGTACTGTTAATGACTGTGGTTACAATATAAGTGAAAATAATAGTATAGTTTCCCATAACCTGCAAGGCCTAAAAAAATAAAATAAAACAATTAACACCAAATTTGCTGCAATATTAATCACAGCCACAAAACAAGGTAAGCACAGGCACTAAACAGTGAACAAATATCAGTAATAATACATTTTAGATATGAAATAAAGCAATACTGCAGCTAATCGGTAGATACTATATATGCCTGCATGTGGATATAAGGATATTTTCCACTAATATAAAGAGGCTACAGAGAGTCTGAAGCTAGATGCAAACTTTCCCCATGTTTGAAAGGATTTGGAACTAATATATTGGCTAATTTCATTACCAGTCTTGTCCACAAAGGTTCTGAGACATAATTTTGAAATCCAAGGGATAGACTAGGGAGGGGAAATGGGTGGTACTCCTCTAAGCTCCATCCAAAACACTAGCTCTATTCCATGAGTCACCAAAATGAAATGATCCTCACAGTAGATTCTGAAGTCATCTCCATCTCTGTGACTGTTACATATTTTTACATAACATATGATTTATATTTTTTGAGGTTTTTTCTGCAACCCTTACATCGAGAAACTTGCTTTTTTTTTTTTAAATGGGATCTGAGAATTAGGAAAATAAGAGAGTGGCCTTGTCTGCACAGAGTGCTTACTTTGGGGTGAGCTACTATTGGATGCCATTCTCTGAAGAAAATATTCTCAGTAGATTCTGGGTGAAAACAGACGTGACGGCGGCAAGACGCCTCCCCATCCGGCCTCTGGGATGAACCACTGCAGCGGCCACTCCTTGGGCTGGCAGGGAGGGCTGTTCACACGAGCAGCCCTCACCCCAAGTATGGGGGTTGGTGGCACAGGTCCCTCCACGGCAAGGAACTGTCCACTTGGGACAGGACTGGTGGACCAATGTGGCACAGCATGATTGGGCACCGGGAAGAGCTGCTGCCAAACAGCTGGGGGGGCACTCCTGAGGGCCCCCCCAACAGCTGTTTGGCATACTCACCCACCTGCCAAACAGCTGATGGGGCCCCTTTTGAAAGGTTCCTTCCCCCTCTCTAGAATCTCCCAGCTAGGAGGTGCTGGAGGGGGGAAACGGCAGCCGGACTTTCAAAGTGACAGGGAGTCGGCCCAGCCACAGCAGCCCAGTCCAGCTACTATCACTTTGACCGGCTGCCTAGTGCTTCCCTCAGGAGCGCCCCCAAATCACCCACCTGGGTGAGCATGCTCCTCCAGGCCCCAATCAGCTGTTTGGTGGGACTGGGGTGAGCACAGGGGCCTGATCCACTGACCCCACTTCACAGTGGGACTTGGCGGAGCATAACTGATGTGGCCCATGTTGGCCTGGGTGAGCGTTGGCCTAGGATGCATCTCCAAGCTTCTCTGGAGGACACATCACATAGCAGGGGCCCCCACCCCACCCCCCCGTCCGCCTGCTTCCCCTTCTGGGTGTTATAGTAACATCAAGCATCCCTTTGCTTTCCTGGAAAGTTCAAGTCAAGGTGAGAGGCAGAAGAGCAGAGGATTGGGCATGGACAGACTGTGGAGGCTAGATCATTTGTGTGAATTCTTAATATGGAGAATTTCCCTCAGTGACATATTGCCATCTTAGAAATTTACTTGTTTTCTTTACAGAGCTTACAATTATTAGGAAAATCCACCATTCTATAAGCCGCTGATGTATTTGTAAATATATATCACACAGCCTAACAGGTAGTTACATCAACAGCATTTAGCTAGTTGGCCAAAAAATGATCTGACAGTTGTAGACTGCTGAATTGGTGTTTTCTTGAAATAACTTAATTGCTAGATCAAAAACACTGCTTGTGTTATGCAGGGCAGGGGGAACACACAGCTACAATGAATCATAACCTTAAGCGTGACAGAAACTGTGAGATAATATGAATGTTGTGAAGTTAGACGCTTTTAAGATAAGGACTAGGGTATATTTTCTTTGTACAGTCATCTTTATACAGCCTCAGATCTGGTCGCTAGAGGAAGAAAACATCTGTCAATTAAAGATATTGTTTGTACAATGAATATCTGCTAACTACATGAAAAACATTTCTTATGGAATGTTTGTGGGATGCATACGGGTATATAAAGACAACGTTTAATGTTCTTTAACTTCTGATTTGTGCTGGTCACCATCTAAGTTGAAGTATCCCTTTTGCAAGAGATTCTGTAACTTTGTTTCTGTTTTACTTTATATTCTATCTTCATATGGGCCACATCTGTATTATTTCTTGGTGTGTATCCTTGTTCAGTTGTACTTCTACATATATATCCCATCTCTATTCTTTTTGGAGGCATTTGTACTCTTTCTTATTGGCTATTCTATCAAGGTTGCCAGTGCCACCTATGTATATTTTTCTAGACTACATATGGAAAATACAAGTTGCAGGGTCTGCATTGGCACCTATGGCCATGTATTTTTCATAAGTGGCCTGGGAAAATATACATAGGTGGCAACCCTATTCTATGTACTTAGGTTAGAATAAGTTTGGATTCAGATTTATTACTTTGTTATGCTCTTTTCAATTTAACTTGTATTCAGTTTTATCTTCTTATAGTAAATTCAACTAAAAGAGAACTTGGTCTCTGTGTTCATTGAGAGAAAGGTTTTCCTCTCTCCTCTCTCTGTACAGCCTCCTAGCTAGAAAGGCCAAGATAAAATTGCTAGAGTCCTATTGATTACCCTAGGAAAACTTTATCAGTCTACACAGTGAAAAGACCAAAAAGCTGCACATGGCTGCAATGATTCAACAAGCAGATACTAAGGGCAAAGGATTAATTGGAATTGTCTGTAGATTTTAGGGATGGCCGAACAGAACGGAGTTCGGAAATTCGGTTTGGTTTGGTTCAGTTTGAAATTCGAGTTCGGAAATTCGGTTCAGTTCAGTTCGGTTTGAAATTCGAGTTCGGTTTGGAAGTTTAGTTCGGTCGACCGAACAGACCAAGTGTGGTTGAATTCCAAACTTCCGAACCAAGTTCGGCCATTCAAAACCAAGTTTTTTGGTGTGTGTTGCCACTAGGGATGGGCGAACAGAACGGAGTTCGGAAATTCGGTTCGGTTTGAAATTTGAGTTCAGTTTGGAAGTTCAGTTCGGTCAACCAAACAGACCGAGTTTGGTCCGAACTCTGAACTTCTGAACCGCATTTGCCCATCTCTAGTAGATTTTGTTCCATAGGAGATTGATACCTGCTACCAGTAAACATCCATGTCATGCACTTAGAGAGCACTCATAACCCTCAGTGGCTATGTTAATTAGCAAGTCTGGATTTATTGTGGCAAACAAACTACCTACAAAGGACACTTCAGGGTAACTCTGGATTGTAAAAGTTTTAGAAGGAAAGTTGTTTTACAGGAATCGCTATGCAGAGTTCAGGTTGATTTCAAACTGTGCCATTGTCTTTAAATGTAAAATATCAAGGAGTTCCTTAAAATATGCATTACCCATATTCAGTGGTTGGGTGCTCCTGCAGAACAGTGATGTCTGCTGAAATGTAACTGGACCAAAGAAGTAGCAGCTGAGTAGTCAATGGAAAAAATAGGAAGCCTTGAGAAAAATGACCTTTCAAGTGACAGGCAATGGCAAACAATAAGTGAAGTTTAGTCTCAGATTTACAGTAAGCTTTTTGGAACCTGAGTCATTGCTGTAAATAAAATTTGCAAACAATGCAGACCCATACTGATGGGGATATAGCTAAATTGGAAATGGGGCATAGATTTTGGTTCTTTCTAATGTAGATAGGGTGTGGTTGCCGCATTAGTCCCAAAAGCAAAGAGCTTGAGACAGGACAGTATAATCTCAATCTCAGTCTCTTCTAAAGTTGAAGATCAGCGTCAGTAGAGAACAGTGTAATAAAATTAAGCTAGCTCATTCATTTTCTCAATTATAGATCAAGGTTCCAACCTTTTAGATACAGCTGGCTAAAAATTTTTGATTTTTGAAATTTTTAATGGAAAAGAAAACTAACAACACAAACCAACCCAGTTCTGCCTCCTAAATAGCCCAGATGCTACTGCAATATGAATATGCCATTGTCTGATCCCATCCATTCCAATAAGGTCAAACAGAGCTATAAAATATGAAAAGGTCAATGTGTTATGTAGTGTCCCAGCACAGCACAATCTGCAGCACAGACAGGTTCTTAGGCAGTGTCAACAGTTTTTGATCACTGTTTGTTACAGGGGCCATCTGTGTGAGTATTTCACATAGGAGTGGCCTGGGCTAGGAACCAATTTCCTCACTATTGTTCCATTCCCCCAGTCAAGAACTGTCAAGAAATTCGATCCCCTAAGAGCTGGTTTGCGTTACAATTAACACACGGTACTAAATGCTGTGATTTTCAACATATGGTAGCCACGACTTAGAGAACATGTGCTTAAATTGTCCTGTAAACACACTGTCAAGTGTTTAAACACATTAACTGACTAAGATAAACCCAGGTGCTTCTATGCATGATGTTAGCCATGGATACACCTGTGTTTATATGCACAAACATAAACATGACTATATGACAAACCCAGGTCTGCTGTCCAGAAAAAAACTGTATCAACACACCCAGGTTTGGGTTTGCATGTAGCCAGTGTTACATGGGATCCCAAACCTTTGGCCTGGGAGGTAGGGCGGTCATTGGTCCAGTTTTATACCAGACAGCCCTGTTTTCTGAAGTGTTTGTCCCTTATCCGTTCTGGATGTGTTTTTGTCTGGTATTTTTGAAAGTAGATGCTGCCTGCACTGGTGTGTGTGTGTGTGTGTGTGTGCATGTGCGTGTGCCACACACACACACACACACACACACACACACACATCATGATCTCATGACTTCCAGGTGGGAACAGTGGCATCAGCAGGAGGCGAGCGTGAGAGGGTCAGGAAGGGATGCTGGATGAAGCTGCAATTTGGCAGTGGTCCCAGCCCAGGCTTGTAAGCTTCAAATGCCTCTTCCCCCTCCCCCTCCCTCCCCACCCCCCAGCATCTGTCAGCTGAGAGGTGCTGTGGGCAGAGAAGCACTGCCCCAGCTGGGACCGCTGTAGAGCCCAACTCTGCGGTGGTCCCAGCTGGGGCTTGTAAGATTCAAATGTAGCTGAAAGGCGCTGAGCTGAGAGGTGCTTGGGGAAGCTTCACCCCAGCTGGGACCGCGTCCCACCCAGGGCCTATCAAGGCCAGCGCACCAACTCCTTCAGATGTCCTGTATTCTGGGGATGTGTCAGTGGTCACCCTGCTGGGAGGGAGGGACTGGTCTGCTCCTTGCTAAACTCAGGCTAGCTTCTCCTCCACTCTCCACCCACACCACACCTCTCCTCCTCCTTCCCACCTGAAGGGATTCCATGCAGAAGAACACAGGGTTGCTACCAGCATCACAGTGGGTGTACCCACACATTTTGCAGGAGGTCATACATGTTGCTATTAACACCCTTGGTACAATCATGTGTGGAAACGCACAGTATGACTAACATGTGCTTAAACACATCATAAGCATGTCTACATGACCACGGCCATTTTAACATGTATTAGCTAATACATGTTTGACTAACACCATTATCAATCACAGATGTTAACCCCCTATATAGATCCATGGGTCATGTTCCAGTCTGCAGACTGCTGGCCTGGCTGTCCTGCTGCAGAAAAAAGGGGCTGACTTCGGCAGTGTTTCTAAGGGCTCTAGCTGACTCTACTCTGTCTGTGGTTTCCTGTGGTGCCAACTCCCACAGCTGAGGCTGCAGCAGTAGTTTGATCACTGATGCTGTAGTCCCAGGTGCTGGGCACATGCTGCCTTGTGTGTACATGTTTGAGAGACTCTTTATGTGACGTCTGGCACTCACTGGCCAAAACAAAGATCAGCAACTTGCGCAGTTACACACCCACCCTTGCACAGTCCCTGTAAGCTCCGTCGCGCCACATCCCCCAACCTCATCCACATTCCCTGCCTTCCCCCTAATCAACTCCCCTTCTCCTGCTCCCTCTGGAACTGCCGCTCTTCCATTAACAAAGCCCCCTTCATTCACGACCTCTTCCTCTCTCACCACTTTCAACTCCTTGCACTTACTGAAACCTGGATCTCTCCCTCTGACTCTGTCACCTCTGCCACCCTCTCCTCTGGAGGCCTTTCGTTCTCTCACCAGTCCCGCCCTGAAGACCAGGGTGGCGTGGGCCTTCTCCTTGCCAACCCCTGTCGATTCCAGCCCCTTTCCCCTCCCACCTTCCTCTCCTTCCCTTCCTTCAAGGCTCAGTCTGTATATCTCTACTCCCCCCATCACCTTCATGTCGCTGTCATCTACCACCCCCCTGGCCCCCTTTCCTCTTTTCTCCCGGACTTTGAATCCTGGCTTACCTTCTTCCTCTCTGATGATACCCCCACTCTCATTCTTAGTGACTTCAACATCCATGTTGACACACCTTCCCAGCCCTCTATCTCCCGCTTTCTCTCCCTAACCTCCTCCTTTGATCTCCACCTCTGGACTGATTCCCCCACCCACACTGATGGCCACTCTCTCGACCTCATCCTCTCCAGAAACTGTCCGGTTGCTGACCTCTCCTTTGATCTTTGTCCCATGTCCGACCATGACCTCGCTTCCTTCAACCTCTCCCACCAACTCCCATCTTCTCCCTCAGCTCCACGCCCCTTCTGTGATTTGCAGGCTATTAACCCTTTAGATTTTGCTTCCTCCCTCTCCCTCCTCCTCCCTCCTGTCTTCTCCTTCTCTTCCCCTGACACTGCCATTTTCTCGCTTAACGCCTCTCTCGCCACGACCCTCGACTCTCTTGCCCCCCTCTCCTCCCGCCTCGTTCGACTCCAAACCCCCCGTCCTTGGCTCACCCCTACTATCCACTACCTCTGCTCCTGCACCCGGGCTGCTGAACACCTCTGGCACATCCCGCTCCCACCCTGACTTCCTCCACTATAAATTCTCCCTCTCCTTCCTCTCTTCTGCTATCTCCCTGGCGAGGCAACACTACTATGCCTCCCAGGTTGAATCCTACTCTCGTGACCCTCGCCACCTCTTCTCCACCTTTGATCCCCTTCTCAAGCCCCCCTGACCCACTCCACCCTCTTCCCTCTCTGCTGAGGATCTTGCGTCATTCTTCACCTCAAAGATCAACAAGATCCGCCAGGACATTGCTTCCCACCCATCTCCTCTCCCCGCTCCCTCACCAACCTTCCCCATCTCCCCTCTCTCCTCTCCTCCTTCCCTCCTGCCTCCCTTGAGGAAATCTCCTCCTTGCTCTCTTCCTCCCACTCCTCCACCTGCCCTCTCAACCCAATCCCCTCCCACCTCCTAACCTCCATTGCTCCCACTGTTGTTCCCCCCCCCCTTTACATGTCTTTAATCTCTCCCTCTCCGCTGGCTCCTTCCCCTCCACCTTCAAGCATGCCACTGTCTCTCCCATCCTCAAAAAGTCCACCCTCGACCCCTCTGACCCCTCTAGTTACCGGCTGGTCTCCCACCTACCCTTCCCCTCTAAACTTCTGGAATGTGTTGTCTACTCCTGCTGCCTGGATCTCCTCTCTGCCAACTCCTCCCTGGACCCTCTCCAATCTGGCTTCTTCCCCCTTCACTCCACTGAAACTGCCCTTGCCAAGATCACCA
Source organism: Sphenodon punctatus (assembly GCA_003113815.1). NCBI lineage: Eukaryota > Metazoa > Chordata > Lepidosauria > Sphenodontia > Sphenodontidae > Sphenodon > Sphenodon punctatus. The sequence continues at coordinate 1,173,660 of QEPC01005691.1, read as the reverse complement.
ATGGTCTACTTGTCACTGAATCTAAACTCCATTCTTGTCCTCCTTGACCTCTCTTCTGCCTTTGACACTGACCACTCACTCCTACTGGACTCTCTTCGCTCCCTCAGCTTCTGTGGCTCTGCCCTTGACTGGTTCTCCTCCTTCCTCTCTGACCTTTAATGTGTCTCTTCCCAATTCCACCTCCTCCTCCCTCCCCCTCTCAGTTGGGGTTCCCCAAGGCTCTGTCCTGGGTCCTCTACTCTTCTCTGTCTACACCCTGTCCCTTGGCAAACTCATTGCCTCCCATGGCTTCCAATATCACTTCTATGCTGACGACACTCAACTCTATCTCTCCACCCCCTCTCTCTCCCCTTCTGTCCAAGCTCACCTCATCAACTGTCTCTCTGAGATTTCCACCTGGATGTCCCAACGTCAGCTCATGTTCAACATGGCTAAGACTGAACTCTTTATCTTTCCTCCCTACCCTTCCTCTCCCTCTTCCCTGTCCATCCTTATTGATGAGGTCACCATTCATCCCGTTCCCCAAGTCCGTAGCTTAGGCTTCATTTTTTATTTTTCTTTAAACCTTTCCTTTAAACCTTACATCGACTCTGTTGCCAAGTCCTGTCACTTCGCCGTCGCCCCTTTCTCTCTGTCTCCTCAGCCAAAACCCTTGTTCACGCCATAGTCATCTCTTGCCTTGACTACTGCAATGTATGGCCACTGGTGATCTGCAAGGCAATGGTAATTGATCTGTAACTGGCCCACAGAGCTAGCCATGGCTATAGCAAGGTGGGCTTTGGTTGCCACCGGCACTACAGTCATATCTGAATGACACCTGGAAGATTGCAGACTTTCATTTCCTAGTTCTCCCTTCCTCAAAAGATTTCAGTGGTGCCTCGTACAGCTGTTGGCAGCACACACCAGGCCGTGACACCCCCCCAGTGACTGTACAGTGGTCCACAAGAAATGGTGAGGTTTGATAGTGGTCCCTTGGTCCCAAGGATTTAGGAACCCTTGGCGGGGGTGAGGATGGGAAAATAGATTCATAGAAACCGTATGGTTTGAGGTACCTCAAGGGTCATCTAATCCAACCCTCTGCAGTAAGGAAGGTACCCTGCACCTACAACGTCGGAGACAGATGCTTGTCTAGATGATTCTGAAAACATCCAAGGAAGGAGACTTCATGACCATCCGAGGCCATCTATTCTATTGCTCAGAAACTTTACAGTCAGGAAGTTTTCCCTAATATAACAGAAATCAACCTTGCCTCAAATCATCCCGCTTGTTCTGTCTTATGTAACAATGGAGAACAAATTTTTTTTTGTGTGGCATCCTTTTAGATATTAGACCTATTTCTAATTAATGATTGTTCAGTGCCAGACACATTGCTGGTGCTACATAAGATTAATAATCAATAATCTTTGAAAACTGCTACCATGTCTCCCTGTAGTCTTCTTTTCCCTAGGCTAAACATACCCAGGTCTTTCAGCCTTTCCTCGTAGGGCTTGCATTCTAACTCCTTTATCATCTTGGTTTCTCTCCCTTGAATCCTCTTCAGTTTGTCAATCTTCTTCTTGAAGTGCAGTGTCCAAAGCTGAACACAGTCCAGGTGAGGTCTTAATAGTGCCAACTGAAGGGGCATCATTACCTCCTGTGTCTTGGATACAATGCATCTGTTAATGCAGCTCAAAACATTATTTGTCTTTTGTTGTTTGTTGTTGTTTTTAAAATGCAGCAATTAGCACTAGCTCAGCTAGTATCAGCTTTGGAAATGCCCACAGATCTATAAAGGCTGTGAAGTGGTTGTTCCTCAGCTTCTACTCTAAGCAGCTGTACACAATGACCTGTGTGATGTCTAGGAGCCTAGAGGAAAATAGTTAGGGCGCAGCCACTGCTCTGAAAACAATTTCACACATGGTTACAAGCCTAATTTCTGGTTTTGAGCAGAGCTATAGTAGGTGAGACCAGTTAGCAACCTAGCATCTACTGTGATTTAGTCTAAATAATGAAATGACCAGTAGGTCTCCATAAATCTACGCACAGTGTTCTTTGTTTAGCACTAGTGGTATGCAAAAGAGAAAGAGAAGATACTTCCTGTGAGTTTTGTGATCATTCTGAACAGTTTTTTTTTTTAGTCAAGTCAAGTCAACTTTTATTTATATCCCGCACTCTCTCGCCTATGGCGACTTGAGGCGGCTAACAACAAAAGTAGAAGACATCCAGAAAACAGTAACAATTATAAATTCAGCACAACCTCAATGACCCCTCAATTAACACAACAACATACCATTTCATTTTGAACCATACCCTCCCTATCCCTCACAAAATCCAATCCCTCTTAGCAGGCAAGAGTACATAGGTATCACTCCCATGACAAATATTTTAAATACATCCAGCCCTGACAAAGAGGAAACTACTTGTATTTTTTTTTAAATGTAATGTAACCCTATCAAAAGATCCTGTTAAGCAGATTAGGAGTCTGAGACATTGGGCCCCCATGGGGTTGGCATTTAATTTGATGTCTGGGCATTCAACAATGTTTAGGGAAAGAAAGGAACTACTCATCTCAACCCTAATGCTGTATTTGTGGAGGATTTAGACTTCTAATTTTAAGGTTAGACCTGGCTTGATTATACTGAACTCTAGGATAATAGTGGAGACAAACTGTTGAAATTCACAATTATGTACCTGCCTGGGACTTCCGTTTAGGAAGCAAAGAGATTATTGATACACTGGGGTAATACTTTAACTGTGAGAAAGTCAAACTCTTGCTACTAGAGGATGTTTGTGGAAATTAATCCATAAAACAATGAAGCTGCTACTGTTAGACAGGATGCTGAGCTGGATGGACTGTTGGTCTGTCCCTACCAGCAGGGCTCATTTTCTGCTGGAGAGAGAGAAGCCCATGCTATGCAATTCACATTAGAAACAAGGAAGCTCAATGGCAGAGCGTCAGAACGGCACCAATAAGGATGCAAACAGAATTGGCATCCTTGAGGCCGTGCCCATTTTCATTCCCCACTCTTCGCCTTCCCTTTCCTGCACAGGAAGGGACCGGAATGCACTGTTCCCCTCTTCTGGCTCTCTCCCCACTTTCTTGCCATTTTCAGGAAAGGAAAAGAAAAAAAGACAAGAAAAAGTCCTTTCTTGCACTGGGAGCGTCCACTGGGATGCAACCCCAATTTGTGCCAGGGCTTAGCTCAAGTAACTGTTTCAGGCCAGGTTGCAACTCTGCCCCAACCTTCCAGACCCAGTCTGCTCTGTAAGACCCCCACTCCAGCTGGATGTGCAGACACATCAGCCTCAGCCACAGTTTCTCCTCTGGGCAGAGGAGATGGTGCTGCTATTGTCACCCAGCAGCTGCTTGGCAGGGAAAGTGTTTTGTCGCCAAACAGCTGATGGCAGACCCAGCCCAACCCTTCCCCCTCCGTCCCCCCCTTTCCTGAGACGCCCCCTTGAATGCCCAGTGTTCGCTACGGAGCTCTGTGGGCTCCCCTCCCCCCCTCTGTCCATGTCCATTATATTTAATCCAGTCCTGAGCAAGGGCTGGCAAAGTAGATATGGGGGCACCAATTTTTCTAGATTGTCTGCCTGGGCGCACCTCGGATGAATTGGCGCGCTTCCTTTTGGCGGATGCTGTCAACCCAGTGACCCAGGCAGTTATGTCCTTTCTGGTTTGTGCCTTTAATGCACGTTGGAAATTCCTCTCTTTTCAAGCCCAATAGGTATCTGGCGTTGCTTGCATTTATTGAGAGCACTGTTTGTCTAATTTGGGGTGGCCATGTGATTGTTGGGCTGTTATGGGTTGTTATGAGTAAATCCAAACGATGTTTCCTTGTGTATTTAAAGTTTTATTGTATTTTAAGTTATTTCCCAGCCTTGTTGGGGAGGTATTTTTTGGTGGTGGGCTGGTCCCCCATATTTTGCTTTCCCCTTTTTTTTTTTATATCAGGGCTGTTTTATGTTGCTATGCCTATTGTCTGTGTATGCTGTATGTGTTTGTTTATGTGGACAATGACCAATGGTTATGTTCTGAAATAAATTTGAAATTTGAGATATGGGGGCAGGGGTTGGTGGAGTCATGGGGCCTGGCAGGGCAGCTCCAGGTCCATGGAGTCTGAATTCCCCCATGCTTCTAGGGTCAAGGGACATGGACCCCTGGGGCAGATTTGAACCCTGGTACCTATTTTTTCTTTTCCTTTCTTTTCTTATATATAAATTAAATATCAAAGAGGAAGGAGGGACCCCACAGGGACACAGTCCTATTGCTACTGGGCCCTTCATATAGTTATGGTGGGACTACTGAGCCAGGCAAAAATTCCAACCTTGATCTTGCTGGAGGTGAAATGTATTTCAGGGGACGATGACATATTCAGTTTTGCTTCTACCCCAAATGCTTTGTAGAGAAAACTCTTTGTTTGATGAGCTTCCCATGGTACGCAGCTAACCATATGAGATTAATTAATAATAGCATAGCTGAACCGGGCAAAGGAAAACGTGTAGAAAATAGTTTGATTTTGTCAGCCAATAAAGCCTCATTCCATTTGTCCTGAAAGATCAAATCAATAAGCTATGCAGCGTGCAGCTTCTTAGAGGCTTGACCTCTGATCTTTTCTGCATTCATTGTAATCAGAATTACACATGCATAAGGACAGTCGATTATTAACATGATTAAAGTCAAGGATTGGTTTACAGTAGCCCCCACAATCGGTGCTTTTCTAATACAAAGCAGTGACAGTCTCTAGCCCCAGGGCAGACAGTCCCTCAGTAAAAGGTGACAAATTGTCTGTTACGTTATCCTGATTGTGGATTGTTGGAGGGGACTGGAGCACTTTGTACAACAGGTCAGCGTCAGCACAACCTTCTCTCTCTCCTCTCACACAATACAGCCAGAATCATGGTGCCTTGCCGCTCCATTCTGTAGTTGTGTGAAGTCAACAGGAGTAAGGTGTGGGGGGGGATAACTGCAGTAGCTGTGGCCCTGCAGCTGTTATACTGAATCAATAAACATTTGTGTAATTTACAGTAGAGAAGGATTATTCCCCACTAAAAGAAGGGGGGGGGTGAGATTTGTGAAGGCCTGAAGGGGAAGATAAGCCAACATAACCCATGTGACGTCCAGGAGGGGCCAGAACTAAACAGTGCTCTCCCCATGACCACTGAGGGTGTTTTCAAACGGGATGCTAACCTGCATGACCACCCAGGAGTCACGGAGCTGACCGCCTGTCTGAAGGTGGAGCAGCTGGATGCCACAGAGACCCCACTCACAGCAACACACAGAGCACTGCTGGGAAATCCAGAGTGCTCTGTGCGGGGCAAGCCAAATAGCTCCATAGTAATGGGCAGCCATGGAGCCCCTGCCCATAGAACAGCGGCAGTCAGCCATGCCAACAAACAGGTCCGTCGCTCATAGGCACATTACAAGCGGCCATTACAAGTCACAAGAACTGGCCAGGAGCTCTGGGGAGCACTCATGCCAGGAACATGTCACTTGCAAAGGTCAGCCCAGTGTGTTTCTCTCTCTCCACACTCTGTAGAAGGGAGAGTGGAGGGGGGGGGGCGCTATCTCTGTGGCTGGGGTACACACGTTGGGAGCTGCCTGTTTGAATCTCTCCCCATGCACTCCACCTGCGTGCGTGCTCCACAGCAAAGCCACACCATAGCCACGGACATGCATCCCACCCCACCCCCCGCTCACTATTTAAAACTACCCCAGAGCACAGATGAGTAGCCTTGGCCAGGGAAGGCAGCACCCTTCCCCTCCATCTCTTTTTTCGAGGGTAGTTAGTTGAGTATTGATATAGGAATTCGAGGTTTTCCATGGCTCCACTGTGGACGTGGCTAGTCACCTTATTAGAGGCTGGGAAGGGGTTTTTCTTAAACCACCTTATTGGCCACAGTGGCGGATGTTTTCTCTCCTTCCCCACAGCAAGCAAGTGGAGAGCTTCTTGGTTCAGTCAGTTAGTTGTGTGTTTTTATTTGGGCCACTGCTTGGTATCCCAACTCAGCAACCCAGAGGCAAGTGCTCTGATGGGCTAGATGGCAGGGGAAGGCATCTGGAAAGATGAAGGCAGGCGGACTAAAACTGCTCATTGCTTGCCTGGCGTAGAGTAGTGCTGCCTAATGCCCAGGCAAGTAGGAGGCGAGGCTCACCAGGCTTCCCAGCCAATGGGCAGTTGGGGCCCCGTGATGGTGTTAATTCACACATTCTAACTTATCCATTAGAAAAAGGGAAATGTTGCCATACTCATTTTTTATGTTCAGTTAAACATAGCATCCTCTTCCAGGCCAGGGCTCCCTGCATTGTTGGTGAGATTTCAATTGAATTTTAGTCTACCTATAACCAATCAGACAGTGCCAGGGAGTCCAGACTCTTGATTAAAGTCTGTTGTCCTCTAAGGACAATACGTCTGAGAATGCTGAATCCCACAGTTGTTATGCATATTTCTTTTAACAGACATGTTTTAAATTCTACCAACCGCACAATGAGAGAAGGTGGTTGAATAACACATCTCAGGGGATTTTACCTCAGAGGAAAGTAAGTCTTTTCCACAGGGTGTATCTCTGTATTTCTAGGAGTTACTCTTTAATCATAGTGGTTGGGTTGCTATTTCACAATTTCTGGCTGTATATTGAGAGTTAATTCAGCTATGCAGATCATGAAATGTGTGACAGAGTAAAAGAGCTATTTGGCAAGTCCTATCCTGTCTCCTTGTCTTCTGTTCTTTCAGATACCTTTGACTTAAAACATGGCTTAGGCAAAAAAAAAAAACCCACAGCCACAGTGGAAACAGGAAGATCTTCCAAAATAGAGGAGAGAGGAAAATGAGATGGAAAACATGGTGTTTGCTGCTCCTAGTAAGTCTCCCCATCTCTCATCTGTTGCCTCTACCACCTGCCTAGACTCTGCTGTCTCCATCTTCAACTCATCCCTTTCTTCCACCCTTGACTCCCATGCTCCCCTCTCCTGCCACCCTATCCATTGCATAAATCCACGTCCCTGGCTCACCAGATCCTACTCTCGAGCCACTGAGCACCTCTGGCGGAAGTCTCGTGAATTCGCTGACTTTCTCCACTTCAAGTTTGCGTTCTCTGCATTTAGCGATGCCCTTACCCTTGCCAAAGACTGCTATTACGCCACATTAATTGAATCCCACTCCCACAACCCACGCCGTCTTTTCTCCACATTTGCTTCCCTCCTGAAGCCTCCCTGTCCTCCCCCGCCCTTCCTCACTCCCTGCACAGGATCTTCTCCACTTCTTCAACAACAAAATTGATAAACTCCACCTTGCAATCGCTTCTCAACACTCTTCCTCCTCCACATCATTCCCTGATGTTGTCCCTCCTGCCTCTCTTCTCCTTCTCCCCAGCTTCTCTTGATGAGGTCACCTCCCTCCTCTCTTCATCCAAACCCCTTCACTTGCCCCTTGACCCCATCCCCTCTCAGTCACCTCCTAATGTCGATTGCCCCCACCGCTGTGCCTTCTCTGCTGCACATCATCAATCTCTCCCTCTCTACTGGGTCATTTCCATTGGCCTTCAAACACGCTACCCTCTCCCCTATCCTCAAGAAGGCTACTCTTGACCCCTCTGATAGTTCCAGCTATCGCCCCATTTCACTCCTACCCTTCGCTTCCAAGCTCCTGGAGCAGGCTGTCTACACACGCTGTCTGGGCTTCCTCTCTTCAAATTCCTCCCTTGACCCCTCTAATCAGGCTTCCGCCCTCTCCATTCGACTGAGACTGCCCTTGCCAAAATAACGATGACCTTCTCTTAGCTAAGTCTAAGGGCCTCTACTCTGTTCTTGTCCTCCTCGATCTTTCTGCCACCTTTGACACTGTCGATCATGGCCTCCTCTTGGATTTGCTACGCTCCGTTAGTTTCCAGGACACTGTTCTTGACTGGTTCTCTTCGTATCTCTTGAACCACTCCTTCAATGTTTCTCTTGCTGGTACCTCTTCTACATTGCTTCCTCTCTCTGTGGAAGTTCCCCACAGCTCTGTCTTGGGCCCCCTTCTCTTCTCCCTTGACACTCTTTCTCTGAGTAAACTCATTGAAACCCACGGCTTCCAGTATCACCTGTATGCTGATACGCAACTCTTTCTCTCCACTCCCACACTCTCCCCCTCCATCCAGACTCTTATTGCTGACTGTCTTACTGACATCTCTGCCTGGATGTTTCGTCACCAACTCAAGCTTAATATGGCCAAGATTGAACTCCTCATCTTTCCTCCGAAACGCTCCCCTCCTACTTCCCTCTCAATTTCCATTGAGGGAGTCACCATCCAGCTGGTCCCTCAGGCCTGTAGCCTGGGATTCATTTTCAACTCCTCCCTCTCCTTTAAGTCTCAAATCCAGGCCGTTGCTAAATCCTATCGCTTTGCTTTGTTACAATATTGCTAAAATCCGGCCAGGCCTTACTGTCGCCGCTGCAAAAAACCCTAGTCCATGCTCCAGTCATCTCTCACCTTGACTACTGCAGCTTCCTCCTTACTGTCCTCCCTTGCTCTGATCTGATTCACATCATCTCCATTCAACACTCTGCAGCAAAAATCATCCACCATGCCTGTCGCTTTGACCATGTACAGCCCCTCTCCTCCGCCCTGAACTGGCTACCTCTACGGCAGAGGTGGGGAACCTTTTCTGTCCCGAGGGCCACACTGAAAATTAGTACAAGCTCTGAGAGCCACATAGAGGTTGGGGTGGGGGAGCTTAATGGGTGTATTAAATAAAAGGAGGGCCCAGATCATGGATCTGTGCCATGGATCTGTCCCCTACCCTTGTGTGTATGCCCTCCTTTCTGCTCCCTTATCCTAAGCTCATTTTTTCAGTGCTTAGGAGTAGAGACTGGATCCAGGGGCCAGATCCAGGCAGTGGAAAGGGGCCACATAAAAACTTTCCGAGGGCCGCATTTGACCCCCGGGCCTGAAGTTCCCCACCCCTGCTCTACAGGAACACATTCAGCACACGCTCCTGGTCTTCACCTTCAAGGCTCTTCATGGCCTTGCTCCCCCATCTCTCTCTGATCTTGTATTCTGACATGCTCCTGCCCAGGAGCTTCGCTCCTCTGTCTCCACCCTCATCTGCTCACAAACCCCTTGCTCCTCTAAATGTCTTTGCCCCTTCTCCTTTGCTGCCCCTCATGCCTGGAACTCCCTCCCTGGATACGTTTGCTCTGCTCCCTCCCTCCCTCCTTTCAAATCCCTCCTGAAAACCCACCTCTTCCATCAGGCTTTCCCTAGCTTGTCATGAGTGATGCTGCATCCTTTTCCCCTCACTCAGAACCTAATTCCCTGTAACTAAGCGAAGCACATGAGCCTGCAACTTCTCAACCTCATGAATGTACTCTTGTCTTTCTTGATGTTTACCTTTCCCTCGCATCCCCCTCCCTTGTCTCTCAGATTGTAAGCCCCTTAGGGGCAGGTGTCATGGGGAAGGGGTAAATGGGGAGGCACGGGGATAGACAGAGGGATTCAGACACCCAGACCAACCACACTCCCACACACGGGCCCACGCTTCGTATGCTGGGGAACTCTCTCAGGGGTAACGTGCCCGTCAGGATAGTGATTGGACCTATTAGCCTCTTCGAGACCAGGTCTCTGTCATCATAGGGCGCCAGCAAGGGGTGAGACCCTGGAGCCCCATTCGCTCTCACACCACACGGATCCCACACTGTCACAGGTGATGGGGTGATGGGAAAAGTGCAGGTATGGTGGTAGGGCAGATGGGGAAGGGGGCCCAAGGCATGAGGGGATGGCAGGAAGGGGGGGCTAGCACACAACGGAACGTGGAAGGGGGGAAAACCCACGGAGGAGGATGCAGGGAGGAAGGGAAGGCAACACACACGCTCTGTATCACTCACCTAGCGTCCTCACACTCGTTCACTCAAACACACCGGGGAATTTGGAGAGAGGGAAAGGTACACAACAATCTGCTATACGTTTTATGTCAAACGCCACTTAGCTTTCAGATCCACGTGCTCATGCTCTATCAGCCGGTCTCTACACTCCAATCACCAGCACCAAGTGATCCCTGGCACTGGGCTTTGTACTCACGGCCCCACCCCCTGCGCGCTCCCACAGCCGTGCGGAGCGAAGCACTGGGGCGTGGCTAGCCTGGCCATGTCCTGTTGCTCCCCACCCAGTGCAGACTGCGCACCGGGCGGGGACGTGTCTGGATCTGTCGTCCTGAGCAACCGGAGCGTGGGGCATGAGGGACCTGGAGCGATCACCCCCGGGGGCAGAGCCGGCCTCCTCTCGGCACTGCCCCCCGCCGGTGGGTGCCACCAGCGGGGGCGCATGACAGTACCCCCCCAGCAAGGCCCCCGCCCAAGGCCCCACAGGGGACGGGGTTTGGAGGGGTGACGGCGGTGAAAAGCGTAAATTAACTGAGGGGCATGGACCGAGGATGCAGGCTCCCACAAGCGGTCCTTGGGCCCATAGCCCTCCCAATCAATGAAATATTGCAGGCTCCCATAACAATAACGAGCATCCAAAATTGCACGAACCTCATATTCAGATCCTCGGGGCGTGGAAACAAGCAAGGGAGGGGAAGAGGCAGGGGTCAGGACTGAGGGGTGAGCCCTTTTTAGGAGTGAAACGTGAAAGAAGGGGTGGATGCGGAGGTGGGGGGGCAGGTTAACTGTGTAGGTAACAGCATTGAGCTGTCACATGATGGGGTATGGCCCAATGTAGCAAAAGTCCAATTTGTCGGAATTATGGGAGGTGGAGTAGTGGCACCGATTGATCCAGACAAGGTCCCCTGGTTGGAATGAAGGATGGCCACCAAAAGGTTCGACTGATAGTTTGCATGGTCCGTCGGGGTCCCGGGTGTCCTGCCAGGGGGGCTTCATGGTGGGCCCATATAATCCGAGGTCAGCAGAATGGGGAAACTACTATCTGTCCTTTCTGGGTCCACAACCCTTCGTTCCATTCCCCCTCGGCCGTCAATGTTTCCGGGAACACTTTTTTGCTTCCTTCAGCTGTTCCAGGTTTACGTAAGTGGCTGCAAACACCTTGACATTCAAGATAGTTCCCTTCTGCTTGGAGGAGTCTTCCTGTCGCTCGTAGCAGTGAGAGAGGGCATCAGCTAATATATTAAGGTGGCCGGGTCAGTACTGAATATGGAAAACAAAATGCGCAAAAAACATGGCCCAGTGGGCATGCCGGGCATTGTTTATCTGGGCGGTCTGAAGAAACGTTAGATTTTTGTGGTCCATAATCACTGTGACTGGGTGTTTAGCCCCTTCGAGATAGTGCCGCCACGTCTCAAAGTAATTCCCTATCAAAAATGGTGTAGCTCAGTTCCACCGAGGTGAGTTGGTGGGAACAGTACGCGCATGGGAGGAGCTGTTTGGAACCCGGGCGGTCTTGTAGAGGGACGGCGCCAATGGCCGTGCTGGATGCATCAGATTCTATGCAGAACGGGCAGTCGAAGTCAGGGTGCTGAAGAAGAGGGGCCAAGGTAAAGGCACGCTTCAGGAGCACAAAGCTGTGTTGCTGTGCTGTTTCCCAGCAGTACAGCTGGTCTTTTTAAAGTAGTAATGTTAGGGGGGAGGTGATAGCTGCATAATTGGGAATGTAATGCCTATAATAGTTAGTGCTCCCTAAGAAGTATTGCAGGGGTTTCACAGCCTATGGGGCTGGCCATTGCTGGATGGTGGCCACCTTCCGGGTGTCCATCTGTATCCCTATAAGGGAAATCACAAAGCCCAGGAACTCGACAGTGGTCAGATGAAACACGCATTTCTCTCTCTTGCAGTACAGTCTGTTTTCTTGTAACCTCTAGCACTTGTCGGACATGAAGAATATGCTGCTCTCGGGACGTAGAGTAAATAAGTATGTCGTCTAAATAGGCGATCACCGAGACATCTAGCAAAGCCCGCAAGATATCATTTACGAAGTGCTGGAAGGTGGCTGGAGCATTCACTAGTCCAAACAGCATGACTAGGTACTCATAATGTCCGTAGCGAGTGCGGAAGGCGGTTTTCCATTTGTTGCCGGAACGCACCCAGACCAAATTATAGGCCCCCCTCATATATAGTTTCGTGTAGATCATTGCTCCCTGGAGACGATTTAATAGCTCAGGGATCAAGGGGAGAGGGTATCGGTTCTTTACAGTAATCGCATTTAGTCCCCTGTAATCAATGCACGGGCGTAGACCTCCGTCCTTTTTCGGGACAAAAAAGATAGGGGCTCCGGTGGGTGAGCAGGAGTGCCGAATAAATCCATTCTGAAGGCGTTCCTCTATATACTGTCAAAGGTTCTCCAATTTGGGTGCAGAAAGACTGTAGATGTGCCCAAATGGGGGCTCCGTCCCCGGGACGAGATCTATAGGACAGTCATATACCCGATGTGGGGGAAGCTCGACTGCTTGCACCTTGCTGAAGACCTCTACATAGTCCGTATATTCTGGGGGCATCTGGAAAGTGGGTTGTGGAACCTCTTTTACCGTGGTTAGGGCCTTGGTGTCTCCTGGGGGGGGGAAATATAAACAGGTTGCCTTGCAGTAGGGGGAGGTAACCAACACCTATTTTGGATCCAGTTTATTTGGGGGCTATGCACGGTGAGCCAGGATAATCCCAAAACAATCAAAAAGAAGGGGGTACATACCACGTCAAATGATAAGTGTTCCTGGTACTGGCCCGTAGTACAGGGCAGGGCACAGGTTTGTCTGGAGATGGGTCCAGACACCAGAGGGGAGCCATCAATGGAGTGGATGGGTTCCGGGCGGGTCTTAGGCTGAGTAGGAATCAGATATTTATCTAGTAGACTAGTGTCCATAAAGTAGCCCTATGCCCCAGAGTCTGTCATAGTCCACACGACCACGGAGTGCTGGGCATTCAAAAAAAGGGTGAGAGGGACCTGCAGGTGCGTTCGGTGTTCTCCTTGTATGACAGGGGCTATTTTTAGGATCGAGGTGCCCCCTGTAGCTCTCGGCCCTTGGCATTTCCCGGCTTCCGCCTTAATGGGGGGAGCGAGGGGCACTCGCGGACAAAACGCGAGGCTTCTCCACAGTAGAAGTACACATGAGACAGGCGCCGTCTCTCTTTCTCTCCTGCTGTCAATGGGCCTTGAGATGCTCCTATCTGCAGGGACTCCGGTTCTGCAGCTCGCGGGGGCCCTGCAGTCGCGTTGGGTAACGGGAGGGCTCGAGGGAAAATGCCCCTGATGTCTTGCCTCCGCTCCCTGCGTCTCTTGGCCAGGCAATCATTGATTTGCAGAGTCAATGTCGCAAGCTGCTCCTATGTTTCCGGCAGCGCAGTAAGGGCTAGCTGTTCTTTGAGTTCATCGCATAGCCTGCGTCAAAACATGACCCGGAGGACGTCTTCTGGCCAGCGTAGTTCCAGGGCCAATTGTTGGAACTGGGTAATGTATTCTAAAAGCCCACCTCGTCCTTGCTTTATAGACAGAATGGTAGCCTCAGCATCCCGTATCCGATGGGGATAATCGAAGCAGAGGGCAAATTCCTTTAAAAAGTCCTCCTAGTTTGAGAGCAACGGGCTGTCTCCCTGGAGCAGGGAAGTGGCCCATTCAAGGGCCGTACCTCCCAGATTCCCTATAATAGAGGCTACCTTTAGGGAACTGGTGGAATAGGTCTGGGGTTGCATAGAAAAAGTCAATTTGCACAGAGCCAAGAAGCCCTGAAAAGTCTTACGATCCCCCGTAAATTTCTCTATTTGCGGGGCCTAGGGTTCTCGGGGAATTGTGGCTGTAGCAGCAACTGGTGCGGGGGGTTCCCTGGGTACTGCAGTGGGGGGAGGTGCCGCAGGGCGGCCTGAAGTTGGGCCATGGCCCCCGTTAGTGTCTGCTGGTTCTCTTGCAGCACCTGGACTTCCAGGGCTACTGACTGAACTGCCCGGACCAGGTCGCTATTTCCTTGGCAATATCCATTGGAGTGGCTATAGAGAGGAGGGGTGGTGGTGCTAGTGGTTCTGTCACGGGAAAGGGGTAAATGTGGAGGCACAGGGATAGACAGAGGGATTCAGACACCCAGACCAACCACACTCCCACGCACGGACCCACGCTTCGTATGCTGGGGAACTCTCTCAGGGGTAACGTGCCCGTCAGGATAGTGATTGGACCTATTAGCCTCTTCGAGACCAGGTCCCTATCATCATAGGGCACCAGCAAGGGGTGAGACCCTGGAGCCCCACTCGCTCCCACATTACGTGGATCCCACACTGTCACAGGTGATGGGATGATGGGAAAAGTGCAGGTATGGTGGTAGGGCAGATGGGGAAGGGGGCCCAAGGCATGAGGGGATGGCAGGAAGGGGGGGCTAGCACACAACAGAACGTGAAAGGGGGGAAACCCACGGAGGAGGATGCAGGGAGGAAGGGAAGGCAACACACACGCTCTGTACCACTCACCTAGCGTCCTCACACTCGTTCACTTAAACACACCGGGGAATTTGGGGAGAGGGAAAGGTACACAACAATCCGCTATATGTTCTATGTCAAACGCCACTTAGCTCTCAGATCCATGTGCTCACGCTCTGTCGGCTGGTCGCTACACTCCAATCACCAGCGCCGAGTGATCCCCGGCGCTGGGCTTTGTACCTGCGGCCCCGCCCCCTGCGCGCTCCCACAGCCGTGTGGAGCAACGCACTGGGGGCGTGGCTAGCCTGGCCATGTCCTGTTGCTCCCCGCCCGGTGCAGACTGCACGCTGGGCGGGGGCATGTCCGTTTCTGTCGTCCTGAGCAACCAGGGCACAGGGCATGAGGGACCTGGAGCGATCACCCCCGGGGGCAGAGCCGGCCTCTTCTTGGCATGGCCCCCCGCCAGCGGGTGCCACTGGCGGGGGCACATGACAGTAGGGAGCTGTCTCTGACTGGATTGTATGGTGCCAAGTACATTGCTCTCACTATATAAATAAATAATAAAGTAATAATAATGAATCCAAACCTCACATTCACAGTACTTACAGTACTCACTTCCAAGAGTTTACAAATTAATTTTAGATTTGACAGTTCTACTTGCAGCTGAAACTTGACACTCTTGAGCAATGGAACTTTTGGGTTTAGGAAATGACAGAGGCAATAGGTGGAATAATAATAGTACAGTAGTAGTAGTACAGAGACAAATGTTTGTAGATTGAATGAAAATGGTCTACCTTGGGGTGGGGAGTAACATGAGTGGGGTGTCCATTCATCCAGACCTTCTGGTGTCTCCTATACATTTTCCCATAGACTCACTGGTGTTCTTGCTAATCCCTTCGTAGGCTTTTTGAAGTGTGCACACTGATATAAAAAAGGTGACCCACTCAGAATGTTTTCAGATGGACAGGCTGCCCTGGAGCCGGCCGCACCAACTTGCTTCATCCCCAGGTGGCCCGTCCATCTAAAGATGCCCTGCCAGATAGGCTGTGCCGACTCCAGGGCTGCCCTGCCGGAGTGCCGCTGCCAGAGCAGGCCAGTCAAACCTGGGGCATCAGCCTGACACAGAGCAGCTGTCCATCTGATGCACCGACCCATGCTGCTGTTCCACTTCCAACCTGCCGTCGCCCCGGTCAGCCCCATGGAGTTGCAGCCGTCAGCCAAGAGCGTCTTCTGAGTAGCCGTAACTCCGGGGAGGATTTGGACCTATTTTAAGATTAGACCTGGCTTAATTATACTGAACTCTAGCATAATTGATCCCGACCCCAGGGGGAGGGGTTGGATGCAGGTGGACACAGAGGTACACCCTGAGAGCAGCTCTGGGGGTGGGCAGCCCTGCGTCCATCTGAAAACACCCATTGAAAGAAGAGTTATTGCACTGAGCAGTTTCCAAGCCAAGCTCCTACAGTCCACACAGGTGCAAAGGCAGATGCTGCAACTGCAACACACAGGTTTCTGTATTGCCAGTGAGCATGTATTTATGGGTGAGCATGTGTGGGCTATTTGGAAGAGGAGCAGGGGGCTACATTTACAGCGATAAGGAATACAGCTGTTGCTAATGACTTTAGCTGCTGTTCACTTCTTCACTGAGGTATTAGCTGGAACCCTGTTGAAGTCAGAACAAAACTCAACATGTTTTATTTGACTGACCACATAAATGATTTAAAGACCAAAAATGGAAACACACAAAAGAAATGAACCTAAAGGGAACTAATAGAAATAGATGGCAATATAATATTTGAAAAGGGGGCGGGGGAGAGAAAATAGTTCAAAGGTCTATAATAGGCATGGGAGACCTCCTCCATACCCTGGGCCAGAGCCAGGTTTCCCCCCCCCAAAGATCCATGGACTAGAGCATTCAGGGTTGGGGGTGTGGCATAGCTTAGCGTGGAGCTTCCTGTGTGGGGTATGGCCATGCTGGGAGCACTCTGCAAATGTATGGTGAGGGTTGGCCTTACCACAGGGCAACCGTCCCAGGCCCTGCTGTTTTTTGTACTTCCAGGGGCCCCACAGTGGCCCCTGCTTTCACCAGTGCAGGGTGCAGGGCCCCTACTCCCTCCTAGTGGGGTCCCAAATTTGACCACCTCTATGACCTCGCAGAAGGTGCCCCGAGGGCAGGGAGAGGTCATCAGGGGCCCTGCATTTTATCTTTGCTCTGGACCCTGCCAATTCTAAGGTCCATCCTAGCAGGCCAGGCAAATAAGAAAGGCAGCCCTCATGGATGGTGAGATAGGGAAAACCACTGCGGGCCAGAGGGAGTGGGCTAGAGGTGGGTCAGAGGTTCCCCACCCCTGGTGAATTATGTCTCTTCTCCACCAAGCTCTCCTGACTTGGGCATTACCGGAATCCATCTACGTCCATATAGTAGCATGAAAGGCCCAAGGCTGAGACTAAGAGATAGAGAGGGATGTCATATCTGAGCGCAGTTTCCAATCTGCAATCTGTTCAAAAGAAAGATCCTCAGTTTAAACACCCAAGGCACAATCATCCACCCACTGAAGTCAATCAAAAAATTCCCATTGATTTTAATGGTGGAGGACTATCCTGCTAACATATGGCAAACTAGAAGAAAAGTGGGCAAAGCAGCATGGAGAAAACATCTCACTTCTTGCTAATCTCTAATCTGGGTCTGGCCAGTGTTATCACTTTCTTCCTCTCCACTGATATCCACAGAGCTCTCATTTGATTGGATAACTGCTTCTCCCTTTGTTCAATCAGCACCACTGGAACCAAACCAATACCTATTTTTAGCCTGTTTGCTCTGCTTGTTAAAAACCTGGCTAATTTGATCAGGGAGTAATTGGAATAACCATAAAGAGTTGAAGTTTACTCGTAAACAAGTGGAAGTTGTCTCACAGCTGTTTGATAGATTGTGTACTAGACAAACATTCTGTGTGAAGCTGAAAAATGAACTTTGAAAAGTTCAGCAGTGTGACACCATCCCCTATGAACGACACTGTGCAGAAGGGATTCCTGAGAACTGTGGCCATTTTTAGATGAGCGGATCACGCTCACGCGATCTGCTCATACGACTTTTTTAAATCCCGCAGGCCAGGATTAGATGAGACGTTTCACGTGTTAAAGCCGGTTGCACGTTCTTTTAAAACCATGAACTAAATACCCCGACGTCGAGGTATTTAGTCTGCGGTTTAAAAAAAACCACGACTGTCTTTAACGCACAAATTGTCTTGTCTAATCCCGGCCCGTCGGGTTTTCAAAAGTCACGTGAGTGGATCGCATGACCGTGACCTGCTCATCTAAAAGCGGACTGTGCTAGCCTGCAGTAACTTAGAATAAAGCCACTACTACTCATTTCTATAGCGCTACTAGGCATACACAGCACTTTACAATCACAGATTTTCAGAGACAGGTCCCTGTCCAGTGGGCTTGCAATCTAAGATGGGCAAAGATATAGGGAAAGACAGACACACGCACACTCCCATTTTACAGATGGGGAACTGAGGCTAAAACTTGCCCAAGGCCACCCGGTGAGTTTGTTGGCTAAAATGAGATTTGAACCCTGGTCTCTCAAGTCTAAGTCCAGCACCTTACCCATTACATCATACTGGTTCACACTACACCATGCTGGCTCACATGAGACAGGATGGGGCTCGATCCCCTACCCGCTGGAAGGCAAATGCAGCTGCCAGACTTTGGACTAGTGGGGAGAGCTGTCCAAACGAGCAGCCCTGCTGTGGGATAACTGCATGGGTGGGCTGCAGTCACATGTCCCGCCATGCCCCAGGTCAGGCTGAGGAGCCATCCACGTGGGGAAGGACTCCTGGAATTGTGCTACACAGCAGGATCAGGTCCCCAGGAGGAGATGCTGCCAAACAGCTGATGGAAGGGGGGAGGTCGCCCCAGCTGCAAAACAGCTAATGAAGGAGGTGGGGGTGGAGGGGTGCACTCACCCCAGTTGCCAAACAGCTGATGGAGGGGGTGGGACAGGCATGTTTGGTCAGAACTTCTTCAGCTTGTCCATGCACAATAACCTCGGTCCTCTCCAGTGATCTTCTTGGTGGCTTCAGTCCCGAGCCAGGAGCCAGCTACCCCTTGTGACAAGTCAGCCCCGTCTCACCAAAACCTCTTCCCACTAGCACCACTTCTAGGCATGCACTGTCCCTACTGGAAGGCAGCAGCTCCATTCCCAGTGCCTTCCTCTGGGGGACCTCCTGATTCATTGTCTGGGATGACAGGGGTGTTGCCAGGTATGGCAAGGAAGGGCTCTTCTGCCCCCCCCCCATCAGCTGTTTGACAGTGGGGTGAGCATGCTTCTCAGGGCCCTCCTGATCAGCTGTTTGGCGGTGAGGTGAGCACACTTCTCAGGGCGCTCCTGATCAGCTGTTTGGCGGCAGGGTGAGCACGCTTCTCAGGGCGCTCCTGATCAGCTGTTTGGCAGTGGGGTGAGCACACTTCTCAGGGCCTCCTGATCAGCTGTTTGGTGGCAGGGTGAGCATGCTTCTCAGGGCCCTCCTGATCAGCTGTTTGGTGGCAGGGTGAGCACGCTTCTCAGTGCGCTCCTGATCAACCGTTTGGCGCTGGGGTGAGCACACTCCTCCAGAAGCGATTGGGTGGGGACCCAATCCTTGTACCTTGCCGCAGGGTGAGACAGCACAGGGCCGGCCACATGAGAGGCGGCCCATTATCCCACTTTGAGCAGCCTTACCCCACTTCAGGCAACACTAGCACACGATGTGTCTCGCCTTTTCTGACAGATGCATTGCATGTCAGCTGGCTGCCCATGCCGAGGTGGGGTAGGGTGAACATATGGCAACTGCCATCCCATATGATCTGCTGCACAATGTGTTAACATTGCCCAAAGAGGGATAAACCTACCCAAAGTGGGCTAACGTCTCATGTGGCCTCACCCCTGAAGTACAAGTAAAATGAAAAAGATATCTGGATAGGTTGAATTGAGATTTTTACTGGTGATATTAAGTTTTGTAGTTATCAAAGGCCTGTGTCCCTGTTTAGGTCTAAGTTGATAACATCATTTGTAAATTAAGCATTACTTAGACAGTATCAAAAATAAGGAAAAGAACCATCTCAAGAGAAACAACTAGCCTTTCCATGGTCACATCACAAAAACACTCCTTAGTCTTTAATCCCTCCCAGGCCACTGACACATTGACGACCAGTCCATCTTCTCCACTGAATTCGCTTCTTCATTACTGGTATCTCTTCCCAGATGATGGTCCCAGCATCCCCATAATCCTGTCATTGTTTTCTGTAAGCTTTTCCTTGGTCTTTCGCATTTTCTCCTTTTGCCTCTGAAGTGCCCAATTCAATGTTCATTTGACAGCCCTCCCATTCTCCCTACTGTATAGTCATCGGAACCACCTGACCTTTCTTTCTTTGATGATATTCTCCTACAAATCACAAAAATAGCTCAAATGATTCCCATTCTTAAAACTATCAAAACAAGTGTTTGTTGGGACTGAGAACAAGTCTGGGGAATTCCAGACCGTTTCTTTTTCTCCTAAGAGGTTAGAAAAGACAGAAAGATCCGCATTTCAAATGGAATGTCTTTTTTACTCTAGTCAGTCTTTATAGAGGAGAAGAGAAAACAAGAAGTCTGCAGCTCAGACTCAGGATTTCAAGAACTAGGAGCATGGCTGGCTTTAGAATTTGTGGTGCCCAGGGCAAAAATAAATGCCTCCCATGGACCCGCCCTCCATAACCTCACCCCTTTAGCAATTTGCTGTTTGCTTACAAATACAGAGAAGTGCCATAACGTTTTGCACATACGCCCACAGGTCTACACACACATCCTCTGGTTGGGGAGATTCAAGGATTGGTGATCTACTGAAAGTGAGGGGAGGTGCAGGGCTCCACAGGAAGAACCCCCCCCCCCCCCGAGGCTAAGAGTTGCAGATGGGGAGAGGCCCCACAGAAATAGCCCATCCTGGTGGGGTTTCAGGGGTGCTGGGCCTGAGGTTACCACGACCGGCCTCCCTGTGGCCTCCCTCTGACTGCAGGGTCTGGTGAATGGCCCCTACTGACATTGCTTAAGGCCAGCCCTAATTAGAAGAAGTTCCTTTGAGCAAATAGGAACACCCCATAGTCAGGAAATCCTCAGCCATGCCGCTTTTAATTTTTAGGCTTCGATTCAATACACACGTTAACTCAGAAAATCGTTGGTGCATTCACACTCCCTTAAAGTTGATGGGAGTTTGTCATTAACTTAGATGGAGCCAGGATTGTACCCTTTTTTGTGTGTACAAGGATAGGTTGCAATTGCCATGGGGAGTTCCTGACTTATGAATCTGAATTCAATGGCCCTTTTTAAATGGGCCGTGGTGCGGGGGATGGGGGGATGGATGTGCGCACAGGTGTGGGAGCAGAGCTGGGGGGGTGGCAGTACATGGGCCCACACCCATCTCCACCCACCTCCATGCACGGAATGATCGCCGTTCTGGTCAACTGCCCCGTGGGTGGGCAATGGGTGGAGATGGGTGTACTGCAGGAGCATGCAACCACACCCACCTACCCGCTGCAGTGTCATGTTGGTAGTGCCCACTCATGCCCATGCAGCAGATCTGCATGGGCATGAGTGGGCCCGTCTCGTGTAAAAAGGGCCAAAAGCAACATTGTATTAATTTTAGGAGGAGGTTGCACTGACTATATGCAAGCACAACTGCCTAAATAGAAAGCCTCTGTAGTACACATCTCTGCATGTTGTAGCATATACACGAAACAGCATGGGCCAGATCTCAGAGTGCTGCAAATTGCCATGTAACAACTCTGATTTCAATGAGCATTCCCTGATTGCCATCAGCTGAGGCTGTGGCCCATCACCACCCTGCAAAGCAGCATTTCTTCATATTTTCAGCCTTGTAAAATGTTTGCTGCTTTCTGCTGAAACTACTGATTCTTTGATGGAGCTGGCTGAGAGAGTTCAATAAAACCTGCCTGGCAAGCCTGGGTTTTTGTTTTTTTTTAAACTAGAAAAAAGTTCTCCAAACTTGCCAATCCTGGAAAACAAGTGTGACCTACATTGAAAATGAAATTAAGCCTAGTTTGGTTCTTGTGGGAGGCTTTCTTTCTAACAACTCTTCTCTCAGCCCCTGTGTGGAAAGCAGCTGGTATGTGTTGTATGCGGTAGGAGAGCTCCCCAAATGGAGCAGTAGAAGCACAGCTGGGAGTCACTGACTTAAAGATCTTTGCTTTTAGCTTCGTGGTGCACTGAAGCCACACGCATTAGCCAGCGGTTACTCTCCCAGAGAGGCTCTTTTGCCCAACAATGCTTTGCTAGCTCCTTTCTCAAACAGCTCTTTTCTTTCCCAGTGCTTTCTCTGCTCATAAGGATTCTGTTTGCAATGCTGGATAAAAGGGCCAGTTGTTTCAACTGCTCCATTCTTCCTATTTTCGGCTTGGCCGTAAATATTCTCTTTGGATTGAGCTTGACATACTTGACCCATGATCCAGCTCTTTCATACTAAAAACGAGCTTAACTTTTGTTTGAGTCACACCAATGAAAAGATAGAAGTCTGTTTCAGAGGCTACTTTTGTATTCACATAACTCAAAACTTCTTGAAATGTTGTGCAGTAGTGGCACCCAGTCATTAGAACAGGATACAAAGAAGTATCCGTTCGCTCTTAGAATAGTGGATAATAATCACAACTTCTGCCTTCTGTTCCCAGCTCAGTCATTGTAACATCTTGGACAAGTCAAATCTCTTTGCATCTCAATTTACCTGTCTGTAAAATAGGGGTAATGGCTGCATACCAAAGGAATACTTTCAGAGTTAATGAGTCTGAAATGTATTGGAAGAGCATTGGATATAAATGAAAAGTATATTTATTCACAAAGCAGACTACAGATGTATTGGGAATTTATGGAAATGGTGATATCCTTTAGTGGATCAACTTCTTCTGTTGTAAGAATATGCAAACATCTGAGCTATACAGGACTCCTCTTCAGGTGTATGCATGTCAGAACTACAGACTGAGCAATGAATGTGGTGGGGTTTTTTTAATTTACATTTTACCCTGCTCTTCTCCAAAGACTCAGGGCAGCTTACAATATCAAAAATAAAATACATTAAAATCCCTTACAAGCTAACATCATCCCACCCACCCACCAATCCTACTCCCTAAGTCCCTCTATCCAATCCCACCCAACCCTATTCCTCCCTGCCAAATTCCTGGTCAAACAAAAAGGTCTTACATTTCATCTGGAAGACGAACAGGCTCAGACTTAGGCAGACCCCCAAGGGGAGGGAGTTCCATGGCTGTGGGGCAGTAACCAAGAACACCTCGCTGCATACGCTCATTGTAGCAGCTTCATGGGAAGTTGGCACTCACAAGAGGGCACCCTTGGCCAACCTCAGGGGTCATGCCAGGACAAAGGGGAAGACGTGGTCTTTCAAATACCTGGAGCCCAAGATGTTTAAGGCTTTATAGGTTAAAATCAGCACCTTGAATTGTGCCCGGAAAGCTATTGGCAGCCAGTGCAAACTCTGGAACATGGTGTAATGTGCTTCTGATGACCTGTCCCCAACAGAAAGCAGGTCACCATGTTCTGTACCAACTGTAGCTTCCGAACAGTCTTCAAGGGCAACCCCACATAGAGTGCATTGCAGTGGACTGACCTCAAGGCTATGAAGGCATGGATGACAGTGGCCAGATCCAAATCTGATAGAAAAGGCAGCAGCCTTCTCACCAGATGAAGTTGATAAAAAAGCACTCCTGGCCACCACCACAACCTGACAATCCAGGAGCAGCAGTGGATCCAAGACCACCCCAAGGCTGAAAACCTGAGTGACTAAGGGAGGCCATCAATTACTAGGGTTACCACATCTCCCAGGCCACTAGATCGACCAACCATCATTACCTTGGTCTTGTCTGGATTCAACTTCAATCGGCTTGCCTGCATCCAGTCCCCAATGGCAGCCAGGCACCAGGTAAGCACTGAGACTGTAGGACCTGAGTCAGATGAAAAGGAGAGGTCGAGCTGGGTGTCATCTCCATACTGATGGCACATCACTCCAAATCTCCAAACAATCTTGCCCAGGGGCCTCAGATACAGACTGAACAGGAGTGCGGACAAGATGGAATGCTGCAGGACCCCACAAGGGAGCTTGTGAGGGGACGATGAGCCACCACACATCATCAAATTATGTAAATTGCCCTGAGCTACCGTGAGGCTGGATGGGGTGGGGTAGAAATTCTTAAATAAATAAATATCACTCTCTGGGTTCTCTCTGCCAGGAATGAGCGGAACCACTCAAGAGTGTCAGGCACACCCCAGCCAGGTCCCGCAGCCATGTCAACAACACTCCATGGTCAATGGTATCAAAGGCCACCAAAAGATCTACAAAATTAGCAGGGTACAATTTCCCCAGTCGATTTCCAAGTGGAGATCATCAACCTGGGCCACAAGCGCAGTCTCAGTGTCAGGACAAAAACCTGAGTGACGGCTCCAGGAAATGGATAGTATCGAGATGCACCTGGAGCTGCAAGGCAACCACCCATTCAATAACATTCCTTTAAAAGGGAAAGTTAGAGACAGGGTGATAGCTGGCAGGGGAGCCAACATCAAGAGATAGTGTCTTGAACAGGGGAAGAACAACCACAATCCTGAGGCCATCAGGCACCCTACCCTCCCGAAGGGAGGTGATGAGAACCCCAGACAGCAACACCCCCAGTGTCTTATGACTGGCTTTAACCAGCCAGAACGGGCATGGCTCTAATTCACAACTGGTCACCTGCACCCCTCCAAGCACATCCTCCACATCGGTGGTCAAGATTAATTGAAGCTGATCCAAGTAAACCGGACAAGACCGAACTTCCTCAACCCCAAACTCTGACTCTGCACTCAAACTAGAAGCACCCAAGTCAAGCCAAATACTAACAACTTTGTTTGCAAAGTAGGTGGCAAACGCGTCACAGCGGGCAGCCAGTGACTAACTCCAGGTGGATACTGACATGATTTAATAAGCTATTCACCACCTGGAAAAGCTCTGCTGGATAGCACTTCACAGACACTATTGCAGCAGCAAAGAAGGCTTTCTTTCTTGTCACCACAGCCACAGCCTAGTCCTTCAAAAACAGTCTATGCCACAGTCAGTCAGCTGTGGCATGAACTGAGGCCCACCTGCACTCTAACTGCCTACCATCTTGCTTTAGCAGCCTCAGGTACTCTATATACCATGGAGACCTGTGCTGCCACTGTGGAGGGAGGGGCATCTGGGTGCCAGTGTGTCAATAGCCCGGGGCAGAATGTCATTGAAGCAGGGAGCAGCCTGAGGGAGCTGCTACCCCTTTAAGAACTTGAGTAAATACTGGCCCTTTAAGAAGTTGGAGGCTGAGGTTGGCCATGCCCACTCCAGCTATATAAGAAGAGGAAAGCTGCAGAGGTGATCAGTTGGTGCCTGGAAACTGAAAAGAGAGGAGTGTCTGAAGACTGCTGTCCAGGGTACTGCAAGATTGTTATAAGGGTATTGAAGAGAACCAAACCTGGGAATAGCCATCCTGAGGACTGTGTCTGGCTAGACTTAGGGTTAGTCAGGGCTGGGGGGCCAGTGGGGTTGCTTGCCCACTTGGCATTAGTCAGGATTGGGAGAGACTATGGCTGTATATATAGACTGTGCTAAGATGTATATCAACAAAGGCTGTGATTGGAGATAATCCCACAGAGACTATTATTGGGCCATAATCCTGTAAACACTTAACACAGGCAAGCCTGACCCTGCCATAGTCATACCATAAATAAACCAGGGCATTGACAGGGAGGTCGTCAAGGTCAGTGGGTAAATTCCCCCCGAGAGTTCTAGAATCCTATTGGATCAACTAGTCTCTGTGGGTGGACCATTCTACATCCAAGGTCCTACCTCCCAGGTGGGGAACCTTTTTTCATCCTGGGGGGCACTTAAAAAAATGAGTAGAAGTTTGAGATCTGCACAGAAGCTGGGGGCAGGAGTGCTGAAGGGGTGTGTAAAAGACTGCAGTCTAATAGCTGAAGTAGCTGCATGGACTTAACCAGCTAAGCAGAGAAGCAGCCAGCACAAGCTGCTAATTGGTTGGTCTGAAGCTAATTAAGCTCAGCTGAGCAGCTGTCTACCTTGAGGCAGAAGCTGCTTCCTGGGCTATTAAACTGGAAGCAGAAATAGCTGGGAGCTGGGTGTGGCTACCCAGCTATATAGCTGGACTGTAGCAGGCAGTGCTCCGTCTGCTCCGAGGCTGAAGAAGGTGCTCTCTGCTGTGGCTGGCAGTCTGCTCTGCTACAGGCTTCAGCAGGCGAGGGAGCTCTGCTGTGACCGTTTGCCTGCTGAAGGGTGAAGACTGCGAGGAGCTGCTGAGAACCTGGCCCAGGAGACCTGGATCTGTCCCCTATCCTTCTGTGCATAGTCTCCTCGCCTCTCGACTTGTTTACCCTGAACTCAGTGCTTGGGTGTCGGAAATGGATCCAGAGGCCAGATTCAGGAACTGGAAAGGGGACACATTAAAAAAAACCTAGCCATGGTTGACATTTGGCCCTCAGGTTTGAGGTTTCCCACCCCTAGTCTACAGGACAGCAATCATTTGAAGTGTGACTACTAGGGAAGAAGCAGTCACTAGCAGTTAAAAAATGTAAATAGTACAATGAAGGGGGAATAGCAGGCCTAGGTGTAAACAGTGGGCTGTTAACTTGCACATTTCTGCTGTAGTGGCTTATGAAGCCAAAATCTTTATTTAGACCCTTGTTTTTGGTATCCAAGAGTTATGAATTTCAGTTCCTAGACGTGTCTCTTCAAGGTGTTGTACCGGTTCCCTTTCAGGACAAGGATTGAGAGATAGAAATGGAGTGGCTGCATTCACTCACAGGTGACTTAATATCCTTGTTCATCATCTTTTTTCTGTGCAAGTACATTTGCTTTCATAAAGACTGTTCAGCTTTACCTAGATAGTTTCCATTGGAACATTTAGCACACGGAACAAAACACACCATGTGTTCTGATTGGCATGCGTAGTGAGACAAGAGAAAATTAGACTGAATTATGGCTTCCATCCTGAAACTACTTACAAACCCTAAATCCTATTGCCTTAGGAGCTTATAAGTAATTTTAGGATTGCAGCCCATTTTCATTATTATTAATAATAATAATAATATAATATCATCATCAGACTGGCTTTTGTAAATACAAAGCAACATTTTTTGACAGAAATGTTGCTTTTTTAAAGCTGTGTTAGTTTTTTAAAGCAGCCATATTTGACAATAGACCATCACATCTCTTTTGACAATAATACTCTTTTAATATAAAAGCATTTGTTTTTGGAATAGGCTATAATGGCTCTGTGGGAGCCGTCGGGATTTATCACATCAAAAGCTGACATACTAGAGAAAAGGAACAAACGTCCAAATAGGATTTGATGGTTTTTAGAACCATCACCATTTCTCTTACTAATAATATATGTATAAACATTTGGGGTTTGCTGGCTTGGCTTAATAACATTACAGTGGTATTGATCATTTGTATTCCAGGCAGCAGCTAGCCTAGGATTTCAAGGACACTTTCACTAATGACAATATGAGGTGCTTGTGCATATTAAGGTGACAGAAGCTTTTGTGAGCCAGTGCTCCTATTCTGTATGTGTAAAACATCGTATTTCACAAATACGTGTTTTAATTTGGGGTTTGGGTTATTGGTTTTTTTCTTCTTCCTTGATTAACTGTGCTTCATGTAAGGAGTGACACTAAGAAAATCAGTACAGCAAGGATAATGTAGTCTTTTCCCTGCCATGCCATAAGGCTGTCTGGTAGCACCATGATGGACCACTCTGAATATTAGAACAAGCTCTACAGGCTGGATAGGAGTTGGGGACCTGAGGAGTGTGCTCAGGATGGAGGAAGGCAGGGGGAGGGTGCTGATGACAGATCGGTGTCATGAACCTTGAGCATATGCCCTCTTTTTCCCTCCTCTCCCTCACTCTTTCAGTGGTTGAGGGTAGAGACTGGATCCAAGAACTAGAAAAAGGCCAAATAAAAGACAGCTGGTGACCGGATTTGGCCCTTGGGCTGCAGTTTTGGTACCTCTGCAATACAGAGGCACACACTACAGAAAGTCATTGTGTACTGTACAGAAGCCAGGGACACACTACACAAAGTCATTGGATAAGTCCATAAAGGGAAGCAATCTACAGAGACTTTTTTTTATTTGGTCACTGGTTCCAGCTCAGTCCAGGATGCTATCAGTAGGCATGTGAAGACTATTCAGTAGCCAATGTGCAGTGTATTGGAAAGGTCTCAAAAGAGTAGGTAGCATGATGTGTGGTAATTAGAAGGATTGTGGGGTGGAGGGGGCATCTGGGATGTGGGCAGACATGGGGGGGTTGGGTTGCAAGAACAGGACCAGGGCACCAGAACAGGAAATGGGGAGGGAGGGAAGACAAGAGCAGGGGAATGGAAAGCAAGGTGGACAGGCTCAAGTACACCAACAGGGGTGGGGCCAGGAACAAGAAGAGTAAGGAGGAAAAAGGTAAGTGGTAGCACCAGGATGCTGGTTGGAACAAAACTGCCTCTTATGCTGGCTGGCAGCCAACCAGGAAGATGGGAGGCAGAAAGGAAGGCATGTGGCTAGGGCAAGGCAGGGGGGGCATCGGCGGGGGGGGG